>JAJEJO010049071.1:503834-550392 GCA_020662805.1 Glaucomys volans | reverse complement strand
GGCTGTGAATCCATCTGGTCCTGGACTTTTCTTTGTTGGTAGGCTTTTGATGACTTCTTCTATTTCATTGCTTGAAATTGATATTTTAAGTTGTGTATGTCCTCCAGATTCAGTTTGGGTGGCTCATATGCCTCTAGGAACCTGTTGATGTCTTCCAGGTTTTCTATTTTGTTGGAGTATAAATTTTCAAAGTAGCTTCTTATTATGTTTTGTATTTCAATTGTGTCTGTTGTAATATTTCCATTTCCATCATGAATTTTAGTAATTTGGAGTTTCTCCTTCTCTTCGTTAGTGTGGCTAAGGGTTTATCAATTTTGTTTATTTTTTCAAAGAACCAACTTTTTGTTTTGTCAATTTTTTGAATTGTTTCATTTGTTTCAATTTCATTGATTTCAGCTCTGATTTTGACTATTTCCTGTCTTCTGCTACTTTTGGTGATGATCTGTTCCTCTTTTTCTAGGGCTTTGAGCTGTAGTGTGAGATCATTGATTTGTTGACTTTTCATTCTGTTATTAAATGCACTCCATGCAATGAATTTTCCTCTTAGCACTGCTTTTATAGTGTCCCAGAGATTTTGATATGTTGTATCTTTGTTCTCGTTGACCTCTAAGAATCTTTTAATTTCCACCCTAATGTCTTCTGTTATCCAGGCATCATTCAATAGCATATTATTTAATCTCCAGGTCTTGGAGTAGTTTCTGTTTTTAACTTTATCATTGATATCTAATTTCATTCCATTATGATCTGATAGTATACAAGGTAGTATCTCTATGCTTTTGTATTTGCTAAGAGTAGCTTTGTGACATAACATATGGTCTATTTTAGAGAAGGGACCATGAGCTGCTGAGAAGAAAGTGTATTCGCTTTTTGATGGATGGAATATTCTATATATGTCTGTTAAGGCCAAATTAGCAATTGTGTCATTGAGTCCTATGTTTTCTTTGTTCAATTTTTGCTTGGAAGATCTGTCCAACGGTGAGAAAGGAGTGTTAAAGTCCCCCAGTATTATTGTGTTTTGGTCTATTTGATTCCTGAAATTGAGAAGGATCTGATTGACATACATGGATAAACCATTGTTTGGTGCATAAATATTTATGATTGTTATGTCTTGCTGATTTATGCTTCCTTTAAGCAGTATGAAATGTCCTTCTTTATCCCTTCTAACTTTGGCTTGAAGTCTGCTTTATCTGAAATGAGGATGAAAACTCCTGCTTTTTTGCTCAGTCCATGTGGATGGTATGTTTTTCCCAACCTTTCACCTTTAGTCTGTGGGCATGTTTTTCTATGAGATGAGTCTCTTGAAGGCAGCATATTGTTGGGTCTTTCTTTTTAATCCAATCTGCCAGTCTATGTCTTTTGATTGATGAGTTTAGGCCATTTACATTCAGGGTTATTATTGAGATATGACTTGTATTTCCTGCCATTTTAGCTTTTTTGGGGTTTTTAGCTTAACTTTGTTTCTCCTTTCATTGACTCTTTCTTTAGGGTAATTCCTCCCCATGTTGACTGAGATTGTTGTTTTTCATTTCTTCCTCTTCGAATATTTTGTTGAGAATGTTCTCTAGGGCAGGCTTTCTCTTTGTAAATTCTTTATGCTTTTGTTTATCGTGGAAGGATTTTATTTTGTCATCAAATCTGAAGATAAGTTTTGCTGGGTATAAGATTCTTGGTTGGCATCCGTTTTCTTTCAGAGCTTGAAATATGTTGTTCCAGGCCCTTCTTGCTTTTAGGGTCTGGGCTGAGAAATCTGCTGATATTCGTATTGGTTTCCCCCTGTAGGTAATCTGATGCTTTTCTCTCACAGCCTTTAAAATTCTATCTTTGTTTTGTATGTTAGGTATTTTCATTATAATGTGCCTTGGTGTGGATCTGTTGTAATTCTGTGTGTTTGGTGTCCTGTAAGCCTCTTGTAATTGATTTTCCATCTCATTCATCATATTTGAGAAATTTTCTCATATTATTTCATTGAACAGATTATTCATACCCATGGTTTGTATCTCTGTGCCTTCCTCAATCCCAATAACTCTTAAATTTGGTCTTTTCATGATGTCCTATATTTCTTGGAGGTTTCGTTCATGATTCCTAACCATTTTCTCTGTTTGTTCGACTTTGTTTTCAAGATTAAATATTTTGTCTTCATTATCTGAGGTTCTGTCTTCCAAGTGATCTATTCTGTTAATTATGCTTTCTATTGAGTTTTTAACTTGGTTTATTGTTTCCTTCATTTCCTTGTTCCCTTCAAGGATTTCTGTTTGTTTTTTTCTCAGAACTTCTATCTCTTTATTGAAATGATTTTTTGCTTCCTGCAATTGCTCTATTAGCTGGTTATTCATAGCCTGAATCTGCTCTCTCGTCACATCATTCTCTTCTCGGATCATTTTAATTATGAACATTCTGAACTCTCTTTCTGTCATTCCTTCTACCATGCTGTCTTTGGGTTCTCTTGATATATCATCTAGGTTTGTTTGGGACACTTTCTTCCCATGTTTTCTCATGTTGCTCGTGTATCCTCCCCTCTAGTAGTACAAATCAGAGGGATTGCGATTTCCCTGTAAAGACTTAAAGTGTCCCTGCAGATTTCCAGTAACACCTGATGTTTGAGAGGTGCTTGATCAAGCAGTGACCCAAGAAAGGTGCTGTCCCACTTCCTCCAGGTTGGGAATGATCAATGCTTCTGGGCAGAGGAAGCCTGGTGTTGATAGACAATCAGATACAGCAAGGTGCTAGACTCCAGGCCAGGGTGTGGACCTGGGCACTAGACCTAGACCAAGTTGGGGTGGGGGCACAAAACTGTGCTCAGTGATGGAGACACTGGGCTTGAGAGCCCAGGCAGGCCTCAGCTCCTCGCTGGGGGCTCAGTCGATGGCAGGTGGTCACTCTCTGCCAGGGAAGCTGTAAAATAGCGCCGAAGGGCCCAAACTCCCTGCTGGAGCCGGGGACTCCCTCCGTTCCTGGCCAGACCTTCCCAGGAGACGCCTCGCAGTGGCGGGGAAGACTGGAGCTCAACTCTGAGGACTCAGGCAGGCCCAGATGGTCGCCCTCTGCCAGGGAAGCTGCAAAATGGCACCGAACGGTCCAAACTCCCCTCCGGAGCCAGCGACTCCAGCCGCTCCAGGCCAGACTTCCCCAGGTGACACCTTGCAGTGGCGGGGAAGACCGGAGCTCCTCAAAGGCCATTTTAATTTAACAACTCAAGGACCAGTTTTCCCTCTCCCTACCCAACCTCCAGTACCATTAAGATTCAATATGGATCCAGATGCAAAGTTAGCTAGAAGACTAAGGGAAGGAACATACTCAGAAGCACTAAATATTTACCCAAAATATACAAATTACCCCAAAGGTCTGTTTTAAACAGAAAGGTATCTCTCAAAGTTTACTTAACTGACAAATTTATGCCCCAGTCCAGCAGCTCATGGAGAGTTGTAGGAAATTGTTTATAAAGAGTTTTTTTAAAAGATTTTTGATGCGCTTTCTAATTTGTAGCAGATTACACATTTAACCCATTGGATCACTGATATAGTATTTATACCACTTGCCTAATTCTTTTCTCTCTGAACATTTTAAAGGAAACACAAAATGCAAACACACAATTCATTTGCTCTTGAATCAAATCTCTAGTGCATTTAGCTACCCAAAGTATATCCTCCAAATGCAAAACTGAACAATAATATGTCTTCTAGACTACAAATAACTTGACCACAAACTAAAATTATTTAAAAAATCTTTTTAGTAAAACCATAAAATGTTTTAACAATTAATAAACACACAAAGGTAGCTGGAGATGAAGCTTTAAATGCCACAGAAATGTCTTCCTTTCCATAGTAAAATGCAAAAAAAAATAAAAAAATAAAAAAAAAGAAGAAAAAGGAGGAAAGGAAAGAAGAAAACTAAGAAAACTGGAAGAATAATTCCTCTGGGCATTTATCCATATTTTTATTTTGCTTCTTTATTCTCTGTTAAACATTTTATTCTCCAACTTCAGTTTAAATTCAAAAGTATTTTTTCTCAAACTGAAGTTATACACTCCCGATTTTCAAGTTGTTCTTTAGAGATGAAGGGAGGTGCTATAGTGGCCAGTGAGCAATTAAGGAAAAATAAATTTATGAATATATAGAGATGTAGAAAGATCCCTCAAAGGATAAAACGTCCATCTCCCTGGCATCATAGTTCATTCATAGCAAGGTGCAATAGAAAAAATCTGGATGTGAAATAACAATATAAGGATACAAATGCCAGTTTGCCCTTTGTACATTTGTGAACTTGTAGAATTTATTAAACTACTATGAATCTCAGCATATTAAAACTACATACATCAGAATTCCTGTAAGAGTTCAATGAAATAAGAATATGGTACCCACACTATTTGATAGTAATGCCTAAAATAACAGGAGGTATTATAGTACTATACATCTCACACATAAAACAAGAAATAATTCTTCCCCAGCAAAACAAAAGAAAACTGAAGCTGTAAAGTATGCAGTTGCTGGAACCAGCATTCAAATGGTACACAAATTAGTAACCAGCAGCTATTCCCAGGGTTAATAACTCTACACTAAGGACACTATGTAGTCACTAACAAAGACTTTTAGCAAATGCAGACACCCAATGGCAGGTCAGATGACAGAAGAAAATGGGAATCTAAGCCACAAGCTCAGGCTTATCAATGGTTTCGTAAAGAGAAAGAACTGAAGGATGATAACAAAAGTTTTGTTGCAAAACCCTATTACCTCTAGACTCTCAAACTGCTCAAAGTGTGATCCAGGGACCAGGCTCAGCAGCATCTCCTGGGAGGGAACTTGTTGAAAGTGCAGTATCTCAAGCTCCACCTCAGACATTCAGATCAAGACCCTGAGTTTTAACAACATCCCCAGGTAAATCATATGCACATTATCATTATAGTTGCACTGTTTTAAAGTTGATTGAATAGAGGCATGTAAAATAAAGTTTATGTAGTTCTCAGCACATGCTTTTGGGTGTCCATAGATCTCCAATCAAAGAACTTTTCTAGGTATTGTTACACAAAGAAATATCCAGGTTGATTCAGACTGACCATTATTATAATGATCCTGATACTTAGATGGGCAAAAACAGATAAGCATCATCCTTTGGAGACTAATGTGGTTATGAATACCGCTGTTGGTCTGGCAATATTGCATTCTACAAAACTCTCTATTAAGTTCTCTGGTAAGAATTCAGTACATGGCTCTCTCTCTCCCTCCTTTTCCCTCCCCTCCTCTTCTCTCTCTCTCTCTCTCTCCCTCTCTCTCCTATTTGGCTGTCATCCAGAGCTGCTTGCCTTTACCACACCCTTCTGCCATGATGTTATGTCTCACCTTAAGCCCAGAGCAATGGAGCCAGTCAACCATGGACTGAATCTCTGAAATAATAAGCCCAAATAAACTTTTCCTTCTCTAAGTTGTTCTTGTTAGGTATTTTGGTCACAGCCATGAAAAAATGACTAACAGAAATTGGTGGTGAGAAGTGGGATCACTGCTGTGACTAACCTGACTGTTTGGTTCAAAAGCCTTTGGAAGTGGTTTGCAGGAGGAGTTTGAAAAAGTTTGGAGATGCAAGCTGGAGAAATATTAGAATGTTGTAAGCAGAACTTAATGGACAATTTTGGTGTCAACCAGAATACTGAAAGGAATGTGGACAATAAAGACTGTGTTCATGAGGTTTCAGAAGGGAAGAAGGACTCAATTGGGAACTGGACTAGAGTCCATACATGTTACCTTCTGGAAGAATGTCTACATTGTCTACATTTTGCTTATGAGACTTTCCATGAGGTTGAATTTAAAGGCAATAGACTAATTAAGCTGGCAGAGGAAACTTCAAGGCAGTACAACATGCAGGAAGTAGCATGAGTGTTTCTGGCAGCTTTTAGTCAGGTTTTCCATGAGAATTACAGAGAAAAAACAGAAAAGATTTTAAAAATGTGCATTTCGGCAAGAAAAGTGTGTGTAAAATTAAGGCCAAGGAAGGTGTGGTTGTTGAGATTACTACCACTAAATGGAAGCTAAGTACTTTGCACAAAGATAATAGGAAAGATGCCTTGAGGGCATCTCAGGAATCAGCAAGATCATTCCCATTGCAGGCTCAAGGGTGTAGAAATGAAAACTTATTTAGGAGAGCTTAAGGGTATTCTGATTACACAGGGGTGCCTAGAAATCTATTTTCCAGGATTCATTTCACCATGCTCAGCTGCCCAGGCACTCAGAGGGTCCAAGGGGGCCCAAGTACTGCTTGAGCTGGTAGCACACCTTGGTATCATCCATGTTGGGTGTTGGTTCTGCAGGAATGCACAATGGTAGAGTTAAGGGGTCATGGAGCCTTCCACCAGATTTCAAAGGAAGGCCTGGGAGGCCAGGAAAAGTATAGTAGAGCCAGAATCCTTGCAAACAATCCCTGAGAGGGCAATGATTGAAGAATGAAGCTATGAACATATATTATGTTCAGGGTTCTATCTTTAAAGGAGTAACCAAACATGAAGCAAATTTTTTTTAACTGAAACTACATTTCCTAAAAAAATTTTTTAAAAAAATCAGGAGCTACATGTAATTAAAACTCTTTTAAACAAAGGAAATCTAAACAATTTTACTCTCCTGCTTTGAAATCTATTAGCAGAAAAATAAAATTTTCATAGGAACAATAATAGATATTATAAAATACACACTTGAAATATACTCTGATCTGTTCATGAGAACAGACTGGGATGACACTAAGGAGAAAAAGATATAAAACAAAAAAGAATAAAACATGGATGCAGATAGATTCAAAGAAAGCAGATGAAGGATGAGGTGCTGAGAAATGAACAGAGGAAGACAGATATAGGTTGAGTAAGACAAACACAGGTGAACTGTGTATGTGGTGTTAGGCAAGTTAGAACTGATTCTGCCATATCTGACATGTGTTCATGTGAGTTCTTGGTAAGACATCATTTCCTGTCACCTTCCTTTGTAAAATTCTGCGGCACTTAACTATCCATGACTCTTCCAATCTGCCTATCAAATACTGCTGGCTCTAAAATGGAGGGGCTGCAGCAGTACTTGGGTATCGCTTCCAATTATAATATGAAGATTAATTTAAGGGTTGGAGTTGTGACTTCATGGTAGAGTGCTTGCCTAGCATGCGTAAGGCACTGGGTTTGATTCTCAGCACCATATATAGATAATAAATAAAATAAAGGTCCACTGACAAAGTTTTTAAAAAAACTTTTAGTTGTCAGGATAATTTATATAGTTTTAATACTTGTACCCTGGAAAATCTGCTGTAAAGACCTTGCTATCTAATTAGTAGTCATCAAAGCAATGATATATTCACATTTGATTTGCACCCTAAAACCCTGGACTAGAACCATTCTATTCCTTTTAAAAAGATATCCAAGAATAGAGGTGACATCTCAACAAATTAATATAAAATTGGCATTCATCAGGAATCTAAAATTCATTCTAATAGAAGAATACATCAACTGTCTGAAGTGAGTAAGAGTGGAACCCAGTGGCTTTATTATCCCATGAGAATGAAAAAACAAAAACTTGCTCTTTTTTTTTTTCACGTTTAAGGTAAAAATTCTTATGGTCTTGGATCTTCTCAAGGCTACCTCATTTCTAGAATGCAGTGACACTCAGAAGACAGGAGCACTGACTGGCTCACCATGCATGTATTCTAACAATAACGTGCAAGGAAGCAAAGAGACCAGCAAATCCACAGACAGAGTGATTTGAGATTTCCCATGAAAGTTATCCTAGAAATGCCAATTATCTTTCTTATGATAAATCAAGAACTACAATGTCGGTTGTCACGATCACTGCCAATAGAAAACACGGAGGGGAAAACTTTCACATTTTTTGGTAAAACAGGCAAAGGGGAAATATCATTCGTCCTGCTGAAGCTCTGTAATGTAAATTATTCAGCACACTGTAAAAAGGAAATAAAATGTGCTGCAGACAACCAAAAACATAGCTTTTAGGGAGATGAGCTGCTTTTAAAAAGATGAGTCTGTGATTCTACAATAATGACATAGCTGAAGTGTTATTTCCTAGTCTTTAGTACATTTTAACTGTCACCAAAATGAAAGTAATGGAAAAGTTATATTTAATTATCCATTCATCAGAAAAATTTTATCCCTTATCTGTTTAGAGAAAATTATAGCCTAGCTTTCTAGAATTTTAGAGAACAGGATGTTGGTTAATAAAAATTCCAGTTAAGTAAGTATTCATTTTTTGTTATTTTTGTTAGTCTCCCTCTTATTTTCTCCCTATTTTTTATTTCTACACTGGGAAAAGATGTCGTCCAGGGATGTCTGTACTGTTTTCAAAAATTAGTAGGAACAATAAATAACAAACTAAAGTCTCTACTTTTAACATAGTCTTCTGACATTAGCATTCAGTAAAAATTTTGTGATAGACTATCAGATGTGCTCAATCTAGATAGATTAGTAAAATACTAGATAGCATTATTTGGCCATAATTGTATTTTTAAAAACACAGCACATAGCCAGGCATGATAGCAAAATCCTGTAATCCCAGCTACTCAGAAGGTTTGTAGCAAGAGGATTCCAAGTTCGAGGCCAGCCTCAGCAACTTAGTAAGACCTTGTCTCCAAATGAAAAACATAAAAGACTGGGGATGTAGCTGGTTGGTAGAGCACCCCAGGTTCAATTCCCAGTACCACACACACCTATGAAATATACAGCATATATATACATATTTTACTCATATTTGGTATATGTATAAAAAATGTCTACTCATTGTAAGCTTCATGGGGACAGTGACTGAGCCTGTATTGTTTATTTGTGTATACCTCCAAGCGTTTACTAAACACATGATACATCTATATGTTCATTGTGTAATATATATTGAATGCCTGCTTTGCTCCAAGCAGTTTCTAGATACTTGGAATATAGGATTTAAAGATTAAAGATAGAAAGAAAGATTCTACTGTTATGGTGGTACATTCTAGTAGGGACTGAAAAGCAAATACATAAGTCAAGCACACAGTATACACTTTGAGAAAATAAAGCTATGTAAGAGATGGAAATGACAAGTGTGAGATACTACAGATATTGGGTGGTAGTAGAAGCTGTGCTGTGCCACCCAGCTCCACCTTTAGGACAAGGCACTCATTCTCACAGTTGCTATGAATGTTGCCTGCTGAGGGCTCACAGCCAAGTCCTCTCCAGGACTCACTCTTGGTAGGAGAGAACTGCCTTATGCCAAGGTTTCACCCTTCACCGAGAGTAGCCAGCATCCAATAACCACTTCCTGCAGGGATGTATATTGGAATACCTATCTCTCCTCAAGTGAACAATTCTGAGGGCTTATCCCAGCTCCAGAGCTCTCTATAGGATCAGTTGAGGCCTCTGTTGTCTTTTGTATCAACAGTTAAACTTCTGCTTCTCAAAGATGTTTCCCTAACCCTCATCCTTCACTGAAGTTGATCTAAAATGTACTCACCAACAAATATCATGTAAATGTCAGAGTCTCAGAGTGAGCACAGGAGGGTGTCATTTGGATTTTATTCTGAGTTGTCAAATAGGTGCTTGGTGTGTGATTGGAGAGTTCATGGAAGAAGTGGAGTCAAGGACAGAAATGTGGGAGTGGCAGCAATGCCAAACCCATAGACTACATAAAAATTACTCAGGGAGTCAATAGAGAAGGCAAGAGTTCCAAGAGTGAGGTTTTGGAGCCCTCCAACATTTAGAAACCAGAGAAATAGGGAGAATCAGCAAAAAAGATTGAAAAGAAATAGCCATTGAGATAGAACTCTGGGATGCTGTCCTGGACACCAAGAAGGAAAAGTGTTTCCAGGAGGGAATGAATTGGATCAAATGTTACAAACATGTCAAATTGATGAAAACTGTAAAATGATGACTAGATTTGGCAACATAGAGGTCACTGGTGACAAGAACTGTTTCAATGGAACCTTGAGGACAAGAGTATTAATTGATTGGATGAATATAGCACATTTTGTTAGATAAGGTATATTAAATGCCTATTATGTTAACAGGATGTACCTATACATCTTCCATATTTGGGAGGGTAGATAATCTGTATTTCCCAAGTCAAGGACAATGCTTGGCACATAAGTGTGTCTAATGCATTTATTTTTAACAATTTATTACATGTTCTCTTTTTTTATATATTTTCAATTAATTAATTAATTTATTTTATGTGGTGCCTCACACATGCTAGGCAAGCACTCCGCCACTGAGCCACAACCCCAGCCCTAATGCATATTTTTGAATGAATGAAATATACCAGCCCATCTTTGTAAGCACACAAGGATCACAAGGATTTAACAATATTGAATTTTAAACAGAAAAAGAGATCATAATTGTTCCCCCAATTCAACTGTCTCTTTTTTGCAACCCTGCAAACATAACTGAAATTACCACTCAGCTGAGCTGTGACCAAAACCCAAACCTCTGAAGTTATTAGTCACAGCATCTTAAGATATGAAACACTTGCTTTATGTAATTTTATGAATGTAAAATCACCTTCTGTTCAACGTATAAGAAAACTGAAAAACTTTTCATAATGATTAAAAGCTATTAACCTAACTTCTTGGTGACATTTCTTAATGCTTTTACATAAATTGTGCAAAATCTTCTGATTTAAATTATTTTCTTTTATTTTATCTTATCTTATTTGCAATGCTGGGGACCAAACCTAGTGTCTTGTGCATGTTTGGCAAGTACTCTACCACTGAGCTATGCTCCTGAGTCCAAAATTTTACTTTTTAATTATGTTTTAATTGATGAAATACTAAAAAGTCTAAGATTTTCCAAAATACTTCAAAAGTAACTCTGAAATAGAGCAGCACAGGATTTAATTTTTATTCTTATTCCAAGCAAAAAGTTAACTTACTCAATTATTTTCCTTTAAATTTTTAATAGAGCAGCAAAACATACACTTTATCATTTAAATAAACTTTACATGCACATAGTGATTTTCTTTTCTTTCTTTGTGTGTGTGTGCGCGCATGTGTGTGTATGAAAGAGAGAGAGAGAGAGGAGAAGAGAGAGAGAAAAACACAAGAAGGGGAGAGAGAATGTGCAGGGATTGAACCCAGGTCCTTATGCTTGCTAAGTATAGGCTACACCCCCAAACCAATGAAGATTTGCTTGAAAAAAAATAGTTTTAGACAATGCAATTTAATCTGAGATAAATTTATGTTGTGCTAGTCTCTTGTGCTCAAAAGGATCTAACTTATTTTCAAAGAATCTAAGTATTTAATATAAATAACCAAACAGTAAAAAAAGGAGTACTGTAAAATTTCCTAATTTATTTTACAGGGACAGATTTTTAATGTCATACTCAGAAAAATACTACTTGTGGGCAATATTGCTGAACCAGTTTTTGGCAGAAACTTCAAAAAGCATCTGTCAAGTACAGAAAAATAGACTAGATTAATAATTTAATTCTGGTAAGTTATACTAATCGATATCACTGATGCAGATGCCAAATTCAAAAAGTGTAATTAACTTGTCTCATTAGCTAATTTGTTACATTTTTTTTTCCCTGAAAGTGTCAGATAGTCTAAAGCAGAAAATGTCAGCTATATTCAGTTTGGTCATGGAGAAAATGAGCAAACATAAAGTAAGCCTCTTTATTTTTAGTCTACACAGGCCAAGTGAAGGAGAAAGGAAGCCATTATGTAGTTCATTTAGCTCTCAAAAGCTGCTATGCAACAAAAACAGAGCTTGAAAAAAGATTCGATATACTTCAATTAAGTTTACTTTAAATAATAATTTCTTTGCAAATCACAAGTTTAATAATTTATTTTGGCAAGGATTATCAATGTCCACAATATAGCTGGGCTTCTTGGTGGCATATGCCTATAATCCCAGCTACTCATGAGGTTGAGGCAGGAGGATTGCAAGTTTGAGGCCAGGCTGGGAAACTTAGTGAAACATTATCTCAAAATTAAAAAAGCAAAAAAGGGCTGGGGATGTAGCTCAGCGGTAAAGCATGCCAGGGTTCAATCCTCAATACAAAAAAAAAAAAAAAAACCCACAAGGAAAAGGCAGAGAACGGGATATTTTTTAATCTGGCTTCAAAGAAGCATCCCACAGATTATACAATTACAAAGGGAAATGATATTTTTCTAATGAAAAGATACAGTACACACACATATGCACATGCCCATACATACACATTGGTAGACATATATGTATAAATAGATAACTATTTTCATTTACATACTTATCTGAAGCTTGCTTTTCTCATGCGGCAATGTCAGGTAGAATTTCCAAATCATTTGGTGTGTATTTAATTCACCATCTTTTAACCATTTAAATGTCTGGAAAACATTCTGTGGTTATGGATAAAGCATTCAATTTCTCTACTGAGGCACATCCCCCCACCTGCCCCATCTGCCACATCTATGGACAACACTATAAAATAAGCATTCTCATACACACAACATGTGTGCCGGTCCCTAACTTCAATGAAATTAACACCCAAGAGTGGGCCAAAAGTGTATGTATCTTTTATATTAATATGCATTACAAGGTTACCTTTCAAAACCTGATAATAGTTCACAATTTCCACAAGAAAGATATGAGATGATTACTCTTCTCCAAACTTATTCCCACCAACACTAGGTATTATCGCTCTATAATTTTCTCATTTTGATAGAACATAACACTTCACAGGTGCTTCAATTTGCATTTTTTCATCATGCTTCATTTTATGCATTTAAAAATTGTATTTATTCATCATTTGTCTTTGGTCCACATATTCCTTTTCTATTTTTCTATTGGATTGTCTTTTACTTGTTAATGTCTATGACTAATGTGTATTACTAGAAATATTCACACTTTGTCATCTACTAAAAATTTTCTTCAAATACATTGTTTTCCCAATTGGTCTTGTGTATGTATATTTGGCCATAAATGTGTTTAAATTTTATGTATAAATATATATATATATCTTTTGTATTTATAAAAAGAATAAAGCTTACATTTTTAGTTAAGAATGCTTCTCATACCCATAAGAAAAGAAAAATCATTTTACCCTTTTCTTTCATATAAGTTCTTTGCCTCTCTTATCTATTTCTATGGTTTTTGATTTTTCATTTTAATGAGAGTTTTATCAGGGCATAATATATATATATATATGTGTATACACATATGTATACATATATATATGGTATACATATATATATATACCATAAAATACCCTGATGTAAATGTGTAATTCAATGTTTTTAGCAAATTTCTGTAATTGAGCATCCATCACCACAATCCATTTTCAAAGTATTTCTGCCACCAAAATGTTTCTTCATGCCTGTTTAGTCAATTTCTTCTCCCAGCTCAGTCCCTGACAACCGCTGGTCTGTCTTCTGATTAAAGATTCGCCTTTTCTGAATATTTTGTATAAATGGAATCTAATATGTGCCCTTTGGCCTCTAGCTTTCTTTCCTTAGTTTAATGTTCTGAGGTTGCATTAATTTTCTGAAATGAACACAAATGACACAAAATTGTGTGACTTAAAACAACAGAAATGTATTGTGTCACAGTTCTGGAGGCCAGAGTTGAAACCCTAGTGTTGGCCACACTGCAATCCCTGGAGGATCTTTCCTGTTGCCAGACTGCATTCCCTGGGATCTTTTCTTGCCTCTTCTACAGGCGGGCCCAGCATTCATAGTTTGTGGCCACATCACTCAGTCCCTGCCTTCATGTTCGCATTGCTTTCTCGTGTGTGTGTGTGTGTGTGTGTGTGTGTGTGTGTGTGTCCTTCCCGCCTGCCTCTCCTCAGATCTCCTCATACCTTTCTCTTATGAAGAATATTTACCACTGGATTTAGGGACCAAACTTGTAATCTAGGCCAATCTCTTCATCTTAAAATTCTTAAATAAATGATATCTGCAAAGACACTTTTTCCTAATAAAGTAACATTCACTGGTTCCAGAAATAAAGATGTGGACAATCTGTTTGGGGACAAACATTCAATCCACCACAGAAGTTCATCCATGGCATGGCATGTATCAGTGTTTCAATACTTTTTATTACTAAATAATATTCCATTGTGTTTTTATCTATGTACTCTTCAGTGATGGGCATTTGGATTGTTTCTGCTTTTGGGCTGTTATGAATAATGCTACTGCAAACATTCATGTGCAAGTTTTTCTGCAATCATGTATTTTATTCTTTTGGATATATACCTAAGAGTATAATTTCTGGGCCGTGTAGTTAACCTATGTTTAACTCTTTTACATGTTGCCAAGTGGTTTTCTAAACTGACTAAACTGTTGCATAGTCCCATCAGCAATGTTTTAGGGTTCCAATTTCTCCATAGCTTCTCTTATGTTTTTGTATCATCTGTCCTGCTTTGTTACAATCATTGCAGTGAATCTGATGTGATCTCTCATTGTGGTTTTAACTTGCATATTTCTTAATTCGATTTTCTTAGCCTGGGAGCAGTGATATCTCAATAGCAATAAGCACACTGGATCCCAGATTTTGGTTTCTAAATTATGTATTTTTTTTTAAAGATACATATTCTTTTAAAGTGAACCAAGGTTTCTTAGAGAAATGGTTCGTTTCAAGGATAGGGCAGGGAAAGTGAAGTTCCTGAAAAATCCTGCTGTGACAAAAAACAAACAAACAAAGATATGATCACAGAAAGATATGCAGCTATCAAAAGGCATAGGCGCAAAGTTTTTAAGAGCTCCCACCAGCCAAAATATGAAATAATTTAATCACCAAAATAAACAATAATAGGAAAGACTGGTCACCCATTGAATAAGGTAGGGGTCACTTAGTCTATACTGATATAAATAAATAAATCATAAGAGAAAGTTCTTCCTTACAGGGTAATGCCAACCACCAAATGCAGAACAAATTTGTGGAATTGGAAATCTCCATTTAGCAACCATCATGGTGATTGTTAATTCAACAAAAACATCATAAGAGTGAATGAAAATTGAATAGGGACAAGATGTTTGCTAGTATCAAAGTATGATCCCCCCACACACAAATACTTACTCATTACAAATGGCAGAAGAGAAATCTCCTGGTGTTGAAATCTAGCAGATGTCACTTTAACTAGGTGAGAAACTACCAGCCTTTAGGCAAACCAACCTCCTGTGCCCACCAAGGGCACGGCGCAGTATCACATGTTGTGTCTGTGCCCATCCTGCCAAAGGTACATCATCTTGCCATCAGGAAGGCCTATCAAACAAGCCCGAACTGGGGGACTCTACCAAATAAATGGTCTGGGATCTTTTGAAATGTTAAAATCGTGAGAATCAAGGAAAAGCTAAGGAACTATTTCAGGATGAAAGAGACTAAAAAAGAGCATCACTGGGAGAACTGGCAAAACTTGAGTAGTGCCACTGAAAGCTACATGTGAGTGCTTCGTGTTCTATGAGTTTGACATGATTTCAAATTAAGAAGAATAAAACTTACGTTGTTGGAGTTTCTGAGAGTGACTGTACTATTGGAATAAACTCAATTTGGTCACAGAGATTATTATTTAACACAATTCAGTTTGGTATTTAAGTTTTCCTGGCTTCATCAGATTAATTGGGGCACTTTTTATTTTTTCTAAGATCTGGAACAGTTTTTAAAAAATCTTCCAATTACTTTAAAGTTTTTCCAGAATTCAGATATGAAGATATTTCATTCTGTTGCCTTTATAATTAAATCACTTAAGAAAGAAAGAAAGAAAGAAAGAAAGAAAGAAAGAAAGAAAGAAAGAAAGAAAGAAAGAGAGAGAGAAGCCAGGCATTGTGGCACATGCCTATAACTCCAGTAACTCGGAAGGCTGAGGCAGGAGGATCACAAGTTCAAGGCCAGTCTCAGCAATTTGATGAGGCCCTAAGCAACTGAGTGAAATTCTATCTTAAATAAAAAAAATAAAGCACTGAGGATGTGGTTCAGTGGTAAAGCACCTCTGGGTTCAATCCCTAGTACCAAAAAACAAAGGAAAAAAAAAACCCTCTTTAATAGTTGTTAGTTTATTCAGGTTTCTTGCCTTTATTTGGCTTAATTGTTATATTATTGGCTAGGAAATATGTTAGGTCTCAAATTTCAAATTTCTTATATAGTTGCATATATGGTTTTCTGCTTTCCATCCTTCTCTTTGGTATTTGTCTTTACATGTTCTTTCTGATTCACAATCTTGTATATTTTTGCTCTTGTTTTTCTTGATCTCGAATAAAAAAATGATTTGTCCTTTTGTATATCATTCAAAGAACCAGATTTTCAGCTTTTTATTACCCTACTATTGTTGGTTTTCTGCTTCTTTAATTTCCTGTTTTATTTCTCTTAGCTAGGAAGCAAACTTTCTAGTTTTTATTTATTTTGTACTTTTTCTAATTTTTGTAAACAGTTACATGATTTCTATAGTTTAACATCTTTGTTCCTCAATAATGAAGGAATTTAAGGTTTTATTTTTTTTCTGTGAATTAGCCCTTACCAAATACCATAAGCTTTGTATGAAATGTTATTTCCATTGCTTTCTAGATAATTTCAAATTTTTCATTGCCTTTTAAAATACTCTTTAGTATTCCTTTGGGTTCAGGGGTTATCTAGATATGTACTTTTTAATTTCAATGTAATTAAGATTTTAAAATTCATTTTATGTGTTTCTAAATTTATTGGATTATGATCAGAAAATCATAATAAGTTATTCTTTAAGGAAAAACACATGGGTTATAAAAATATTTTACATTTGAGGAACTTAAATTTCTCTTTATGTCTATATAGTTGATTCTCATTATTAGAGGTAATTATCTCCCATAAATTCAGCACAACACTGAGTTATCAAATACTGAACCAAGGCTTATAGGAAAAACACAGGATTTGGCTCCTTTGTACCTAGACATCACAGCATTTTCATCATCTGATAAATACATAACCCTCCTTTATTTGTGTTTCTGTTTAAGGAAACTATATTTAATACATATTGGTGACTCATCAATATTGAATCCATGACCAGCAGCACTATAGGTCCTGAACAAAGCAAATCTAACACATATCTTTTCTCCATAAGGTACATCATACCCTCCTGTGTTTAGGAACAGGGCAGAGCTGAGACTACATTTGGGGAACATTTTGAATAGCAAAATCACCAACAAAAATGTGATGAAATATACTGCAAAAGGGACCCTTGTTTATAGTAGGAGAGCTGAAATGAAAAGGCAGAGTGTCCCCTTGTTTGATCTCAGCTGGGAACATGTCTATTAGGCAGCTCAAATTTTTTGCCGCTCTGCAAAAGTGTCTCAAATATTGAACTGATGGTGAACTTTACAAAGTAGGTAAATTGGCAAATAATGACCAACTGGATCCATGTGAAATCAAGTTTCATGACTTCATCATTTGACTCCTCTTTGTATGTATGCATGTCTATCAAAACTAGCAAATTCTGATATTCAAATTTTTATTATGATAGTCATTTTAAATAGTTTTCAAATTTGTTTTGCTGTTTTTCATGTACATAATGACTTTCATTTTCATCATGTTCACAAAGTTATGACTCTCATTTTCTTTATCATTACACCTAATGTCAGTCTTTTTTTAGTTTAGAGGTTTTAAACTTAAATTCCATTTTCTGCATCATCACCACACTTCCTCTGCAATTTTGCTGTCCTTTTACACTTTGTTACCTGTTCTTTTTCAGCTCACATATGTAATCAGACATTTCCCTATTATTACAAGAAAATGAGACACCGACTTTTCCCCCCACTGAGACACTTCATTACTCCACTGTCCCTCTCCGCCCATAACACACAGCCTGAAGAGACCTTTATGCACAATCCTCCACCCTTTCCTCCCAAAAGATGAAGCTTGTGGAATATCTGTTGCTTCCTTCCTTCTCATGTCCCTCCTTACCACAATTCTTCAGTTTTGCTGAGGTGATTAGTTCTTTCAATTCCAGATTATTATTATAAATTTCCTTTTAGTATGCTACTGCACTTCTAGAGTCCTTATTTAGTACTAGTACTTTATTTAGTACTATTTAGCACACATATTCAGATGATCCTTGTCCACTTTTTAGTTAGAGATAAGTTCACTGTTCACTTTGGCTTTCTCTCCTCAGCTCTGTTCCATTTGTTGTTCTTTTTATAAAGTCTTTCTCTAGAACTTTCCCCCGGATGAGTAATGTGTGTGACTTCTCTGAATCCTTACATATCTGCAAATATATTTCTTTCACTCTGACGGGGTAAATATATTTAAATTGAAAATGTATTTTACTGTGTTCTAGCTGCCAAAGTTGCCACGGAGAACTTCAGTGCCAGACTCATTCTTTTTTCTTTAAGTAACTTTCAAGCTTCTACACAGAAAGAATGAGATTTTTGTCTTTCTTTTTGGAGTCTGAAAGTTTTATATGTAGAAAACATATTTAATCATGTGTGTGAGTGTGTAATCTTTTCTCATCATTCCTGCCTAAAACCTGACATTGTTTCCTCAATCCAAGTAAATCTTTTTTGTGTGCTTCATTTTGTTTTTGCTTTATTTTCTCCTTTGTGTGCATTTTTTTTCCCTGTGGAACTCCTATTATTCCCATGTCATTGTCTTAAACCCCTCCTTCATCTCCCTCACTATTCACGATTTGCTTTTTTGTTGTTCAATATTTGGAATATTTTCAAATGGAATATTTGGAATATTTCTTGATCCAGTTTCCAGGCTATTAGTTGCATCTCCACAATAACCTCGTTTTTTGCCGGTGAATTTTAAATTTTAAAAACCATGATTTGGTTGGTGGTTTTTAATCCACAAAGTCCCCTTGGTGTAGCCCCAGTATCTCCTTAGTTATTTTTGGTATCTTTAAAAGTGTGTTCTCGGTCCTCCAGCAACTGATTCATAGGAACCCTCTCCTGAAAGTTCAGCGCGTTCTTCCTCTCTCTGGCGGGTTGGTCTTCGGTGATTGGTTCACCGAGGCTAGGTCCGCTCCAGCAGCTGGCACACCTCCAGTGGCTTGACTTACAGGATGGTGTGGCCTGTCTGGAAGTCTCTGGCCGGAAGTCTGTACCAGGAAGACCTGCGTGGTGACGTCAGGCAAGTCGTCAGTGCCCCTGCAGGCCGCAGGAGGAAATCTGTGCCCCCCACATCTTCACACGCCCTTGGGGCAAGCCCTGGCTCTACGCGTTCAGTCCCTCCAGAGTCAGGAATAACTCTAGTACCCCCCTTCACCACTTATTGTTTCCCTAATGTTTATTTTCTTACTTTTCTACAATTTAGTTTGTATATTTTTTATTTTATTTTTTATTAGATTGCAATAATTGTACAAATCAATGGAATTGTTTATATGTGTTTTTTGTACACAAATGGGGTACAATTTTTCATTTCTATGGTTGGACAAAATGTAGATTCACACCATTCATGTAATTATACATATACATAGGGTAATACTGTCTGTGTACTATCTTTCCTTCCCTCAACCCCTCCCATCCTACTTTCCTCTACACCATCCAAAGTTCCTCCATTCTCTTATCAACGCCCCCCCCCCTCCCTGCCCTTATATTTCATCATCCACTTATCAGGGAAAACATTTAGCCTTTGTTTTTTGGGGGATTGACTTCTTTCACTTAGCATGATATTCTCAAACTCCATCCATTTACCAGCAAATGCCATAATTTTATTCTTCTTTATGGCTGTGAATAATATTCCATTGTGTATTTATACCACAGTTTCTTTATCCATTCATCAATTGAAGGGCATCTAGGTTGGTTCCACAATCTAGCTATTGTGAATTAAGCAGCTATGAACATTGATGTGGCTGTATCACTGTAGTATGCTGATTTTAAGTCCTTTGGGTACAAAGGAGTAGGATAGCTGGGTCAAATGGTGGGCTCATTCCATATTTTCTGAGGAATCTCCATACTGCTTTCCAGAGTGGCTGCACCAATTTGAAACTCCACCAGCAATGTAGAAGTGTGCCTTTTCCCCCACATCCACGGCAACAGTTATTGCTTGTGTTCCTGATAATAGCCATTCTAATTGGAGTTAGATGAAATCTTAGGGTGGTTTTAATTTGCATTTCTCTAATTACTAGAGATGATGAGCACTTTTTCATATATTTGTTGATCACCTGTATATCTTCTTCTGTGAAGTGTCTGCCCAGTTCCTTAGCCCATTTATTGATTGGGTTCTTTGTATGTTTTGTGTAAAGTTCTTTATAAATTTTGGAGATCGGTGCTCTGTCTGAAGTGTGTGGAAAATATTTTTCCACTCTGTAGGCTCTCTTTTCACATTATTGATTGTTCCCTCTTTGCTGACAAAAAGCTTTTTAGTTTGAATCCATCCCATTTATTGATTCTTGCTTTTATTTCTTGTGCTCTGGGGGTCTTGTTAAGGAAGTCTGGTCCTAAGCCAACATGATGAAGATTCGGGCCTACTTTTTCTTCTATTTGGTGAAGGGTCTCAGGTCTAATTCCTAGGTCCTTGATCCATTTTGATTTGAGTTTTGTACAGGGTGAGAGATAGGGATTTAATTTCATTTTACTGCATATGGATTTCCAGTTTTCCCAGCACCATTTGTTGAAGAGGCTATCTTTTCTCCATTGCATATTTTTGGCACCTTTGTCTAGTATGAGATAACTGTACTTATGTGGGTTTGTCTCTATGTCTTCTATTCTGCACCATTGGCCTACCTATTTTACTGCCAATACTATGCCATTTTTGTTACTATTGCTCTATAGTAGAGTTTAAGGCCTGGTATTGTGATACCTCCTGCATCACTCTTCCTGCCCAGGATTACTTTGGCTATTCTGGGTCTTTTGTTCTTCCGGATGAATTTCATGATTTCTTTCTCTATTTCTATGAGGAATGTCATTGGGATTCTAATTGAAATTGCATTAAATCTGTATAGTGCCTTTGGAAGTATGGCCATTTTGATTATATTAATTCTGCCTATTTAAGAACACAGAGATCTTTCCATCTTCAAAGGTCTTCCTCAATTCTTTCTTTAATGTTCTGTAGTTCTCATGGTAGAGGTCTTTGACCTCTTTTGTTAGATTGATTCCCAAGTTTGTTTTTTTTTTTATTCTTGAGGCTATTGTGAACAGAGTTGTTTTCCTCATTTCTCTTTTTTGAAAATTTAACTTGAATTTACTTTTTTCTTTCTTATTCAAATCTTTCTTCTTCCTTAAGAAAAGAGGGTACTAGTAGGATGCTACAGCCTATAATCCCAGGGCCTTTGGAGACTGAGATAGGAGGATCCCCAGCAATTTGTCAAGGCCCTGTCTCAAAATAAAAAGTGAAAAAAGGCCTGAGGAATGTAGCTCAGTGGTAGGGCAGGTCCAGTCAATCCCCAGTACTGGGGGGCTGACCAGCGGGTGGGGTGAGGTGGGGGATGTGTACTATACTAGAAATTCTGTCACCAATTTGCATCTAGTGAAATTGAGGAAGGGAGAAAGGGTTCTTGGGGGAAGAAGAGTTTCTATTTGATATGGGGAAATACTGCTTCATACATAAGAAAGGATGAATTTGAGCCTCAGTAATATGTCAATTTAGCATAGATGATATAGACAATCAGCTGTAGAATTGAAAGTGGAGACTTGTTTCAAATGCACCTGTAATTCACATAAGGACTTATATTTAGAGGAAAACATGAAAATTATCACTGCCATGTTTACAAGTCTTGTTCTTAATATGGGAATTAACATTTCTGATTAGTTTTGGGAAAAAATGAAAGAACAACTAGATTTCTTTTCTTTCTTTCTTTCTTTTTTTTTTTTTTTTTGCTATATTGTGTTCTTACTCATAAGTCTGTAGGAAAATCAAACTCTGTAGCCTCTTAAGAAGTACTGAGTACTCCTTAAGGAAAGCCTGTATCATTTACTCATGTTCACTTTTTAGTTTTTGACAGGTGAAACTCACACAACACAGTATTAACCATTGAAATGATCAATTCAGCAGCATCTAGCATATTTACTATGTGTGCAACCACCACCTCTATCAAACTCCGAAACATTTTCATCATCCCAAAGTAAAATCCCATACCCATTAAGCAATCATTCCCCATTTGCCCCTTATACTACCCTTGGCAGCTATTGGAATGCTTTCAGTCTCTATGGATTTATCTATTCTGCATTTTTCACATAAATGAAATCATAAAGTGTGGCATTTCACTTAGCATATTTTCAAGGTTCATTCACATTGTAGCATGTTTCAGTCTTCATTCCTTTTTATAGGTGAATAATATTCCATTGTATGTAAACAGTTGACCCTTTGTATCTGTGAACTCCTCATCCACAGACTGAGTCAATTAGATCAAAAATACTTGGAAGCTTGTGTGGTGGTGTACACCTGTAATCCCAGACTCAGGACAAGGATCACAAGTTCAAAGTCAACCTGGGCAATTTTGCAAGACATTGTCTCAAAATAACAAATAAAATAAAAAGGGCAGGGGATGTTGCTCAGTGGTAGAGTGCCCCTGGGTTCAATCCCCAGTGCCTGCCATTGAACCAACCAACCTTGGGAAAAAATTCCAGAAAGTTCCAAAACACAAAACTTGAATTTGAACACACCAAATACTATGTTGTACTATGCTGAATTCATATAATGAACTAATTGTATTAGGTAGTAGAAGTAATTTAAAATGATCTAAAGTATACATATGAGTAAATTATAAGCAAATACTGCACCTTTTATACAGGGGACTTGTCCACATACTTTGGTATATATGAAGGCAGGGTTCCTGGAACCAATCCACCACAGATATCAGGGATGACTGTTTAATCCTTTCATTCACCGCTGCATTTTCTGGGTTGTTTCTAATTTAAAGCTATTGTGACTAGTGCTATGAAAATTTGTGGACAGGTGTTTGAGCACCTGTTTCCAATATTTTGAATATATATCTGAATGAAATTGCTGGGTCATATGGTAATTCTGTGTTAACATTTGAGGAACTATTTGGTTTTAATTTTGCTTAACTGATATATGGCACTTAACTTGAACCTCTATTTCATTAGATAAGCAAATGAACCAACAATACTATAGGATTATTAGTATGGTAGTGATACATATTTCTCACCACAGTTCAGCTCATGGTGCATTTTTTCTCTCTCCTAGTTTTCTCTAAAATGACATAATAAAGAATTAAAGATCCCAAGAAACATTGCTGCTCTGAAATATACACTAAAAGCCAGAACTTTGGATATAGAACTGAGGCACTTAATAGTCAACAAGGGATTGACAAGCTCTCCAACTACAAATTACAGTGCTGTATTAATTTTGAATATTGCCAAGTGAGGGAGGAAGAGGAAAGCACATTGCATGGGGAAATGTATACACTTTACATGAAATGTTAAAATTTAATTCTTGAAGTCCAGGCTGTAAAACTTAAATCCATATTTTTTGAAATCAAAAAATGGTGGATAAACTTTTCAGGGCATAATTTTTAAGGGGAAATCCTTTTAAAATGTTTGAAATCCTTTTTTAATATTCCTGAGAACTACACAGGCGTACACAAATATAGACATTAATATGTATATATCTATGACTATCTTCATCTTCAGGAAGGGGTCATAATGATGAAGACAATTTGGTTTATCTGGAGGCATCACAGTTTAAAATTCAGTTTCAATTCCCTTTTCCTCTAATGTTTCCTTTTTTTTTTTTTTTTTTGGTTGTTCTAAGTTTGACTGACAAGGAAAAAAGACAAATCAAGAGTTGTAAAGAGTGCGTCAGGGGAAACTCAGGGGATATAACCACCTAATTATGAATTTCCTGAATGTGCAACTTGACCAGCAGCAACTGGACGTGATTAGTACAGTGGGCCTCACCTCCAGCTGTTCTGCAAAAACAAATTAGCAAAGGATTTCCAAGGCACATTTTCCTTTGGACTTATTTTGCTATAACAATGCAAACAGAGCAGTTTTGCTTTTTTTTTTTTTTTTTTTTTCCTTCAGGTGACAGATTGAAAAGGAGCAAGAGTTTCTTACAACAAAGAGATCAGTCTATGGAGCATATTCTTCTGCTTGAGGTGAGTGTGTTTATATCTATGCAAGAAAATAAAAACTACAAAACTGTCTCTTTATATGTAGAACCCAGGCTGGAAATGTGCACTCTTGGGGCAACTGTAAAATCATATTTCATCCTGGCACATGGGCCAATGATTGTGCTGTGTGAGTAATGCAGAGATGTAATCCATGTGGTAAGCTTCATGGACTGAGAAAATGTCAGTTCTACTGGCCGAGGCTTGGCAAGCGGAACCATTTATTTAGAAAATTTTACATGGCCTGAAACAATGCAAAAAATGTACTGTCCAGTTTGTCAGCTTGTAAAATCCACAGCACTCCCATGAGCTCAAAGACTGAGGGAAAAAATCTCTTTTGCTGTTTTCCAGTTTACACTTAATAGAAAAATGATTGCTCTTTTACAATAAGGGAATTTATGCTTAATGTATACTTTCACCAAGTCAAGAAGTACAGATGGGTGTTTATAGAACCAGAAATCAAAAGAACTCTGGCAGTGTGATACACTAGCAAGAAACTCAAATAATGTCATAGATTTACTATCATTGTGTTCAGATCAATGTTTATTTACTTTCACGCATGCATTCTTGACTTTTAGAATACTTACAGAATATCTTCACTAAGCACACAGCAGTGTAAGCTCTACAGGATTTTGTAGAGCTCTGTAGAAGAAAAAACTAAGAACCGTGAAGGTAAACAATCTTGAAGGACCCCATTAATCTTTGCCAATTGCAAGAAAATTTGTTTAGATGTCATATTTTCTTTTTTAATTTATAAATCTTTTAAAAATATATTTCTTAGCTGTAGATGAACATAATACCTTTATATTATTTATTTTTATTTTATGTGGTGCTAAGGATTGAACATCACATGTTCAGGCAAGCACTCAACCACTGAGCTACATCCCCAGCCCTTTACAGACCTTTTTTAAAAATAGAATCTTTCAATTCTTGAAAAGTGATCTAGAGTAGTCAAGTATAGTGATGCACCCCTGTAATCCCAGCAATTCAGGAGGCTGAGGCAAGAGGATCCCAAGTTCAAGGCCAGCCTCAGTGACTTAGCAAGGCCCTTAGTCTCAAAATAAAAAAAGCAGAAAGGACTGCAGATGTAGCTCAGTGGTAGAACATCCCTGGGTCCAGTCCCCAGTACCCCCCCCCAAAAAAAAGTGATCTAGGCAGACAAGGAAGGGAGTCTGAATAGTTGGACAGTTGGTGGAAGAAATTGGGAATGAGGGCAGATCGTTCTCAAAAGGATGCTGAGTTTGACTTCACTTTCAAAGTGTCTCACGAACTAGCCTCTGATGTTTCATTCTCACCTTTTACACTGCTTCTTGTGATGTCTTTTCATTAATCTTATCTGCTGTGCCAATGTAACGGCTTTACAATTATTGAAAGCTGATTTCTACCTATGAAGGATTAACTGCTTCGGAAATTGCCTCCCACCATGAGCAACCAGGAAAATGAGGCAAAATGTATGTAATGACAATTTTCAGACATTAAACATAGTGCAGAACTGAATCCTTGAGAGAATCTCTATGATTATCCTAGATTACGTCCTTGAGGAAGTTTCAAAGGTGTAACACAAGGAAAAAGAACTTGGAATCTTTTTCTGTAGAGGAAACATGTCTGTTTGGGTATGCCAAGCTAGATATAATATTAAAACAGAGTTCAAGAGAGAGCTAAGCAGAAAGGAAATCCAGAAATCTGTATTCTCACCTTGAGTTTTCCTGAATATCAATTTGTGTGTACATAAAGTCCTTCTTGTTGGGCAAGAAAAAATTCTAGGTAGACACTGACTACTGAGAATCTGTAGAATGAACAATTCCAAGAAATCACAAATGATCAAAAATGTTTTAATTTTCTCCATCCAGAATGGAGACATCTTGTTGAAGTCTTAGCCATTCAGTAGGGACTAGAGAGCTACACCTTAGAAGTGAGATTAAATTAGCTCTATAATTAATGTTATCCTAAAAGTTCCTTAAAAGAACTTTAAAAAAAAAAAAAAGCCACAAAAAGATAAAAAGCGATTGGACCCCACCAACTCCTCCACTCAATCTCTCTCGGCTGTGTGAGCCCAGCAGACTGCAAGGGAAGAAGGACACAGCACCCACATAGTTCTAGTGTCCTTGGGCCCACAAGTCTTACAGAGTTTGAAATGTGTCTTAGTCCATTTGGGTTGCTATTAAAAAGTACCTTAGACTTAGACTGGGTGACGAGAGTAAGAGAAATTTCTTTCTCACAATCCCAGTGGCTGAGAGTCTGAGATTAGTGTGCCAGCAAGAGTTGGGCCTAATAAGGACCTCTCGGGTTGCAAAAAAAAGTAGCCTGCAATAATTAACTCTCCCGCCACCCACAGAAGTTCAAATTCTTTAGAGGAATACAACAAATTCCAGTACTAAACAAGGTAAAACTCACAATCATTATCCAGTTTAAAAAATCATAAGACATATAGAGAAGGAGGAAGATGTGATCCATACCAGGCAAGAAATTAGTAAATGAAAACAGATCCAGAAATGATAAAGATGATGGAATTAATAGACATATGTCAATATAGCTACTGTAAGTATGCACTGTGTGCTCAAAGATAATGGGACCACATAAATGTGAAGCAGTAAGAAAGCAAAGATATAAAAATGTCTCAGATTAAATTTTCAGAGGTGAAATACATGTTTTGTTTCATTTCTGGGGATTGAATCCAAGGGCTGGTTTACAACTGAGCCACATCCCCAGAAATACATAATGTTTTTAATAAAATTTTCAGAGTAAGGTTAATAACAGATTATAAACTACAGGAGAAAAGATAAGGACACTTGATGACAATAGCAGAAACAACAGAACCTGAAGCACAGAGAGAAAGAAGACAGAAGAAAATCAACAGAACTTTAGTGTCTGGTGGGACAAGAAGTGATTTCACATGTGCAACTGAAATTCCCCAAAGAGAAAAGGAAAGGGGAAAAAATAGTTTAAGAAAAATTGGCCAAAAGGACTGGGTTTGTGGTTCAGTGGTAGAACATTTGCCTCGCATGTGTCAGGCACGGCTTGATTCTCAGCACCACATATAAATAAATGAATAAAAAATAAAGGTCTATCAACAACTAAAAAATATATGTAGAAAAAATTGGCTGAAAATGTTATAAATTTGTTGAGAACTATAAATCCACAAATCCCAAAAGTTCAACAAACTCCAAGCAGAATAAACATTTTAAAAATGCACCAAAGGATACCAGGCATGGTGGCACATGCCTGTAATTCCAGCAACTCTGGAGGCTGAGGCAAAAGCATCGCAACTTTAAGGCCAGTCTCAGCAATCTAGCAAGACTCTCAGCAACTTGTGAAGAACTTGTTTCAACAAATGAAAAGGATTGGGGGATATAGTTCAGTGATAAAGGCTCCACTGGGTTCAATCCCCAGTAACACACACACACACACACACACACACACACACACAGGAAAAAAGAGACAACATAATCCAATTGCAGAAAACCAGTGATTAAAAACAATTATAAAGAAGGCAGAGGAAAAAGGACATATCATATGGAGAAATACAAACAATGAAAGCAAGCTTCCAGTCAGAAATTTTGCAAGCTACAATGGCATCTTAAAGTGATGAAAGAATTAAAAGGTAATCAAGAATTCCATAACCAGAATAAATTCATTTGAAAATAAAGATAACATACAAACTTTTCAGACAGACAAGAAGTTCAGACAATTTATTGTCAGGAAATCTGAAGTAAAAGAAATATGAAAAGAGTTTCTTTAGATAAAAAGAAAATGTTGTCAGGATTCTGTTGGATTAAACGATTATTTAAAGAGGTGATCTAAAAGAATCCTGAAGTGGGACCAAGGAAGATTAATAGAAAACCAATAGTAAAATGGTAAATTCAAAGCAAATGCAGTGATAATTACATTAAAGTTACATGCTTTAAATACTCCAAATAAAAAGTGGAAATTATCACGACAAAGCCAACGGATTTTTTAAAAATGTTCCATATGTATATACCATGGAATATTATTTAGCCATAAAAAGGGATGAAATTCCAATGCATGCTACAACATAGATGAACCTTGAAAATTGTATGCTAAATGAAATAAGCCAGACACAAAACAGCAAATAGTTCACTTATATGAGATACCTGGAATTGGCAGATTCAGAGCGATAGAAAGTAGAATACTTGCTACTGGAGTTGGGGGTTGAGAACTGAGGAGTTACAGCTTAATAGAGTTTCTGTGAGGGAATGATGAAAAATTCTGGAAATGGTGGTGATGATTGCACAATGACACGGATGTATTTCATGATACTGAATTGTATATTTGCAAAATAACTCAAATGTATACAGTCATGTGCTGTGTACATGATCAACAGTGGACTACATATATGATGGTAGTACCATAAGATCATATGGTACTGGGGTGTAGCTCTGTAGTAGTCTGTGTGTTTAGCATTTCAGCATGCATGAGGTTGTTCAACATCTAGCATACACACACAAAAAAGAAAGGAATAGAAAGATTTTATTACCTAGGTTATATCAGTCATTCAGTTTGTGTAAGTGTACTCTGTTTGCACAATCATTATGGGTGCTAATGATGCTTCTCAGAACATATTCCCAACATTAAGTGATGCATTTTATCACAATAAAAAAATGTAAGAAAAAAAATACCCGGCTCTTTATAATAAACCCATTTCAAATATAAGATATAGATAAGTAAAATAATTTTCAAATACCATAACAAACAAAACTAATTGAAAGATAGTTGAAATGCCTCTATTTTATCAACCAATTAGAATTCAGAAAAAAGGACTATTAACCAAGAAAAAAAAAGATTTCATAATTATAATAGGGAAACTATTAAGACTATAACAATTCTAAGTATTTGTGCACTTAAAAATATTTAGAATTCATGAAGCATAAAGTTGATAAAATAAAAAGGGGAAAAAGGCAAAAATAAAAAGGGGAAAAGGCTGCATGTAAGAAAAAAAATACCCGGCTCTTTATAATAAACTTAAAAAAGTAAAATAAATTTTACTTTTTTTCTACATGCAGCGGTATGGGTCTTGAATGTTCTTCTGAGGCCTGGTTCCCAGAAAGGCACTATTGAGAGCTTGTGAAAACTTTAAGAGGTGAGGCCTAGGGGGAGGTCTCTGGGTCACTGGGGTTGTTCCTTTTCACTCCCTGGCTCATGAGGAAGCAAGTGGGTTTGCCCTGCCACAGGCTCCTGCCTTGATCTGCTGCCTTGTTATCGACCCAAAAGTAGCCGGGCCAACCGATCACAGACTGAAACCTCCGAAACTGTGAGCCAACATCAACCTTTTCTCTTTATACATTGATTGTCTCAGATGCTTGTTATAGCGATGGAAAGCCAACTTGCATACTAGAATTATAGTTGAAGAGTTCAGGAATCCTTTTTCAGTAGTTGACAGAAAAAGTAGATGCCTGAATCTGAACACTTGAAAACACCACCATCCTGTTTAACCCTCCACAAACGATAAAAGAATATACATTCTGTTAAGTGCTAATGAAACATTCACAGGAATAGATTATATGCTAGGTCCTAAAAGAAACCTCAGTGACTTTAAAAGCATTAAAAATATACAATATTTATTCTAAACTAAAACAAAATTAGAAATATTAAAATATTTCTTGAAACACCCCAAATAGTTGAAAATTAGCATATTTCTAAATGCTTCAAAGAAGCAATAACAAAAGAAATTAAAATGTATATTGAACTGAATAAAAATGAAAACACAATGTATTGAAATTTGTGGAGGGCAGTTAGTATTTGCAGAGAGAAACTTTAAACTGTTCAAATACTCTAAGATTACATTTTTTTTATGGTACTAGGGATTGAAACCAAGGGTGCCTAACCACTGAACAACATCCCCAGCAACCCCCCACCTCCTTTTTAAAATTTTAAGATAGGAGCTCACTAAGTTGCTTAGGGCCTCACTCAAATGTTGAGGCTGGCCTCAAACTTGAGATCCACCAGTCCCAGCCTCCTGAGTTACTGGGATTATAGGAGTGCACCACTGCACCTGGCTCTAAGATTATACTTTAAGAAAATAGAGGGCTGGGGTTGTGGCTTAGTGGTAAAGCACTCGTCTTACATGTGTGGGGCACTGGGTTCAATCCTCAGCACCATATGAATAAATGAGATAAAGGTATTGTATTCATTTACAACTAAAAATAAAGAAGACAAAAATTTTTTAAAAAGAAACAAAAAAGAAGTAATCAAATCCAATGATCAAATGAGCATAAGCAAAATAATGACAAATCAAAGAGCAGAAATAAATGACAGAAGGAATCAATGACACCATGAAACCCGATAGCTAGCAACAAACTAAATGGCCAAAGACTGAATGCTTTTCCCTAACACTGGGTAAAAAACAAGGATGTCTCATCCATCTCTACTCAGCATTGTTCTTGGAGTCCTAATCAGTAGAATAAAGCCCGAAATAAATAAATAAAAGTCATATGGATGTCAAAGGAAGAAATAAGCCAGGGGTGGTGGCACATACCTGTAATCCCCAGCAACTTGTGAGGCTGAGGCAGGAGGATTTCTAGTTCAAGTCCAGCCTTGACATTTTAGCAAGACCCTATCTCATTATTAAAAAATAAAAAGGGCCAAGCATGCAGCTCAGTGGTAAAAGATTCCTGGGTTCAATTCCCTGAAAAACTAAAATAAAAAAGAAGTAAACCTAGATTTATTCTCAAAGAACACAACCACATACATGGAAAATGTTAAATATCTCCAAAGCCACAACTCAACCTAATAAGTAAATTAGTTAAATAACTGACGTAATAAATGACAATTAGAAATTGAAATTGAAAAATACTATTTACAGCACCATCAAAACACAGTATACTTTTTATAATATATGAAAAATAATGTATAATATATTTTTTAAATTGTATATTAAATACATTTTATTATATATAATATATAATATATTATATTAATATAATATATAATGTAATATACTTAATATACAAAATAAATGGCAATTAGAAATTGAAACTTTAAAATACTATTTATAACACCATCAAAACATAGTATGCTATTTTTTTTCATAATATACTTAAGGATAATTTTAACAAAAAAAAATATACTACACCTGTACATTGAAAACTACAAAAAATTAAAGAAGACTTCCATAATTGGAGAGACATGTTCTATTGTTTAAAGATGTCAATGTTTTCCAAATTGACCTATAGATTTAATGCAATGCCAGTCAAAACCCCAGAAAGCTTTTTGTTTAAATTTAACAAACTAAAAATTGATAGTTATAAGATTTACTGAAAATGCAAAAAATCTAAAACAGAAAAAATAATTGAAAAAGAGTAGGGTTGAGGGACACATGCTGCCTATTTTTAAGATTTACTATAAAGCTACATTAATCAATACTGTGGTGCCAATACAAGCACACAGTTCAATGGAACAGAATAGAGTGTAGAGACCGACCTGCATATAGACCAGAATTTCATTTTTGACAAAGGGTACCAAAGTAATTACCAAAGTAATTCAATAATGAAATATGTGTATTTCCAACAAATGAAACACCTGGATTTCCATTCGCAAAAATACGAACTTCAACCCTTACCTTATACCATATTTAAAATTTAATCCCATAGAATATATAAAGAATTTCAAAAACTGAACACCAAAAAAAAAAAAAAAAAAAACTCAAATGATAAATGGGCAAATGAATTAAACAGACACTTCTCAAAAGAAGAAATGCAAATGGCCAGCAAATATATGAAAAAATGTTCCATGTTTTGTAATTAGGGAAATGCAAATCAAAACTACACTGATACTTCATCTCAAACCAGTCAAATGGTAGTCACCAATAATACAAACAATAATAAATGCTGGAGAGGATGTGGAGAAAAAGGAACACTTTCACACTGTTGCTGGGATTGTAAATTAGTACAACCACTACGTAAATCAGTATGGAGATTCCTTAAAGGACTAGGCATGGAACCACCATATGACCCAGCAATACTACTCCTTGGTATTTGTCCTAAAGAATTAAAGTCATCCTACAGTGATACATGCAAACCCATGTTTATAGTAGCACAATTCACAATAGCCAAGCTAATGGAACAAGTCCAGGTAGCCATCAATGAACGAATGGATTTAAAAAATGTGTACTATATACACAATGGAGTTTTATTCATCCATAAAGAGAAATAAAATGATATCCTTTGTAGGATAATGGATGGAACTTAAGACCATTATGTTAAGCAAAATAAGCCAATTCCAAAAGGCCAAGGCCATAAGCTTTCTCTCATATGTGGAAGCTATAGAGGAAAAAGGAAAAGGAAGGTGTGGAGGAGAGCGAGATCTCATGAAAATCAAAGGAAGACCAGTAGAATAGAGGAAAGGGATGAAGAGATGGAAGGAGGAGGAGTGGGGAAGTGCTGGGGAGTGATACTGACTAAATTACATCATTATATTGTGTGCATGTATGAATATGTAACAACAAATTCGGCCATTATGTACATCTATAATGCACCAATTAAAATATTTAAAAATTTAATCCCAAATAGATCTACACCTAAGTGTAAGAGCTAAAATAGTAAGACTTCTAAGACAACATCTTTGTGACTTTTTGTTAGGCAAAGTTTTTTTCTTTTAGATCGTTAAAAGCATGAACCAGTAAAGAAAGAACTTGTTAAATTGAATTTTATTGAGATAAAAAAACTTTTTGTTAAAATGGTACTGTTTAAGAAAATAAAATTGAAACTATGGATTTTGAGAAAATATTTGCAAAGTGTATTCCTGATAAAGAACTTCTATCCAAAGAATAGACTGTTATAATACACGGAGAAGACAAACAACTCACAAAAAACAGGCAAAAGATTTGAATAGGCCCTTCATCAAAGACACTATATGAATCGCAAATAAAAACATGAAAAAAATGCTCAACATCCAAAATTGTTAGTCATTAAGGAAGTACCAGTTGAAACCATAATGATATACCATGATGTACCCATGAAAAGGGCTGTCATTTAAAAGACTTACAATGCTAAATGTTGGAAAGGGTGTGGAGCAACTGGAAATCTCATACATGGTCCATGAGAACATAAAGTAGTACACTGATTTTGGCAAAGAGCTAAGCAGTTTCTTAAAAAGTTAAATATACACTTACCATATATCCAGCAACTGCCCTCTTAAGTATTTACCCAGGAAAAATAAAAATAGATGTTCACAAAAACTTTTGTACATGCTCATAGCAGTTTCAAAATAATAAATACTTTGATCAAACCAAATGTTCATCAGCAAATAAATAGGTAAGCAAAATTCATTCAATGGGCTACTGCTGAGCAGTAAATAGAAATGAAAAATTGATCCATGCTATAATGATGATGAATCTCGAAAACAACACCCTGAGTGAAGGAAACCAGACACAGAAAGTATGACTACAGTCATACAAAATTCTAGAAAAGACCTAAGTAATCTGGAAAACCAAAATTAGATGAATGGTTGTGTAGTCCTGGTTATGGGCATCGATGACTAGAATGGATCAAAAGGGAAGGTCATGGCTGACAGAAACAACCACTCATGGGAGTGGTTACTTAGGTGTGTTAATTTGTCAAAATTCATGAAAATGTGGACATAAAATAGATGTGTTTTCACTGTATGTAAACTATACATACAATAAAGTTGTATTTTGTTTTGTTTTGTTTTGTTTTAAATACTGGGGATTGAACCCAGGGCCCAGAGCCCTCCACCACTGAGGGCATGAGCCCTCCACCACTGAGGGCATGGGCCCTTTATTTTGAGACTGTCTCACTAAATGGTGAGGCTGGCCTTAAACTTGCAATCCTCCTGCCTCAGTGTCCAGAGTTGCTGGGATTAAAGGCACATGCCGGCTGTGCCCAAACTTCTCTGTAATTAAAAAAAAAAAAAAATCTTTAAACTGGGCATGGAAGCAGATGCCTGTAACCCCAGCAACCCTGGAGGCTGAGGCAGGAGGATCACAAGTTCAAGTTCAGCTTTGCAATTTAGTGAGACCCTGACTCAACATAAATTTTAAGAAAGGGTTGGGGATGTAGCTCAGTGGTAGAGTGCCCCTGGATTCAGTCCCCAGTACTGAGAAAGGAAAGAAGGGAGAGAGGCTTGTGGACAGATCAGTAGTTGGGAGAAGGTACTTAGAATGGCTCCCTCACTCTACTTGGTCCTCTCTTTTTTTCTGTGGACTTCTCCCCAACACCCACTCTAGCCTCTGCTCTTAAATCACAGCCTTCTTTCATTTACCGGCTCTCCAAATATTTGGAGAGGTCTCTATCAATGGTGGCCTTCACCCACCCACCCCCTCCAAAGTCTCCTCTCCCCTGGGTTAAACATTGCCAGATCCCCAGACATTCACATTTGATGTCCTTTCTACTCTTGATAAAAGTGGGACTGGAAAAGCTGCAAGGCTTGGGCAGGGAGACAAGATCTGGAAGGGCTGTGAATTCCCCAGACTTAGAGAGGGTATTGAAGGGGCTGGACAACCAACCAACACACACACACACACACACACACACACACACAAATATATATATAAATGTTTACAGAGGTGTGCATTGTGAGGCCTCCCAGGTCATAGTAAAGATTTTGTTCCCTTCTAATTAAATTTTAGGAGAGAAGTGATAGGATCTATACCAGCTCATCCTCCCGGCATTGGGTCCAGAGAATGCCCTTGTATTAACTTCGTCCTTGGCTGTACACATCTGGGTACCAGTATTAAGTGGCTCCATGATCCTTGACATAATTTCTTTTTTCAGATATTTTTTACTCTGTGAAACACAGTGTCTTTAAAATGGTTTTCACATTTTGTATTCTCTCCTGTATTCTCTTATTTTTTTTCCAGTTTTCCTAACCCCACTGGAGACTATTTAATGTGGATTGAACAGGTTTCTCAATGTCTTGGCCTCAGTGTTATCACCTGTAAAATAGGGACAGCATTTGTAATAGTTTCAAAGCATTGCTGTGATGATTTAATGTATTCATATTTTTGAAATGCTTTAAATATTTCCTGGCTCCTAGTAATCTCTCTGAAGTATTTCCTGTTATTATTTACTTAAGGATAAAGGGGGAACATCTCACTAGCTTCCAGACAGAATTAAAAAGTTCTTTGGAAAATTGAGAAAAAATAAAATAAAAAGACTGGTGATGAAATTCTCCTTTATAACACTGGAAGATAGAGGGTAGTGGAATATATGTTCAACCTAAAAATACTCGGACCAATTGCCATGTATTTTACTTATCAAAGTGAGAAAAAGACATTACATACATGTGAAATGTATTTCTTTCCCCATAGGAAGTGTTCCGTAAGGGTCTTCTGCTGTCATTATGGATGGCCGTGATCTGGGACCTCTAATCTACCTTCTTGGATAACATCTCAGCTTGCATTCCACACATGCCATCCGTCTCACTCCACCAGGCCCATCCTGCTTTCTGTTCTTTCCCACTTCACATTGTAATTATTCCAGCCCCAGGAAGCCAGGAAGAGTCTCGTCTTTCATCTAAACTAGTGATGTATTCATCCCAATTTTCCAGCTTTGTGTGAAATCAACACATTTCAATTAGAGGAGTAGGAAAAATGAAAAAAAAAAAAAAAGGAATATAGACGTGGCCTACCTCAATTCTTAGGAAGGAAGAGGGGTTAAAAAACTACCTAAAGCATATCTGCCAAGAATTTTCCATCTGAGTTTTTATTCATAGCAATTTAAAGGGAAGAGCGATTCTTATGTTTCTGATTCATTTTTGCTTGAATCATCAAAAATCATTTTAGTTTTTCTAAAAGCTATCTGATGACCTTTTGAATCCCTTAAGACTTTGTGAGGTCTCTTATCAAAGTGGGATATTGCTAGAACAGGCCCACTCTTATTTCTGGGGCCTTTGCCTAGAACACTCTTAGATACCTTCATGGTTAACTTTCCTTTTTCTTTTCTTGTGTGTGTGTGTGTGTGTGTGTGTGTGTGTGTGAGAGAGAGAGAGAGAGAGAGAGAGAGAGAGAGAATTTTTTATTGTTTTTCAACAACTTAAAAATAATTGTAGTTATGTAACTTACAATCAAATTTTTCAATAACAGCCTGTTCCAAGCCAAAGAAAGCCACTTCTCATTTTGAATTCCTCACAGGTAACACTTAATTCTTTTAGCTGCTTGTTTTGGTAGTTACATCCATATTCATAAGTAATAGGAATAATGTGAGGCTTCTCAACCTTATTTCCCTTGTTCGAAGATAGTCTACCCAACTATCCTATTTCAAATTTAAAAATAAGATTTAATCTGTGAAATACATAAAAGTAATCATGTATATTAGCCCCCAAACAACTTAGCTAATTAAAACTAGGAATCAAAAAATGTTAAAGGGAACTTGGAGTACTTCTAGAGTCAATTTCTCATTTTATAGAAGCAGCCTAGAGAAGTCAAGTGGTTTCCCTCAGATCAGAGAACCCGAAACAGTGGAATTCAGAAACCTTTGTATGTAATAGTTGTTTCACATTCAACATGTGAAATGTTGCCCGCAACTGAACTCCTGTTGTCACCCCAATCCTGAGCCTCCCATGGCCGTCCTCATCTTGGTTGATGGCGGTGCTATCTTTCCAGGCTGCTTGAATCTTCTACCTCCCTTCCTTTCACACCCTCATACTCAATGCATCAACAAACCCTCCTTGCTCTCCTTTGAAGATGGACACACAATCATACCCTTTCCAGTCACCTCTGTGATGAGGTAGGTGGTCTACTACATTTGTCCACGGCACTATCTGATGTTAGGTTACTATCATAATCTCCCTAGTTCTGCTTCTGCCCATGAGCCTCCTACTCTCGGGCAGTAGGCACAGGGACCACTACAAACCTATGTCAGTGCATGCTATTCCTGGGTTTGTTCAAAGCCTCTTTAGCTCTCTGTTTCACTCAGGTATTGCCTACACAACCTGTCACCATCTTGCCTCCCAGCACCCTCCATCCCCATCTTCTGCTATCTCTTCCTCCATGTAAATATAAATACAGCGATCTCCTCGCTACGTCCTGAAAAACCAGGGACACCCACCTCAGGGTCTTTCGCTGGCTCTCCCCTCTGCCTGGGGTGCTCTTTCCATGGATATCCTCATGGTAATTTCACTTATTTTATTCAAAGGACATCTTCATAATGAATCTGCAGTGACCTTTTTGTTGACAGCGGCACACTACCCAAATATATCTCAGTGATTCCTGATCCTACTCTGTTCTCTATTTTCCTTTCTCTAATACGGTGCATTATTTATTTATTTTTATGTTTACTGTTTATTGTGTCTCTTTTCCCTGTTATGCTGTGACTACCACAAGAATGAGAATCGTGGTGGTGTTGCATCATTGTACCTCCAGTGCCTCGAACAGTACCTGGCACACAATGGGTACTCAATATCGGGAATGTGTGTTGGGGGGGGGGTCTCCTACTCCTTTGACATATGGTCATACAGTGTCTTATGTTGCCTACACCAGGTGGACACAACTAACCCGTAGCAAAATGTCTTAACAAGCTGACAACAAGGCATGTACCCATCATCAGGCAAGATTGCCACTCTGGTTCTCCTATTCCACGCAGAATCTGCCTGGTGAAGGTATGAATTAACCCAAGTCACACAACAATTCTCATTCAGTTTTGCTTCCCAATATGTTAAACTACCCTAGGGTATTTACATTTTAAGAAGAAAAAAAAAAGAGAAAAGAAAAAATAGCAGGAAGAGGATAACACTTGGTCCCAAGCAATGAGTCTTTATTAGTGAAATTACAGGTGGTGTGTGTTGTGGGTGGCAGGAGAAGTTTCAACTGTTTATGTAAAATTAGTCTACTAGTTTAAATTTGCCAAAATATCCTCTAAATAGATGCAAATGAAATTGAGGGAAAAAATTATAGAAGATTAAAACATTGCAAAATAGAAATCACTTCCAAGTTCAAATGTGGCAAGGTCGGTGGTCTGGTTTGGAAGGATGTATTCAGTAAAAAGTTTGTGGAATTTAATAAAACATAGTTTAGAACAAATTCCTAATTTTAAAAAAGATAAAATTACATGATGAAAAATGTAAGTATGAATTTGTAGTGAAGGGAGAATGGGTTGAATTAGAGTATTGATGTATATAAGATGAAAACTGAGCCTACTCTGGTAAACAACTAAGAATCAAACAAATTTTCTTCAAATATTTTAGGCAGAACAATATCGTTAGGCATTTTCTATCAGCCTATCTGTTGCAAAGCATCCAGAAGGACCACATAAATTTAAACGCAGATGGTGAAGACACAGAAAACACCAAATGATGCAAATGTCTTAAGAAAACAAATTTGATTTTAAGTATATCTTTAGGAAAGAAAAAAAAAGAGTTGATTGATTTAGATGTGGGAATGAGATAACTTTGGAGAGGGTTGAGAAATTAGTCATTTAAAATCTAAGGATAAATACAATATAATATCATTTTCATGTAATACATGAATTAAATATTATTTGGTACCCACAAAGAAAATTTTAAAACTTACATAAAAAGCTTAATGGTTGCTTTGTTTGTTGTTGCTGTTGTTTGGTACTGGGGATTGAACCCGAGGTGCTCTACCACTAAGCTGCCTCCCCAGCTTTTTAAATTTTTTATTTTGAGATAGGCTCTCACTAAGTTGGTTCGTGCCTCCCTAAGTTGCTGAGGCTGGTCTTGAATTTGCAATCTTCCTGCCTCAGCCTCCAGAGTTGCTGGGATTACAGGCATGTGCCACTGCATCTGGCCATTTTAGTTTCTTAATGACTTCAAGTTGATAAAAAGGCTTTAGTCTTCTTGTTCGTGAATTTTAGCAAGTAAACAAGGTTAAGCTAGTAATACTATGCCAGGGTTGATCATGGCAATAAGTATTTCAATTCCATTCACCATCTATGATATAGTAGGCTCTGTGCTAAGGCCTGTGGATTCAGAGGTGACCTCTGTCATGGAAGAGCTCATAGTTTTTTGATTGAGATCTCTGAGTGCACAAAGTTCATAATGGGGTGTGATGTGTGCAAAAGAATCTGTATAAGGTACAAAAGTAACACAAAATAAGGAAGGACTGTCATAAAATCAAGTCAGGGAGGATTTCACAAAGGAGAGCTGTGAGGGATGAGTGGGAGATTCTTAAATGGAATAAGCTTGAGGTGAGGAATAGTGCTGGAGACAGGAATACCTGCATGTGATCGGAGCACCATGTGCAAGTGTTACGGCTGTAGCTTAGGGCAAAAGGAGTGAAGCCACAGAAACAAGACCAAGCTGCAAAGGTGGAGAAGCTGGAATGTGGCGAGTCTTGGTTGCCAAGCTATGGAAATTGGTCCCTAAGGACCAAGGGCAGGAGTGTGTCTGTCTAGTTCATAAGTGACATCCCCACACAGTGCCTGACACATGGTAAGTAGGAAATCAATAAATAAGACTAAGCTAAGGAAGGAAAAGAGAATTAGGGAGAGAACCAGAAGGTGTAGTCTCAGATATGGTCAAAGCAGAAGAGCTTTGAAAAGGGGTTTCATGCATGGTTCCAGTAAAAGCAGGGATTTCTGTATCCCAGAGCATGTGCGTATTTGTGAGCGTGAAAAGCATTGATTTGTGAAACTGAAATATATAAAATATCCTACTACTTTTGTAACCTGGTGTGCTATTCTTTTTTTCTTTCCTTTTTGCAGTACAGGGAATTAAACTCAGGGACGTCCTACCATTGAGCTCTATGCCCAGGCCTTTGTATTTTGAGGCAGGGGCTTGCTAAATTACCCAGCTGGCCTCAGTCTTGCAATCCTCCTGCCTCATCCTCTCAAGTCACTGGGATTACAAACATGCACCTCTGCTTCCAACTACTATTTCTTAATTTTTAATATACCCAAATCCTCAGCAGATGGAAATACTTCCACAGTAAGTCAGGTTCTAGAACTGGATGGTACAAATCTGGAGACAAGCCTGAGCTTCAGCTAGGTAGCTATAGCATTAATTGGTGGAGAAATCAATGCATTAGAAAGCCCCACCCCTTCCCACACTCCCCTTTTGCCATGTAGCTCTTAATCTGAGCAATGTTGCAAGCATAGTGAACACACGGGCTCTTTTCATGCTGCATCTACCAAGAACTTTCATTGGAGCAAGCCATTTGAGGAGAATTTGTTAGGGAAGATGCAATCTTCCTGCTTCCTCTTGACTAAGGCTGTGCTGCTTGAACATCTCTTGATTTCTGGGAGAGTCTGACCCAGAGTCAGAGACCATTTCCATTCAGTAGTGAGAGAAGAATCTGATTGCATTAAACTGAAGATGAGGAATGACTGTGATCGCAGAGACTGTGGCTCTGAAGCACATTCTTTGGCTTAAGAGCAAACTATGTTCCCTTCAGGGAGAGAAAAAATAATCAGAGAACTTTTTTAGGTTGACTTTGTACATGGAACGTGTTCCTGTATCATCATAATAAAGATCTGTGGCAGGCCTTCCTTAACAGTCTCACAATCTCACTCACCCTACACTTTCCCCTTGCTTATCTATTACTGCAGTGCCCTCCCCATCGTCTCTTTACCTAGTGACCTTTGTTTTTTGTTTTGTTTTGTTTTGTTTTGTTGTTGAGGTCCCTCCCCACGGGGACTGAACCCCGGGAGCATTACCACTGAGCTATATCCCCAATCCTTTGTTATTTTTCAGTTTGAGACAGGGTCTTGCTAAGTTACTGAGGGTCTTGCTAAGTTCCTGAGGCTGCTCTCAAACTTGCAGTCCTTCTGCCTTAGTCTCCTGCGTTGCTGGGATTACAGGCATGCATCACCATGCCTGACTCCTAATGACCTTTGTTACCAAATATCCATTCCTCTGCGTCAGGGAGTATGTCTCTGGATTTACTTACTTTAAGAAACCTCCTCCCTTATTATTTGTCCCTGGTTTGGGTGAGATTGACTCCTGCCTAGTCCTACAGAGATGGGTCCAGATTGGTTTAATAACCCTTTACGGAAGCTGCCATGGGATTGACGTGTAATCTGCTCAGAGCCAGTGAGAGGCTAAGAAGCACTTACTAGGGCTTGTGGGGAAGAGACAATTCCTTGCTTTCTCTCTGGTCCATCAGAAAAAAATCTCTTCTCCTGGATAATATATAGTAGGTCTGGAACTGCTGCAGGAATTTTGCTGCCAGGAGGGGAACAGCTGGAGAATGAAGCTAATGGCAGCTCTAATTCCCTTTATCACAGACTTGGTGTTATGGATAATTTTATGTGTCAATTTGAATCATCACAGGTTGCCCAGATATTTGGTCAAACATTATTCTGGGTGTGGCCACAAGGGTGTTTTGGGATGAATTCAATTTTGTAGACTAAATAAAGCAGATTGCTCTCCCTGTTATGGGTGGACCTCATCCAATCATCTAAAGTCCTGTTTAGAGCAGAGGCCAACCCTTGGAGAGTGAGAGTGAGCTCCAACCACCCAACTGCTTGAGCTGGTCCTGCCTTCAGACGTGAATTGAAACATCAGCTCTTCTTAGGTCTCAAACCTTTTGTGTTAAGTGTAAATCATAAACTCTCTTGGTTCTCAGGTCTTTGAACCTGACTATAATTACACCATCAGCTCTCTCGGGTCTCCAGCTTTCTGACTACAGATAGGACTTCTTTTTAAGCCTCATAATCATGTGAACCCATTTCTTAAAAAAAGATCCCAGGAGAAGTGTTCCTACCTAAAGGGACATGGCCTTTCTACCTCCATCAAGGGGATTGATCCTGCATTGTCTCAGGAAATGGTAATGGTCTCCCCTGAGGAATTTGCTAAGCAGAACAATGGTTATTCTCCTCCATCCTTCTTTGCTTCTAGACCTATAACTAGACTCAAGTCCCAGAAGGCTCTTAAAGGTGTAACGCATGGAGAGATGCACAACCCTCTGTTGCTAAATCCAATCCATTCCTTCAGTGTACAGAAAGGGCCCAAGGAATCAAGGATGAATTTGGGGTAAGGAAAAAGATTTATTCAGTAAACCAGCCAAACTGAGAAGATGGCAGGCTAGCATCCTAAAAGACTATCTTAACACAGGCTTTAAGCTCATTTGTACACCCTTTATCTTTAGGAGGAAATGATTGATGAAACTTGGTAGCTGGTAATCTGTTGATTTGCTTCAGTCTTGAAGAAGGAGGAGCGGGATTAGGGAAGTTTCAGGTCAATCAACCTTGTGCTGCTTGTTTAAATGATTGATGAGGGCTGCGTGCTTAGGGAGGCACAAACTTTTCCTAGAAAAGGATAAGTACAACATGGAGTCTGTGGGGCTAAGTTTTTTGCATGGCTACATAGTTACTTGAGTTATCTAATTTATACCAGCAGAAATCCAGGCAAAATATGTGGCATGAATACCAAGGGTCTGAAATAATGGTAGAAAGATCATAAAGTGGGATTAGGTTTTATTTATTTATATGGGCCCACTAAACAAAGATTCTGTATTTAATGTTGCAGCTTGAGGAGTTACAAAGGGCTCTGACTGGTTGGCTGAAACATGAGTCAAAAGATGGACACAAAGAGCAAACCGGAAACACCCAACTTCCCTTGGTTTAATGTACAGGAAGGAATTCAGAGGCTTAGGGAGATTGGAATGTTTGAATGGATTTGTCACTTAAGACCTACTCACCCTCACTAGGAGAATTGCAGGAGATACATCTTCATCAATTCTTTGAGAAATAAATTTGTGGGGCTCCCCAGGGATATTGGGGAGCCAGTCTTGCTCACCTCTGTAGGCCAGACCTTACATGGGGAACCACACCACTTTATTGGGAAACTTAACAATAATGAAAGTAACTGGATTTTGTGATGATAGGAGTCAAAAGGTGGCACCCAATCACCAAAGGCAAGGTGAACATAGTTATTACAGAGGACAACGGAATCAAATCAGCAATTGTAATAGTCTGTCACAGAAAACCTATGGTCTTAGTTAACCATGGTGTTTATAGATGTGAAATAGATAGGAAGACTACTAAATTCTTACTTGATCTGTATGAACAAGACACTTCTAGACCAACTGAACAAAAGTTTAACTTGAATCACGAAAACAATCACAGCTTCTCAATCAATCCCAGACTTGAGTCATTCACAGACCCAGAACCAGTCTTGGAAGCTCTTCAGTAGGGTAGGCTGTGTCTCTCAAGGAGGGCCCCTTAACACTGCTGAAAATGGATACTGTGACTCTTCTCCCCAGCCTTCCCCAAAAGGATCTACAGCCACTTACCAGGGTAAGTGAGCAATGGGGAAAAGGAATTAACCAGAATTTGGGGAACCACTAGACACTGACTCTGATCTGACACTGATTTCAGAAAATCACAGTGGTCCTCCAGTCAGAGTGACAACTCACGAAGGTCAGGAGATCAACGGAATTCTAGCTCAAGTCCACCTCACAGTGGGTCCTTAAACCCATTTGGTTAGAAAGACCCCATATCCAACAGAAATGAGGCTTCCCTAACACCCCTTCCATGCTGTCATTCCCTGGAAAGCCTGCAGGAAATGTGTCCTCAAATAATGTGGTGGTGGATTCAGAGATGTGGCAGCTGGGGTTGTCAGTCAACCATGCTCCTTACAGTGGGGAATCCGAGGAGCTTACTCTTTGTGTCATTTATTTTTTTTGAGAATTTAAGGGAATGGGTAATTGGAGAGTGTTTGAATTGTATATGTAGGAGTCAAAAGTTTATAGATGGAATAACTTGAGGGTCACACAAAACCTCTTTATGCTTTTGAAATACTCTGTACTGTGCTGTCACAGAACATGCATTAGCTATTTCCTCGGGTCACAGTTTGGAAGATACAGTAATAGGTATTCATGGGAAGAGTTGCTCTTGAGAACCCCAGGTATATCATTACTTTTGCCCAGAGGGCACTCTATGCTAACCTCTGCCATAACACATATCCTATCCTAGTTCATGTGATCAGTAATTCACTTGCTGTCACAGCACCAGACTCTTGAGCATAAGAGTTCTCTCTTCTCAGTGGATTCCTATGTCCTTTTATCAGGATGACTGTGTGTTGGGGAAAAGGAAATAACCAGACTTTGGGGGACTGCTGGATACTGGTATTGTGGGGAATTTGATGTAATTATGCATCTGACCCTGGCACATAGTGAGTTTGAAAAACATGATGGTCAGATCAAATGATTGAATGTGTTAATTTAATAAAGGTTGATTACTTAAGGGATTTACAAGAAATGTGTTTTAGAGCAGATGAAGCTAGGTTAGGACTAAAAGAGATACCTCACCATTGGGGAGAAGAAATTGATGCACACATGGGAAATACGTAAAAAAGAAGGGGATCCTCAATTAATGCATGTTGAAGTCTTAATATTGTCTTGGGTCTGGCTGTTTTTCAGTGAGCAACTGACTTTTATGATGATAACACACTGTCCATTTTTCTCAACTTCTCCCTTTAAGCTCTATTAGAAGTCAAAATAGCCTATCAACCCAGTCTTTCTAGTAAAGATAAGAAAAACAGTGCAATTGAAAAGGCAAACAACAGGTTAATTAACTTTCACCTCTTAATTGATTTCCTTGGTATCTACCAATGACAGATCACATACAAAATAATGGACTCCTGAAGGAAAAAGTCTTGGGCACAACTTTCACCAGAGCTGGGAGGTTGGTTTGAAGGTGGAGCTCCATGCTCTCAGCTTACTGCTTTAGAGGAAAAAGGTAAGCCTATGGAATACAGGATAGATAATATTATTTAGAATAGTAATACCTGTACTCAGGCTGATATCACTCACGTGCAGTGATGAGAAGGCTGGTGTTCCTTCTGATTGGTTGGATTCCAAGTCATTACCAGTGTTGATATTTCAACTGTCATTGTTGCCTAATTTTGAGTTTTAGCTCTGTTCTTTAATTCGGTGACTTAGGCAAGCTACTCAACTTATCAGGTTTGTTTTATCAGGTTTGTTTTTTCATCTATAAAATGGGGAGCAATTATGATATAACACTTCCCTAATAAAGATTAAATGAAGAAAGTCAAGTGAAAGCAAACAAGCTGGAAAAGAACTCTAAATATTAGCAATTATTACTATTTGTAATACTAATTTTGGTGAAGGTACTGGGGGTTGAACCCAGGAGTGCTGTACCACTGAGCTACACCCACAGTTCTTTTTATTTTTTTTTATTTTGAGAGAGGATCTTGCTAAGTTACTGCGACTGGCCTTGAACTTCAGATCCTCCTGCCTCAGCCTCCTGAATCTCTGGGATTATAGGCTTGAGCCACCATGCCCAATTTGTAATTCAAATTATTGTACTCCTGTTGATACTATTGTGCCTCTGATGTTCTGTAAGTGAAACAGGTCAAGAACTGATTCAGTAGTTATTTTCAACATGGTCTTTTAAAATTAGGGCCATGGCAGCCCATAGCTGCCATCCTGTCGATGGTCTTTATTATGTGCCTTGTGTGGAAGAGGCTGATGGTCATATTTTGTCTTTACATATATACCACATCATTGATCATCAACAGTGCCAGCATTATTTAAAATGAAAGAAGTAGGGCTTGGTGGCACACGCCTGTAATCCAAGCAACTCAGGAGGCTGAGTCAGGAGGATCACGAGTTCAAAGCCAGCCTCAGCAACTTAGCGAGTCCCTAAGCAACTCAGTGAGACTCTATCTTTAAATAAAATACAAAATAGGGCTGGGGATGTGGTTCAGTGGCCAAGTGTCCCTGAGTTCAATCCCCTGTTCCAAAAAAAAAAAAAAAATGAAAGAAAACACAAGTTGAAGGCCAGCCTGAGCAACTTAGTAAGAGTTCATCTCCAAATAAATAAAGAAAAGAAAATGAAAGAATGAAAGAAGATAATACTTAAAAAAAATAGATAAATCCATATAACATCCTTTTGTTTGTGTGAAATCTTAGAATGCCACCTTATAGCAATAAAGATAATTCTTTAAAAATTTTTTATTGTTTTTTTTTAATTATACATGACAGTAGAACCCATTTCGACATAATAATACAGCAGGGAATATATCTTTTTCTTCACAATGTAGATTCACATGATTCATATAATCTTACATATGTATAGGGTAATACTGTCTGCCTCAGTGTACTATCTTTCCTTCCCCCACACCCTCCCATCCCATTTTCCTCTACACCATCTGTACTCCATTCTTTTCTTAATCCCCCATAACTCCCGCCCCCTATCCCCCCCCCCCCCCATTATGTATCATCATCCACTGATCAGAGAAAACATTCGGCCTTTGTTTAGTTGGTCTTGGCTTATTTCACTTAGCATGATATTCTCCAACTCCACCCATTTATCAGCAAATGCCATAGTTTTATTCTTCTTTATGGCTGAATAATATTCCATTGTGTATATATACCACAGTTTCTTTATCCATTCTTCAATTGAAGGGCATCTAGGTTGGCTCCAAAATCTAGCTGTTGTGTATTAAGCAGCCGTGAACGTAGAAGTGACTGTATCCCTATACTTTGCTGATTTTAAGACCTTTGGGTATAAACCGAGGAGTGGGATAGCTGGGTCAAATGGTGGTTCCATTCCAAGTTTTTTGAGGAATCTCCATATTGCTTTCCAGAGTAGCTGCACCAATTTGTAACCCCACCAGCAATGTATAAGTGTGCCTTTTTCCCCACATCCACGCCAACACTTATTATTGCTTGTATTCCTGCTAATAGCCATTCTAATTGGAGTTAGATG
>JAJEJO010049071.1:106680-503734 GCA_020662805.1 Glaucomys volans | reverse complement strand
TTATTGCTTGTATTCCTGCTAATAGCCATTCTAATTGGAGTTAGATGAAATCTTAGGATGGTTTTAATTTGCATTTCTCTAATTACTAGAGATGATGAGCACTTTTTCATATATTTGTTAATCACCTGCATATCATCTTCTATGAAGTGTCTGCCCAGTTCCTTAGCCCATTTATTGATTGGGTTCTTTGCATTTTTGGTGTAAAGTTTTGTAAGTTCAATAAAGATAATTTTTATTTTTTATTTTTATTTTTTTTGAACCAGGGATTGAACTCAGGGACACTCGGCCTCTGAGCCACATCCCCAGCCCTATTTTGTATTTTATTTAGAGACAAAGTCTCACAGAGTTGCTTAGGGTCTAGCTAAGTTGCTGAGGCTGGCTTTGAACTCGCGATCCTCCTGTCTCAGCCTCCCAAGTCACTTGGATTACAGGCGTGCGCCACCGCGCCCAGCTAAAGATAATTTTTAAATGGACGTTATATGTATTTTATGAATCACATAAAAAAATTAAACACATATATGTTGTCCCTACTTTCAGAAATATCTGAATTGTTGGGAATGAGATTGACCAAATTATATTGAGTGCATGTAGGAATATGGCATAATGAATTTACAATTATGTAAAATTATAATGTACCAATAAAAAATTTGTTTAAAAAGAAATATCTGGACTGCTAAATCTGTACTTTCCTAAATGAATAGACTTTGATTTCAAGTACTGTATGTATGTAGGGGTGTGTGTGTGTGTGTGTGTGTGTGTGTGTGTGTGTATAGATAGTATATAAAATGCTTTTTATTTTATTAGTGAGGATGAAATCACACAGTATTAGTAATACAATTTTCAATTTGGTGATTAAACAAATATTTATTGAGCATCTATTATTTGCAAGGCAGTGCTAGACATTTTGGGATAAACCAAGTCTAAAAAGATCAATTACATTCTCTAATAATCTAAAAATACAGGTAATGACTAATTTTATGTATCAACTTGGCTAAGCCCTAATACTTAAATATTTAAACAAACTCTAGTCTAGATGTTACTGTGACGATTTCCTTCTTGTTTTTTTTTTTTTTTATGAGATTAACATTTAAATTTGTAGACTCTGAGTAAAGCAGATTGCCTGCATAATGTGAGTGGGCCTCATCCAATCAGTTGAAGCCTTAAGAGAGAATTCTGCTTTCAGAATGCCTTTGAACTCAAACTGCAACAACTCTTCTTTGAGTCTTTTTTTTTGGGGGGGTGGGGGGCTGGGGGGGTTGCCTGGGATTGAACTCAGGGATATTCAACCACTGAGCCACATACCCAGTCCTATTTTGTATTTTATTTAGAGACAGGGTCTGAGTTGCCTAGGGCCTTGTTTTTGCTGAGGCTGACTTTGAACTCTTGATCCTCCAGCCTCAGCCTCCTGAGCTGCTGGGATTTCAGGCAGGCGCTACCTTGTCTAGCGCTTCTTTGAGTCTTTACTGTGCTAGCCTGACCTGCAAAGCTGTGTGAGCCAATTCTTTAAACATTCCCTCTCTTGACCATACATAGATATATGTATATATCATATTGGTTCTGTTTATCTGGAGAACCCTAAACAATTCAGTACATGATCAAACTATATAGTTATTTTTCAATGGATGATAATCTCACTTAGATTATAAATTCCCTAAGAAGAGGGACAATGTTGGAATTTATTTCTTCTTTGAAATAATTAACATAAGGTTGCATAGTAAAAGTTGTTAGTAAATACATGTAAAGTAACTAAAACTTATCCTAATAAGAATAAATAATGTATTCTCTCATCTATCACATACAAACTAAAGAATTTTTTAAATGATTATAGTTAGTTTCATTTGTATTAGTGTCATTATGGTTCAGGAATTCTAAGCCAGATTTAGCATAAACTTTCATTCTAACCCTGATATTTTTTCCCTCAATCTATTTTGAATATATTTTCTGTCCCTTGAAGCCTAAATGGTCCTAAATAACATATGCCTACGTCTCACAAGGATAGGACAACATACACTAAAACAGAGATAAAATAGGTTCATTAAAATAAGGATACAATGAACTAGAGTTATATAATAAAAAGGGAGGAAGAAGGACTTACCAGAAATCCTAGGCTAAAGATAATTGCTATAATTGGAAACATAATCTACCTCTTACTTTGTTAGCAGACAAGGCAAAAAGAATCAAAATAAATTACCTTATTGCTGTTAAATAAAGAAAGTGTATTACTTCATCAAGAAAGATGAGCTTTCGGGGTGGGGGTGCTAGGGATGAACACAGGGGTGCTTTACCCTGAGCCAGATCCCCAGTCTTTATGATCATGATTATGATTATGTTGAGACACAGTCTTGCTAAATGGCTAAGGTTGTCCTCCAACTTGTGATCCTCAACCTCCCACGTTGTTGGAATGACAGGTGTGTTCCACTGTGCCCAGCTAAGAAAAGATAGAATTTTTGCTTGAAGTAAAATATTGCATAGTTTAAACAAAGAAAACTATTAGAAATTTTTATGTAAGTATCACCAAAAGAGAAAAGAACAAACTTGTAATTATCTATTGAATTTGTATTATGAACAGAACATCAATGGTCCTTTCAAGATGAACTTCTCTTTGTATTATGGGCGTCAATGGAAATTCATAAACTCACACAATATTTTTTGTCTTCATATTGAGTCTCAGTACAAATGTTTATCATTTAAACTTTGATGCCATGATACCATGGCTGATAATTCAGTGTGGCCCAATTTGCAGTTAGATTGTGCATTTTACAAATCAAAGAAAGATTAAATTAGTTAAAGGCATGGACAACTCCTCATAGGGCTGGCCAATGTGTAATTTAGATTTAAGGTAATATGATAACATTCTCTTTCTTAAAAACAATATCTTCAGGGCTGGAGTCGTGGCTCAATGATAGGGCACTTGCCTAGCATGTGTGAGGCACTGGGTTTGATTCTTGGCACCACATAGAAATAAATGAATAGAATAAAGGTCCATCAACATCTGAAAAAATTATTCAAAAAATATCTTCGAAATATCAAGGAATTTAGTGAAGTCTTCAAGTCTAACCTACTAAACAATCCCTTTTATAGCTCTGCAACTGTTGAACAGTTGTCAGTCCAGAGAGAGAGCAAGAATGAGAAAGAAGCCTGTGTCGTAGAGAAAAAAAAAGACAAAGCTGTGGATGTACCTCAGTAGTGAAATGCCCGTGGGTTCAATCCCCAGTTTGAAAAAAAAAAAAATGAGAATGAACCCCTGGGCGTCACATACAGTCATTTAAACATAATATCAAATGAATCAGGTGAATCTCACTGGTGTAGTTGGTTACTAAAGTAGCAGAGCACTCTATACACAAATATTGTATATCATCATGGACAAGATAGGGATATATTTGGGCCATCAAAAATGCTAGTTAAGCTGGGTGTGGTGCTGCATGCTGTGTCTCCAGCAACTCCGAAGGCTGAGACAGGAGGATCGCAAGTTCATGTTTGGTCTAGGCAATTTAGCAAGACTCTATCTAAAAATAAAAAGGACTGGGGATGTAGCTTAGTGGTAAAGCACACCTAGGTTCAATCCAGTATTAAGTGTTTTTTTTTTTTTTTTTTTAAAGGAAAACAAAAAAAAGGGAAAAGAAAATGCTGGCTAATTCATCCATAAAAATTCCAGACACTGAGAGGTAAATGACATTAGATAAAGTCTAGTTCTATAGATAAATCAGATAAGGAGTCTGAGACTGAGAGAGGTAAAATTATTTTTCTCAGGTTACACAGCAAGTCATAGCAACAGATCAGTGCTCTCTCCGTTAGAAAGATTAATGGCGTCAAACACACAATAAGGCAGTGGCAGAAGGGAAGAATAGAAGTTCATTGAATTAGGCTGAGGAAAATGAAGGGAAGGGAACAGGGGATGGGAATAGGAAAGACAGTGGAATAAATCGGACATAACTTTCCTATGTTCATATATGAACACATGACCAGAGAAACTCCACATCATGTTCAACCACAGAATTGGATTCTAATTAGAGTAAGTTATACTCCACGTATGTATAATGTCAAAATACACTTTACTGTCATGCATACCTGAAAATAACAAATTTTTAAAAAAATCAACAGCATCAGTTTTTACTCAGCCTGAGGATGGATCCTGAGCAAAGCAGTGGGCCCCAGGGAAGCTCCTTTGCTCTTTTCAGGGATATTTGAAGTGTAGATGAGTTCAAGGTTGGGTCCAAGGTCTAAGCCCCTCTAGGAGGTTGTCAGAAAAGTCCTTGAGAACCTGGGGAAGATCTTATCCCCCATGAAGCCAGTTGTACCAAGTGTCTGGTGTAGTAACACTGTCTATCACGGGGTCAGTTGTGACTCTCATCAGTCATGGGATCAGGAGCTGTGAGGGAAGATGTGACTATGAGTACACTGTCACTCACCCAGTGTGTTGCCTCACCTAGTGCGTGTGTCTCAAGGGTAGGGGGTTTAAAAGCAAAATATGGGACTTCAGAGATCTTTTGGTCTCCAACCTTTTCCTCATCCCCAATAACAAATCAGCGACAGAATATCCCAAATCCATTTATTACTCTCTCTCCTGCCACCCACCTAGTCCAAGCTGCCACCATCTCTTACCTGCTCTGCTCTAAAGGCCCCTCTGTTTCCAATCTAGCCTTCCCTCTCTCCCAGAGTCCATGCCCAGCAGAGCAATCATTTGTAAGAGAAAACTAGATCATGTAACTCTCTTCCTAAAATCCATGCTAGCTTCTCTGATTAGTGTACAGACCTTATACTATGACCTTCAAAGCTCCGTGTGATCTGGCTCTGTCCATTTGTTCAGTGTCATCTCTTGCTTCTTGAACTGAGGGTTGCTGGCCTTTCAGGATGTCTAAAACCCAAGTTCTCTTTGACTTCAGCATATAACACTTGGTTGGGTGTCTGCAGGGTTTTTCTGCAGATTTCAGCTTACATATCATTTGTACAAAGAGACTTCCTATCAAAACACACTCCTACATTCTCCCTCCTTGCCTATCATTGTACTCTGATTTCTTCCTTTGTTGTATTTTTGTCAACATGGAGTTACAGGTTTACTTATTTATTGTCCCTCTAAGACCACAAGGCTTAGAGGTAGGGACACAGCCTATATTATGTGAAGTAATGTCTGTCATAAGGTAGGTGTTCAGTAAACATGTGTACAATGGCTTAATGTACAACGACCATGAGCTATTGAGAGCCAAGGGCTCTCTAATTGGTGACCAGTGTAACAGACCTTGTTGGAGCAAGAGGGGAGTCTGCCAGAGGTGGTGATGCGTATGTGGGGAGGGGTTAAAGAGGCTCGGGGGCTGGATTAACAAATTATTCCACACTGCTTCTCAGGCTTCAGCAAGCTGAAAAAACTTACCCATAAACTCACAGAAAACTTTGAGAAAGAATTGGAAAGTTCTTGTAGCACTTCCAAAGGGAGTGGGAAATCCTGTCTCTGGCAGTCGGAGTCAGAGAAAGGGTGTTTATTAATGTGTTTAAAATTTAACCCCCTAGATAGTGAGGTCTGAAACAAACAGATTGTTATGTGAAAAAAACTAAGACAAATATTGTAGTAATTGCATAGAAGATGAGAAACAATTTCAAATGTTATATCTTATTCTTCATAAACCAGAATGGGCCCAGTTGTCTCTGCAGCTTATTGTTTTCAACTTACTGTTTTCTGGACAAATCTCAGAATCTTTCCTTGACCAAAATGGTTCATGTCTGAAACATATTACCTGAGCTAAAGACATTTCTTTGCTTTATTTCTCTGTGAAGAGCACTGATATAAACTGAGAGATTGTGTCCCCTTTACATGTGTATGTTGAAACCCTAACTCTAAGGTGATGGTATTGGAGGTGGGGCTCTTTGAGGTAATTAGGTCATGAGGGTGGAGCCCTCATGAATGAGATTAGTGCCTTTGAAATTGACATGAGAGAGCTTACCTTTTCTCTCTTTGCCCTCTGCCTTAAGAATACACAACCAAAACATGATCATCTGTAAACCAGAAATCTGACTCTCACCCTTAGATCTTGGATTTCCCACCTCCATAGTGGTGAGATGTACATTTCTGTTGTTGAAGTCATGGTATTCTGTTACAGAATCCTAAATTAAGATAGACATGTATATCTACACATATCTAAATATATATATATAAATATATATCAATATATATAAATATATATATATATTTTTTTTTTTTTTGAGCGGGGGGTACTAGGGATTGAACTCAGGGACACTCAACCACTAAGCCACATCTCCAGCCATATTTTGTATTTTATGTAGATAGGGTCTCACTGAGTTACTTAGCACCTTGCTGTTACTAAGGCTGGCTTTGAACTCAAGATCATCCTGTCTCAGCCTCCCCAGCTGCTGGGATTGTAGGTGTGTGCCACTGTGCCCAGCCCTACATATATATATTTCTATTGAGGAAAAATTTTAAAATTTGTTAGAGGATGACAGTATTTTACATACCTGTTGGGAAGACATCTAAGTATCATTCAGAAGTCTTGACCTTTCAGGAGGGAAAAATGGCCCTAGGAGCAAGTTAGGTAGGAGAGTGGGCACTTTTTCATAGTGACTGTGGGGCCCAACCTGCTCCTCCATGGTGGTATGTATGGTTCAGGGCAAGTCAGTGCAATGGACAGATTTGTAGCTTTTTAAATAATTTTGCCTCATGAGAAACAATTTCTAGTGGTTTGTCCTTGGTCTTGTCTTTTTTGTGTTTTTAATAATGACTTAGAATGCAAACATGGAAAGCATTCTTATCTTACTGATGTCAGAAAACTGGGAAAAGTCGTTGATAGAGTCGAAATCCATAAAGTCTTAGTAGGCTGAAATGTGAGAATAAAACACACCAATAAAATTTAATAATCTAGATCAATTACCTATCTGATACACATCCAACCTGACAACTTTTCATGGAAGGAGAACTGTGAGTTAATAGGATGAGGGAACTGTGAAGAAAATAAGCACAAAATTTCACCATATGGAGAGAAGTGTTTTTCTAAATTGAGGCAGGAAAAGGGGCTACTCTATGGTTTTGTTCTGATTATGCCTGAAATACTATGAATAGAAGCTGAATACTCAACTTTGAACATGTAGAACTCCAGAGGGTGACAGAAAAAAAGGTTGGTGACAGGTCCTTGAGGAGTTCATCATGTCAGGGACATTTATCCAGGAAATGAGAATCTTTAGGGAGCAAATGATAGACATGATCAATTCTTTGGAAGGGAAGGTGAGTGTTGTTATTTTATCTGCCTCCAGAGGGCAGAGACAGGACCAGGGGAAAAGTTGCCAAGAGGCAGTCAGAGTTGCTGCCTTGGCCAGAAGACTTTTCCCTTTCCCTGGGGGTGTCCTGGCTGAGGCTGGGTGTCAGCTATGATGGCCATGGGAGCAAAGATGTCGCTTTGGGAGAGGAGTGGAAGCCCAACAACCCAGTGGTTTCATGATCTCTGACAATCTCTTAGCTTCTCTACCCTAATAGTTCTGATAACCCTTGGACAGGTCTTTGAAATGTGTTTTGCTTTTGGAAGTGTTGGGCTAAAATTTGTCCTTGTCTTGCCCTGAACAATAGAAAGGAAGGCGAAGCTACAGCTTTAACTAAATTGTTCTGGAGGGATGTGTTTAAGTTGCAGTGTGCTCTAAGATTGTAATATTGATTGAGATGGTTGTCCTTTAATACTCCAGTACATTCTGAAAGCTCTTCAGAACAGGATGAATTGGCTTTTTGTCAATGTTCATATTGAAGCTGGTATCAGATCTGGCTCAGGACATTAGAATAAGGAGTAGATGCAAAAAGTTAATGCCCTTCATCTAAGGTCAAGATTGGTTTTCAAGATAAGAGGCAAGCCTGAGCCTGCCTTTGTGGCAACTCCAGCTATTCCAAAAGAGAGGATATTGAGACTGAGAAACAGCTGGGTCTTCTAGATGCTATGTGCCACCATTCACAGAGATGTTTGAAGGAAGCAGCTCAAATTTAAGTATTTCAGCATAAACAGGGGCTCAGATTTGTTTAATAATTTGAGAACTTTTCAATACTTTCATGTTCACCCCTGTGTTAGTGTGGCGTTTCTTTTGTTATAATATCTTTTTCAGATCAGGAAACACAATTATGATTTTTTTTTTCCTTTTTCTTTTTAGTATGAGTCAGCCTACTTTACAGAGGTGATGGGAGGGCTTACAAGTCACTGTATTTTGTTATAGATATTAACATTTAGGTACCTTCATTTGGGTGTTAAGTTTTGGGTTAAACTGCTTTTGGAGCAAAGTCTTAACACTAAGTATGGTCCCATAATTTGGAACCTGGGGCAGTAGATGACTCAGACTGTCAATACCAGAGAGTAGATCAAATTGCCTTGGGTTGAGGTTCTTCTAATTTCCAGAAACATGACTCTGATCTGAGCCTTCATCATTTCCCAGATAGGTTCGGAATATGCCTTTCTGATGAGAGCCTTCTTCTATATCCTGCTGCCAGAAAAATCAACCTTGAAGCCTACTTCAATCACTTCATACCTCAATAATCCCACAGTGTTTCTCATTGTATGAAATCTAAATCCCTTAGTAGTTGAGAGCCCTCTATCAAAAGTCCCACCTTTTGCTTTGAAGTTTCCAGTTTTCTGTCCTATTAATTTCACCAAGAAAGACATCTTCACTCATATATTCAAGGAAAAATCAATATTTATTTATTATTGGGTGTTTGAGTTTTTAATCCTCACAAAAACTTTATGAGGAAAGCAATAACATAATTTAATAATTAAGAAAATATAGGCTCAGAGTACTTCAGTAACTTGTGCAACATCACTGATTTTATTTTAATTTTTTTTGGGGGGGTGCGGGTACTGGGGATGGAACCCTGGGGCACTTAACCACTGAACCACATCACCAGCCCCCTTTTTGTATTTAACTTACAGACAGGGTCTTGCTGAGTTGCTTAGGGACTTGCTAAATTGCTGAGGCTGACTTCGAACTCATAACCTCCTGTCTCAGCCTTCCGAGCTGATGGGATTACAGGCGTGTGCCACAGCACTTGGCTCACTGATTTTTGTCTGATTATAATTTCCAATCTCTCTCTACTGTACCAACTTCCTATTATTTGCAAATGTTGATTGTGTTTTTCTCTGTGCCAAAACTGGTGCTAGGTGATAGGGATGAGAAGATAAATGAAACACTGAGATTATGTATATGCACATACATTTTTAAAAATTTGTTCTTTTTAGCTATATATGACAGAAGAGTGTGTTTTAAAATATTATACATACATGGAGTATAACTTCCCATTCTTGTGGTTGTGCATGATGTGGAGTTACCTGGGTTGTGTATTCACATATGAATATAGGAAAATAATGACCCATTCATTCTACTGTCTTTCCTATTCCCATACCCCTCCCTTCCCTTCATTCCCCTTTGTCTAATCCAATAAACTTCTATTCTACTCCACCCTTATTGTGTGTTAGCATTCACATATCAGAGAGAACATGGGGCCTTTGGTTTTATGGGATTAGTTTATTTCATGTAGCATGATAGTCTCCAGTTTCATCCATTTACTGGCAAATGCCATAATTTCAATCTTCTTTATGACTGAGTAATATTCCATTGTGCATATACTCCACATTTTCTTTATCCATTCATCTGTCAAAGGGTACCTAAGTTGGTTCCATAACTTAGTTATTGTGAACTGAGCTGCTATAAACATTGATGTGGCAGTGTCACTGTAGTATGCTGATTTTTAAGTTCTTTGGATGTAAACCTAGGAGTGGGATAACTGGATCAAATGGTGCTTCCATTCCAAGTCTTCTGAGGAATCTCCATACTGTTTTCCAGAGTGGTTGCACCAATTTGCAGTTCCATGAGCAATATATGAGTGTACCTTTTCTCTCACATCCATACCAACATTTATTGCTACTTATATTCTTCATAATTGCTGTTCCAACTGGAGTGAGATGAAATCTCAGTGTAGTTTTTATGTTTTTAGTTGTTGTTGATGAACTTTTATTTTATTTATTTATCTGTGACACTGAGAATAGAACCCAGTGCCTCACACATGCTTGGTAAATGCTCTACCACTGAGCCATAACTCCAGGCCCTTAGTGTAGTTTTAATTTGCATTTCTCTAATTGCTAGAGATGTTGAAAATTTTCTCATATATTTGCTGGCCATTCGTATTTCTTCTGTGAAGTGCCTGTTCAGTTCCTTTGCCCATTATTGATTGTGATATTTGCTTTTTTAGTATTGTTTTTTGTGTTCTTTGTATATCCTGGAGATTAATGCTCTACCTGAGGTGCAGGTGGCAAAGATTTTCTCCCATTCTGTAGGCTCTCTCTTCACATTCTTGATAGTTTCCTTTGCTGAGAAGAATCTTTTTAGTTTGATATCATCCCATTTATTGAGTCTTGATTTTACTTCTTGTGCTTTAGAAGTCTTCTTTAGGAATTTGGTTTCTAAGCCCAAATAATGGAGAGTTGGGTCTACTTTTTTTTTTGTTTTGTTTTGTTTTTTGCAGTGCTGGGGATTGAACCCAGGGCCTTGTGCCTGTAAGGCAGGCACTCTGCCAACTAAGCTATATCCCCAGCCCCTACTTTTATTCTATTAGGCACAGGGTCTCTGGTCTAATGCCTAGGTCCTTGATCCACTTTGAGTTCGGTTTTGATGCACATGCATCTTTAATCATAGAGTTTTTATATACACTAATTCTTCTTTATAAAAAGAAACTAGTCAGCTGATTGGAAGAAATAGGTAGAAATTTCTGACTACTGAATTCTTTTGCCTACTCTTCTCTTCTTTGCCAGGCTCCTTCAACAACACTTCAATTTGAACTTTCTCCCTCTGAAGTTGGCCCTTTTATCTAGTCATTTAAATCCTCCCATATACTTTATAATTAATGAATTCAATAAACATAAGGGGGTAGTATATTCAAAACACAATGCTAGGTTGATGCTGGGAATTAAAAAATGAACATGACTCAGACAAGTGAAAGAAATATAAGAACTAAAAAGAATGATGAGCTTATGGGGAAAAGAGCTATAGACATGGAGAAGGAGGGAGAGAGTGGTTTCAGCTGGAGCTCAAGGATAAATAAACGATCTTAGGGAAGAGGAAGAAGTGCGTTCTGACAGAGAAAAGGTATATATAAAGAAAGGGGTGTCTTCTGGAGACATAAGTATTAAGCTGACTGAAGGGCATGGCTCAGGGGCAAGCTGGAGGGGCAGAGGCTGGTGGAGGCATTTGGGCTCAAATGGAATGAGTCGCCTGTGCCAGGATGAGCGTTTGAACTGTGCTCTGTGGGCACTGGGAACCACTGCTTTAAAGATTTTTTTTTTTTCTCCTTTGCACACAGGGCTATAATTTAGAATTGGAACCATGTTTTAGAAAGATGATTTCAAGAGCCCCCTGTGGGGACATCAACAGGAAAGAAACCATTTAGGAGGGAGGATTCCATTTGCCTGGACTTGCCATTATCCACAAGAAAAGGAGCTTTTTCTTAGTTTTTTTTTTTTTTTTAAATAACTTTAATAGACTACTATCAACTGTTATTTTTTAGGTCAATGAGAATATGTTGTCTCTGGTTGCTACTGAGTACTCCTCTGCAGTTTAATAATTGAGTTATTTAGAATACCTGGGTGGCTATGGAAGGGAGGGGGTCTCTCTCCATTAATTTCTGCTTTCTCCTGAAACCCACCGTAATCTGAAAGGGGGGATGAGATGTAATCTGTTGACCTCTGTGAGCATCGTGCAATAGGAGTCCATTACATTCGATTTAATTAATATAAACTCAACAAATACTGAGTCCTCTTGTGGTCCTTGCACTGTGCTATGTTTGACATACACAGATAATAGTAAAAAACAGTCTCTATACTTAAGGGCACATACTAGATATTGAAAGGGGAAATAGACATTTTAATTTTGGCATCATAAAACTTGCTTATGCTACTTTAGCTTCACAAACAAAATGCCCTGGGAAATAAAGGAGTGACAGCTCACGAGGTTGCTGTGGGAATGAACAACAGAAAAAGGGAAATATTACGTGTAAATGGGGGGGAAAAAAAAAAAGTCAGTCCTAGCTTTGATTATTACTGAGCAAACCCTGCATTGATGTTGGTGTTTTGGCGATCTGCAGAACGCGCAGCCCTCGCAGTTTAGGAGCTGCGAGTTGCCCTGAGCCTCAGACTTCTTCACTCTGTCTGAACCCAGTGGAATTTCTGTGCGGCTAGGCCCAGCTGGGGAGCAAGAGAGGTCCCCGCAGCTCCCAGGAGCCTGCGATGGCTGCGGCGGGAGTACTCGGCGGTTTACGGCAGTGGGCGGGCCCCAAATCCCCATGTGGTCCCGACATCATTGACATGGCGGAATCCCCCATCAAACCCTCCTGGTAGTTATTTGAGCGGCGGCGGCGGCCGGAGGAGGAGGAGAGCGGCGGCGGCGGCGGCGGGAGCAGCGAAGGGGGCGGCAGGGATTCTCCGGGCTGCGGACTGGGAGGCGTGGGCGACCCGGTGTGTGCGCGCCCGGAGCCCCGCGTTTCAGCCGGAGGGAAGGTAAGGCGTGCAGGAGCCCAGGGTTTGGAGGGGACGGGGACCCGCGTTCAGCCGCCGGTCCCGGCGCGCTGGAAAGCCCCAGGCTGCACGCCGAGTCCGCCGAAGTGCATCCCTGGCCCGGGAGCACTTCGGGCTTCCCGGTGAAAACTTGGCGCCAGAGTGCCGGGGCGCCCCGCGCTTACAGGGGTACCGGGAACACCGGACCCGAGAGGGGGCGGCCCCGCCTGTGCCCCAGTGCTTGCTAAGGTTTGGAGGAAGGAAAGAAAAGGATAGATTCCTCTTGGTGAGGGAGGAGAAAAAAAAGAAAGAAAAGAAACCTGGCCTCGTCCCCCCCCCCCCCCCCAGCAGATTTTGTCCGAGGAATCCGCTCCCCCTCCCGGAATCTCCGCGGCAGGAACGCTGCCCGGGAGGGGGAGGGCAGGCGGCGAGGCCGAGGAATCTTCGACGTGTCACTTTCTGAGGCTGTAGATTTCCATATGGTGGAGGGAGGAGGGCGGGCGTGCGAAGTGGGGCTGGAAGTTGGGGCCTCCTTGGCGCCCGGCCGGGCGGGGGCGGGCGGGGGGCCGCTGACCCGGGGATGCTCGGGGAGGGTCCCGAGCCCTTGCGGGCCAGACCCGCAGCCCGGCGCCTCCCGGGCCCCCCGCCCCCGCCCGGCCTCTCCGGGACACTCCCCGCCTCGCCGCTGGCCACCTCTGCGCGCGCCACGTCCTCCCTCCCTGTCCTGCCCCCCGGGCTCCCCCCGGGCTGGGGGCGGTAACCGGCGGCCGCGGCCGGACTTGGCGAGCCAGGCGGCTGAAAGCTCGGGCGGGGAGCGGGGCGCGGCGGGAAGGAGCGGGCAACCCGGTGTGTGGGCCAGCGGAGCTCCGGTCAGTCGGTCACCCCGAGGGGCGCCCCGGCCGGGGGTGGGGCGGGCAGGCGGAATCCGCGCCCGGAGGCGGCCGGGAGGAGCCGGGGCCGCGCGGACCGTCTGGTGCCCGCGGCGGGCGGGCGGGGGCCGGCTGGCGTGGGAAGGGCCTGTCAGTCCCGGCGGCAAGTGGGGCCTCGGGCCGTGCCCACGAACTTTCCTACAGGTCGGGGTTCGGCGCCCTGTGGGAGCCCGAGGACCCGGCCAGGGTCCCGGGAGACCGGGCTGGGCCGCCCGGCGGCGCCGTTGGCCCGGAGGCTTCCAGGAGTGCGCGGTTGGAGTTGGAGATTTTCGAATCTCAGTTCCCACCCTGCCGTCCCAGACGAAGGAAAGCAGTGGCATTTTATCCAGACAGTGCCGATTGCAGACTTCCTTAAAAGTTACAACTTTTTATTTTCTTTTCTCTCTAGCCCAGCATTTTCTTTAAGCAAAATGTAGAATTTGGCTGCGATGGGCTGACGCTGGGGCCAAAAATGCACACGTTTATCTCTCCATCCCGGTTGGTCTCTAGTCCCCCTCCCCCTTCCCTCCCAGGCTTAATCATATTTTGGAACGGGTGAGGTCTTTTGTTGGGTGGGCACCCCCTGATTGCTTGTCTGTTTATTTTTTAATGTGCAACTAATTTGATTTGAATTTCCTCCAGTTACCAGGCCTTGTTAGGGAAAGCTAAGGGAGAGGGAATATGCCATTTTTCTTTTTTTTTCTTTTTTTATAAATGTGGCAAGAGGTGGGGCATTAGGAAAGGGAGGCACGGTGGTTGTGGGCAAAGAGTCAGAAGGAGCAGACAGACCCGGAAGAAAAGGAATCTGTTCTGGAATAACACTTTTTTTTCAAGGCTTCAGGCCTTGGGCAAAATCAGAACTGCTCTGTTCTGATTTCTGCTGCTGGAATTGCTCCTCCACCCCCAAGTTAAAGCTGTGACCCTGAGGGCTTGGGCAGATAGCAGCCGGGCCTTGGTTCTGTGCCTCTGGTAGGGGCCCTTGGTTCCCCCTCATTGGAGGCTTACTCTCTGGATTTAGCATTCAGTAAATTTCCTGGCTCCCTGGGAGCAGCTGTTAAGGAGGGTAAAGTCTCTGGGCATGTTTCTGGCCCTGCAGAAGGACCTCACCAGTGAGGGCACAATTCTCACTTTGTTTAGACACCAGAGGGGCACCCACAGGCTGTCCAAGAATGAGATATATCTGGTGTAAAACAAAACAAAACAAAACAACAAAAAATACCTGCCTTTATAAAATTGTTTTTGAACTAACATGTGCTTTTAAGGTGTTTTTGTTTAAATGCTTTTAGGAGAAAAAAATTCATCTGTAAAGATAGTGTTCATTTAAAAGAAATGGTACAACTGCAAGATCTCATGGAATAGGGGGTTGTAGCTTCTAATTACAGTATATACAATTTCAGAAAGATATTCCCGTAATCTTTTAAGACAGATTTTATAAATAGCTCACATCAGAGTGTGGACTCTATTGGAGAGCCAGTCTTCTGGGGTTTCTGGAAGAATGCTTGGGATCTGTTAGGAACTCTAGGAGCCTAGGTACTAGTTTACTCAGGAATTTGTTCTTTTGCTCAACACTTCATTTAAAGTGGCAGCATTTGACAGGGTTCTTAGAAAGTAACAAGAAGAACTTCCCAAATTTTTCAGTTTAGGAAAATGGAGCCCATGGAGGGGAAGTGACTATTTCAGGGTCACCATCATTGTCCAAAGTCCATTGTAGGGTTGTATTAATACCTGTTTTTTCTTGGGCATCTCGTGTGCTGAGTACTATTTCTTGAGCTTTTAATATATTATCTCGTTAAAATTCCAATAATAATCTTTCAGTTTAGGTGGTGTTAAGTGCACCTTTTACAAACAAGGGCATCAAGGTTCATAGAAGTTAATTAACTTGCTTGCGATCACATTGTTACAAACAACTCTGTCCAGTGTCCCGTAGAATTTTCTTCAGTGATGGAAATGATCCTGCCTGTGCTGTCCAGTATGTCAACCATGGGGTGTGTGCAACTGAGTGAGATGTGGCTGTTAAACTTTATTTACTTTTAATAATTTTAAACTTAAATTGCCCATTATGGTTAGTTACTATGTGGGATAGTGAAACAAAGAAATTTGACTCCCGTATCTGTTTAATTGGTCACATTGTCTTTTTAATTTCCTAGTTCAGTTTTCTTTCTTCTACACTACTAGAAGATGCTTTAGATTCAGTTCTTAAATGGAATTTAAAGGCATAGTTAGCTATAGCCCAACTTCGCTTTCACAAGTAAAGTAGGAAAATAAGCACATTGTTATTTGTGTTACTAGGTATAGAATCCAGGGCTTTGCACATACTAGTCAAACTCAACTATTGAACTATCCCTTCAGCCCTTATTATTATTTTTAAATACTTCTATTTGACAATAAGGGAATAAATATGTATTTATATCCCCTTACATTTGACAGTAATAAGGGAATATAAATGGGAGGCAAAAATGAAAAGGTCACTAGTACTTGAAAAATAATTATCCCCTTAAACCCATGTTTTACCTGTTCATTGGGCAGTTCTTTTCAAATGAATTCAAAGTGCTAGGTAAACTGTTCACTTTTTTCTAGGTAGTTGCAAAATTTATTTGAAGAATTCAAATAATTATTTTATTATCTAAGTATAAGATTCAAACATTAAACACTGGATTCATTGGTGAATTGGAAGGAATATGTGTAAGATTATAATAGCTAGAAAGAACCTTTTGATGGCAAATGGTCAAATAGTTTTCTAATTAATGAATTTAATTTCAGTCTGTTGCATTTTTTGAGTTTCATTTGGTAAAAGGAATTTCAGAGACTTTCTGATTTTGTATGAAGTAGTGAAAATTACAGCCCATGTTAGAATAAGCATTCATTTATTGGGTTGGATTCTGTTCATAAATATCCCATAACCCATTACTTTTTTTTTTTTTTTCACATGCTGTCTTCAGGAAAAGACAAATAGGATAAAGCAGTCTTTTTATTAGAATTTTTAAGAATCAACTTCCACGTTCAATATAAATTTATCTGCTCCACCTTCCACAGTATGGTACTGTCCATGGCAGTTGTAGGTCGTAGTCTTGACTCTAGAGCACTCAGTGATCCTGAAAGCCTTATTTCAGTAAATCAGCTTCACAAATTGGTTAATGTTATATTTATATGTATTGCATTGTTTCCTGCCCTTTGACAATTATGAATTCAGCTACAGTTGAGGCATCAGTTGATAGAACTGTTCAGATAACTGAATGTCCTCTTTGTACCCATTCCTGGCCATTGGGAGCATTGTACTATTTTCAAAGAACTGGGGTAAGAACCATGTTATAAATAGAATTATAGTGTCTTAGAGAGTGTGACGAATATATGTAACAAAATTTAACGTATGATGTATGGTTGGATTTGTAGGACCTCAAGGTACTTAGTACAAATAAGAAATTTACTATAATCTTGAACATGTTGAAATGATGGACAGAGATTGAGGGCCACATCTGAGCATTAGTTTGAAATCAGAAAACCTAGTTTGTCAGGGAGTGATTTTACTTTTTACCTGTGTCCCTGATAGACTTTTGAACCCCAATGAGCCTGGCTTTCCTGACTTTAATGAAAGGAGAAAACATTCATCCATACCTTTTCAAGTGGTTGTCACCAGGAGTAATGAGTCAGTGTATTGAAAAGTGTTTGGGAGAGGATTTTACAAACTCAATAGTTCATTATACTCCAAACAGAGCTGGTCCTATGGTATTGCTTTGCATGTTTTCAGAGACCTCAGAATTGTTCTTGGACAGTGAAAAATGACGTTTTTCTCCTTTGTAATCAGCAAATAAAGCTTCAAGCTTTGGATTGCTGTTTCATCCTCTCCCCCTCTCCTAATCCAATAGTTGATTTGTGACCTCCCAAAAGTTGGACTGTATCTAAGTCATCTTATCTCCATGTTTTCTGGGAAGTTGACTTGAGCTGGGCTAGCATTACTGAAGTGCTTGGGCTTGTCTGGCTTGATTCAGGGTCATTGAGATGGAGGGGAAAAAGTGCAGTCTCTTAGAGGAACTTTCCATATTGATAAAGGCATAAGGTTTTAGTCCTTGTGTGTTATCTCAGCTATTATTTGAGCTTTCAACAATTATAGCTGAGTATGGAAAAGAATCATTTTCAGTGGAGGGAAGTCTTTGCAACCTACGTGGGTTTCTGCTTTAGAATCACAGTTGCTTTTCTTCACGTTAATGAAGTTAATCCATTAAATGAAAGATTTTCCTGGTAAGATACTATTTCCAAGTAAACCTTAATTCTCAGTCTTAGCTGTTTAGATTACACTTGGTGGTTGAGGCAGAGCTTTGTTCTTCACTTTACTCTGAGTGTCTTTGTAGTAAAATTCTCATAAGCATATGTTTACTATTTTTTTTTTAAAAGATATCCTGCAGTATGGCATTACTTGTGTTCAAGAGACTGAGCATGGTTGAATTACTGTGGCCAGACAGGTAGGTCTCTGTATAATTCAAGTGCAGGCTCTTGTGGAAGGTGTGCTTTGCATCATCCAGCCAAGGAGAGGCCAGTCCCTGGCCATAGGCTTACCTGGAGGACAGTTGTTTATGGTGCACATTAGTATCAAGGATCATTCCTTGGAGACCAAAAGTATGTGGGCTAGGGTTTTAGAGTTGAGGGACAGGGAGATTAAGTGTCAATCTGGCAAAATAGTAATCAGCCATCTATAAGTGGGGACATTTCTCAATGTTAAAATAGGTCTTTGACTCTTTCTTTGTCCCTAGTTGAGATATGCAAGTTGAGCATTCTGTAATTTCTGGATGGTAGTTTCAGTTTAGGCATTGACCACTAATACATTTCGTTTTTATAATATCATTAAACCTCCTTGTCAGCTGTAAATCTCTAAGGTGTGGGGGGTAAATATTTGTGAGATGGTATTGCACCAAAGGTAGCTTTATCTGAGGTTCTAGTAGATATTGTTGTTTAAAATGTCTCATGTTACATGATTATAGAGCTTTAAGTGTAATTTTTGTTCCATACACTTGTTATTGACTTAGAAGGCATTTATTGAGATCTAGACTAGAGTCTTTGTTAGTGGAATATTCTTCTTACTCTTTTTTTTTTTTTTTGGCAAAGGTAAGGCATTTTTCTGTTTGCATGCAGAGGTATTTTGCTCATATTTTTGGAATGCTCTGTAGCAAACAGTGTCTATCACCTAATTCCTGGGGCAGGATGGTGGCAACTTCGATCCTTGTTCTCGTCTGAAATTTGAGAAATACTAAAATTGGAGCCTTTTCAGTCTGTATTTAAAGCTAAATTTAGATTAGAATTTAAGCTTCTAAATTATATTAAAATTTAAAGGTCCAATCTTGTTTTGACCCTAGAAGGAATAATAAAAATTCTTATAAAAACAACCAGTAGAAAAATTTACTTAAACTAAATTGATACAATACTAACTCAAAATTATGAAAAGCTTTCTGTTGAAAATAATTGCCTAGAAAATGGTCTTTATACATGAGCAAATGTAGTATGTTTGAGAAATAATTGAAGATTCTGAAATTCCAGAACATAAAATGATTTAAGTTATTCATAAGTGATTTGGATTCTCCACAGCCTGTGAATGAGGGGTCTCTGTTAAAAATAATTCCATTGTTCTGGATGTAATTAATTAGAAGTTTGCAGTTATTTAGGCAAAACTAAAATAGAGTTTGACTTCCTATTCTATATGAAAAGGTTTTAGTATAAATATCAGACATTTAAATAGATCACCAGAGAAATATTTACCTAATTAAGAGAACAAATCACTTTTAAGAACCTTGGGAAAATCAGTGCACTTAAAAGCAATGCAAAAAATGCAGTGTGGCCTAGGCTGATTCTGCTGCTGAACTTGTCGTGGAGATGCAGAAGACCCTGCACACCAAGTACTGTTTATGAATGCCATGAAATAAAAATTGATTTATGTCAGTGCTGTCACTTAGAATAGGAACAGTTTACCAGCCACATTTGGAGCTATATTATTTGCATGCCAATTAAACCACAACATTCATCCCCTCCACCCCACCAAGAGGTTCCAGTTTGGAGTTTTCTGTTGACATTGTTTTGCTGCTTGTTCATTTCTTTTTGTGACTTTTAAGTACTTGATGGTAGATTGGTAACAGTAAGTGTTCAAGGTTTAAGAACATCAATATTGCTTCTAGCTGCCCATCTCCTTCTACTGCTGCTTTTGGCCTGAATTGTGAAAAGTTCTGCTGTATTTAGATAAGCTGATTACACATCCTCTTCCTTTTACTAAAACCAAGACCGTCCTGGGCAGCTTAGTGGCAGGTACTATATGAACTTACTGGTAATAAGAGTAAATTTCTTTAAAAATATCTCTGTGTATTCTATATTTTATATTCAGTTACTCAAGACATGAAGTTTTCTAGCACATGACTATTTATGGGTTAGATTTACCAAATTTTTAGAGTACATTTTAAATGTGTAGGCTGCTTAATATATTTTTAGAATCATTTGTGTCATTTTCTCTTATATATTGAAATTTTGGGGGGGGACTGAGGAGGTAACTAGCTCAGTGGTACAACACTATGACATCCTGGGTTTGATTGAAAGCTCATTCTATACCTTTTACTGTTTAAATTATTTAAGAGGAAAATAATAAAATTCTTTAGATATTGCTGTTACTGATATTTCTGTCATGGTTTTTCTCATCTCAGGAACAATAATTCTGATTACGAGTAACAATAAAAGGGGATATGGCTCAGTGGTAGAGCACTTACTTGCCTAGCAAGGCCCTGGTTTGGTCCCCATCACCACCAAAAAAAAAAAAAAAAAAAACCACCAAAAACAACAACAACAACAAAAACTTTTTAAGAGTAACAGTAACAAAGATAAATATTCTGAATTAGTGAATTAGAGTACATTAAACTGAAACTCTGTATTGCTGTTGGGGATGTAAAATGGTACAAATGCTGTGGAAAACAGTTTGTGGTCTGTCCGAAATTCAAACTGTGTTACCATATGATGTAGCAACTCCATTCCTAGGTATAAACCCAAAGAAAGCAAAGACTCAGACACTCCTATGCCATTGTTTACAGTGGTACTAATCCCATTTGCCAAAAGGGTGTCTGTCCATCAGCATATCAATGAATAGACAAAATATGGTAAATAGTTACAAGGGAATGTTATTCAACCATTAAAAGGAATGAAATTCCAATACATAGTACAATATGGGTGAACCTTGGGCTGAGGGGAAAAGTGGGGACTGAGGGAAACAGTGCTTAATGGGTTAGGTTAGGCTTAGTGGGTTTCTTTTTGGAATTTTGAAAAAGTTCTGAAAGTCAAGAGTGGTGATGGCTGCAGAGCATTATGAGTGTTGTGTAATCCCTTGAAATTGTATGCTTAAAAATGGTTAAAATGTGAAATGTTATGTATGATTTTATGCAAATAAAAATGTAAAAAAATTGAAGATTTATCCTGCACAATCCCTGTTTGCCTCTTTTTGCTACCCCTGGGTCTATTCCAAGCAGGTATGTGGTAGATAGTCATTATTTTTTTTTTCTCATCCTTCTGTTGCAGTATAAAGGAAGCTTCCCTAGGTTGTTTTCAATTTTTTTTTTTTTTGAGATGAGTGAGTTTTCTTATTTTATTAACTGACTGGAAGTCAAGAGACGCCAGTTTAAAAGTAGATCTCTGGAGGGGGAGAAAGCATTTTGTTGCTTAGATGAATCAAGTCGTTTATTAATATCCATGGACCTGTAAGCACACACAGATTATCTCTCTTGAGTCACACATTGAGCCATCTAGGAACTAGGAAGTAGATGTCCAGTTGAACCTGTCGCATTTTCTAACTTCGCAGCATTTCATTCACTGTTTTTTTTTTTTGTTCTGAGGATTGAACCCAGGAGAGCTTAACCACGGAGCCACATCCCCAGCCCTTTTAATATTTTATTTAGAGACAGGGTCTTGCTGAGTTGCTTAGGGTTCACCAAATTGCAGAGGCTAGCTTTGAACCTGCAATTCTCCTACCTCAGACCCCCACCCCCACTGGGATTACAGGCATGTGCCGCCGCTCCCAGCTTCATTCACTTTTGTCATCTTCGCTCCTGGAGGAAAGATTCCCATCTAGGAGCAATGATCCAGTCTGTACTCAAGTTGGAAATGCATTAGGTGCTAAAATTCTTTAGTTCCTTGGACAGTAAAACTGAGGTAAGAAGGGAGTACTGAAAGAAAGCATGTATTCTGTTTTATTTGAACTTGTCCAATGGCATGTAATAATTGCATAATTATTGCTCTGAGTGTTGATTACTTTTTAATTTTTTTAGCTTCTGAGGTATTCACTATTGAATTTAATTGGATCACTCATCAAAAAATGGCCAGATTTTCATTAAGTGGTAGAATGTGATGGGATGTAAAATTTGAACATCACATGTGAACTACAATTAGGGAATACTGAAAATATCAGGTACAAATTCCAATGGAAAGATTTCATTCATATACAAAGAAGTTGTAGGGAAAATTATATGCCATGCACTACTATAAAGTATTTGCCATTTGTGCTTGAGCTATTGGAAAACAGTGTGAAATTGCAAGGGTGTGATAGGAATGTGTGTGTGTACTCTCTAGGTATATTTTCTTTTGTATATAATTTTGTGTATATAGTATATTCCATATATTTAAATTATTGATACACCATAAATGACTTGATATAATTCCACTAAATGAACATTCATACCATGGCTGGTCACTTTTGTGGCCTGCTCATATCCCTGGAAGTAGGATCATTATCAGTTGATATCAAAAGGTACTGAAATTTATGGTCCCCTTATGTCAAGGAACAATGTGAAGAATTATTCCATTGTGTTTACAGAATAATGGTTATTGGTTTTAGCCTAGACAAAATAATGTCCCATTCTTATGCTCTGGAGTTATTGTTTTAATGTAATTCATCATTTGCTTAAATTTCTCCTAGTATTTTGTATTTTTCAGAATGCTTATCCCTTCTGACATGGTCTGATTGTCTCCTTTTCTCTCTTGAGTATCGGGATAATTACTGTTTTAACTTAGGGTTTTCCATGTTCATTTGATGGCTGGATGGCTGGATTCCCAGGTTGAATTTAAACTGAGTAACTCCTCAGGCACTCAGTCAGGATGTCTTTTACTGAGTTGTTCTCTTTGAAGCATGGGGCATGTTACAGACACTTGTTTCCATAGTTTTCTTGAAGTTTTATTTTTTTCTCATACTAGGGAACTGTTTAATTAAATAAAACAAAGACATGAGTCACCTTCAGTGGAAACCTAGCTTTCATTTATTGCTATTAAAAAAACAACACCATAGTTCTCTAGAGAGCGTTTGGACTTTTTAATGTCTCTGATTGCTAATCAATTTAGAAAATTTGAGCAAGTACCTTCTATTTTAACATAGCTCTCAATTATGTACCTTTGCTTGTTTATTTAGGGCCAGTTCAGGAATTATAAATTAAGATAATTTTTTAAAGGTAACTTTTCAGAGATTTGTGGTAGTTTAAATTCCTTTATAGTGAAATTATAGAAGGTAGGAATTACAGGACAGAACCTCCTCTTCCCACCTCCAATGTGCCTTGCTAAGATGTTGGAAGCCCAACTGAGTTGATTCTGCTAGACTGTTGGTCAGAGTGGTGTTTACTCCAAGCTGAGCATTGGAGAAAGCATCAAAGAGCTTGCCCTGTAAAGAATTTGAGGAGAATGACCTCAGCTATTTGCAGGTAGAGTAAAGGCCTGTCTGATAAGAGAAGAATCTCCTGGGGGCATTACAAGGCTGTGCATTTGGGGGTGGGAGGTGCATGGAGCTCTTATTCTTCAGGTCTGGAATGGGGTCTGGCAATTGCTATTTTATCAAGTGTTTTAGATGAATGATATGATTAGACAAGTTTGGGGCAATCAGACTTTGGGAGTTGGCTCTTTGCTTAATCCATCCCTCCAAGGTTTTCAATCTGTTGACTGGAAAGAACTGATGTGAGAAAAGTACTTGGGAAATCAGAGACCTCCAGTTAGGAACTAGGGCAGAGTAGAGGGGTTCAGTCATAGAAGTTTTTGTTATCCTATTTAGGGGGTAGCAGGTGGGGTTAAAAGATGACCAGCTAAGGGCAGTTTATATAGAAATGAAGATGGTTGTGCACTATACTTGCAAACACTGACTGCAAGTTAGATGAAAAGTCTAATGATGGAGACCAGCAATTTTCAAGCATCCACCATTTGCCAGGCGCTTCATGTAAATGTGTAATCCATATGTATATTCCACATATATTTGTTAAAATAACTCTGGAAAATAGATATTGTTTGTTTTCATATAGGTGTTTCCAGTGTCCCCAGCAGAAGCTAGTATATATCAGGTGAATCAAAGATTAGAAGGCAGGTTTAAAAATGTAAGAAGTCTTGGCTAGACTGATGCTAGAACTTTTTTTCAGCAGTATCACACTACCTCTCAATAGATCACAGTAATGATCTTATTTGTATCTCCAGGCTTAGTGCAGTGTCTGTCTGTGTTCCTAGGGAGCCAAATAGTTGAATGCCTTCTGTGTGCTCACCCTGGCTGTTGCCCAGGAACCTGAAGTTTATTTCTGATACAATAATAATATTTTGGATGTCTCCCAAGAGAGAGATTTTCTTGGTTTGTTTGCTGTAATAGCAATTTAAGCTTAGAATAAGAGAAACCAGAGAACAAGAATATACTTCATAGAACGTAACGTATAAGAAACTCAATATAGTGATTGGGAACAATCTGAAACAGTTAAGAAATGATAGTGAAGTTTTACCTCTTCCAGACACTTTAAAAACTACGAAAAAGAGTTCTTTAACTCAATGGTAATACAGTTTTGTTCATCCTCAGTGTCTTAATTTGTGTAGAATAAGAAGTTATACCTATAATTTGCATCTGGAAAAGCAAATCCTTTTCCTAATACCACCCTTTCTCTCCTTTTAGGGTTCATTGTTTGTGGTGGTTTGGGGTGCACCAGCGGCAGCCACAGGGCAGCCCAGAACTGACAGAGGAGTCTCATCCCTGGCCACTCGGAGAGCAGCTCCTGTGGTTAATTAAAGGTGACCTCAGGATTCAGAGGAGGCCTGTGCTTTCCCAGGCAGCCCAGGCTAAACCTGGGTAGCTGGCAACCCTAAATGCTTCCTTTGTTAGAAATCATTTAGCTTTCTACTCCATCTTTAGAAAGTGAGTTCACTGAAGGTGAGTTAAGGACAGGGCCCTGAAGTGAGACCTGACTGTTTCTTTCCTTGTGTTTGTGGGGAGTGGTGTGCACAAAGAGACCAAGTGAAGATGCAGCCCCTGAGGCTCTCTCACCTAAAAACAGCTCTTTGGTTCCTCACAGAAGTGTGTCTCAGGGTCTAGAGGGAGCTGGTGCTTCTCTGGAGACTTCCTTTCTACAGAAGGTGAGGACTGAGAACCACCCTCTCTGGTTCTTTCCTCCTTCAGGAGGGAGGCTGTCAATGGTAACAGGTCAGTGAACAATAGGCAGCACCCCCAGGACGCTGGGCGGTCTCCACATGCTCCCCATCTTGCTACAGTTGGGACAGGAGAAGCCTTTTCCTTGTTTCAGTTTTCCTTGTTCCAGAGTGTCTTATTTGCCTATATAAGCATATCTTGTCATGTGTAGCTTCTACCATCATCATCTAAAGGTGGAGATATCATCAATTTTGGGGTAAGGGACATCAAACTTGCCTGTGTGTGCACTCCCTTTTGAGGAAATTGTTACAAAATAAAAAGTTTTGAGTGTCTTAGTATGGAAATAAGCCTGTGTGTGTGTGTGTGTGTGTGTGTGTGTATTTTCCCTTTTTTGTGATGCTGGGGATGTAACCCAGAAGTTCTCTACCCTGAGCAACATTCTCGGCCCTTTTTTTTTTTTTTTTTATTTTTTTTTATTTTGATACAGAGTGTGCTAAGTTGCTGAGGTTGGCTTTGAACTTGCGATTCTCCTGCCTCAGCCTCCCAGCCTGCTGGGATTGTAGGCGTGTGCACTGCACCAGCTCTTTGTTTTTATAAAGGGGGGAAGAAATAAATAACTTCTAATTCTCATATTTTATTTCAGACCTTATTTAACAGTAGATATCTAAAGTTACCATAGTATTTCATCACTAATGAAGAAACTTAGAGGTTTATTTGATTTTTGGAAGTAGTTTTAGCCTTGCTATGTGATACCTGTTCTGTAGCTGTGACTAGATGTTAATGATACCTGTGGCAGTCTGAATGATCTAAAAACATACTCTTGAAGTTTTAGGGTTTGCTCTGTTAGATTCACTTTAAACAGGGCAGCAATGTCTCTGTTTTGCCTTCCAGATCTCATAAATTAGTTCAGCGTTTTAGGAGCTTTCAAACCTATCAGGGTGTCATAATTGGCTGAAGAGAATCAAGGGTTCAAATAAATTTCTCTAATACATTATTTTAACTTCATTTTGGATCCCAAGTGTTCTTCATCACTTTAGTTTTGCAGGTTGTATTTCCCCTGCCTTTTTAAGGAGCAGGGGTATGAGTGGTAAGCAGAGGGAGTAGGTGTGGGCTTGGGAAGGATGTGGCACCAATGAAGGTGAGTGAGTTTGTTCCTATTACATTTCACGTGGGATGGCAAGTTTTCCAAATTCTAGTTTCCACTGAGTCACTGATGAGTTCAGTAGAGGGTTGATTCTGTCTTGCTGTTAGATGTTCTGCTTGGCAGATTAATGATGAACCTCTTTCTAAAAAATATTTTTACCACAGATTGGTGTCCCCCCTCCCCATGCTGGGGATTGAACTGAGGGATGCTCTGCCACTGAGCTGCATCTCTAGCCCTGTTTATTTTTTGATACAGGATATCTCAATTGCCATGTCTGGCCTCAAACCTGTCATCCTCCATCCCTAGCCTCCATAGTACCCCTTGTGGATTGGAGTATTTGTTTTTTCCCCCCATAATTTTTTTATTGGTACATTATAGATGTACATGATGGTGGGATTCATTGTTATATATTCATACATGCACACCGTATAACAGTATAATTTGGCCAATATCATATTGGTGTATTTGCTTATCTTTTGTAAGTTTCAATTCTAGCCCAGAAATGTCTTCCATACCATTTTCCATGAAAAAGTGCAGAATGATTTTCTAGAAAGTTTAACTGTAAGTTATGTTAGGTTAAAGGAAATCTTTTTAGAGAAACCATTTTTCTTTGGTATTCTTTAGCAGATTATCACACAGTGTTCCTTTTTGGGTGGCAGGTGAAACTACTCACCTTACGTGGAGTTAATATTTTTGGTAGGAAGGTAAGTCCCTAAAGTCATCAGAGTGGGAGGGCTGAGCCTAAGTGCTCTGGAAACAGATCTTAGTTTGAGACCCTGTAGTGCAAATTTCCAACTCTGCTTCAGGTGCTTAGTCTCTGTGTCTTCATCTGTAAAAAAAAAAAAAAAAAAAAAAAAAAAGGTTAGGATTATTTAACTCATCATAGTACTTTGAACAAGTACTTAGTAAGTGATAGTTGTCATTTTATTATTTTATTGCTTTGTGCCCATAGAGAGGTTTGCTAGATATATTTCTTAATGGGATGATAATTACTTTTTAAAAAAATCCCCAGTTATTTTTGAAGTGTGTGTGAATATTAGTCAACAGTTTGTCTTGGTCTTGCCATAGACTCCTGACTGTTTCGCATTTCATCCCTAGAGTCATTCTTGAGCTGTTTTTCTTAGTAAAGTAGTGTGGACATAAAATGAAATAACGTACACAAAAAAGCATGTCTGAATCCCAAGCAGTAGTTATGACAGGTGCTGTTTCTACCAATATTCTTCTTCCTCCCTGTCTCCTAAAGAGAGGTAGTTCCTTCTTAAGTAGATATATGACAGCTCTGCTTCCTCTCCTAAGTCTAGGATCAAAGGAAGTTGTAATAAACGAGAGTCACTCCCTCCCATTCCTTCTCCGTTTTGTGGATGTTGTTCTAACTGTTCTTAAGAGAGATCAGGCCTTGACATTAGTGGGTGAAACCATGGGGCTCCCAGGACCTGCCTTTCATCTCTGGGTCACCGCCTCAGAGGCGTTCTTCACCTCTGCAGTGGCGTCAGGACGCCTCTGCAGGGAATGGTACTCAGCAGGTTAAGACCTGGAAGAATTGCTGAAAATGGTAACCACCTTTGTTGCTCCTTGTTTGGATTTTCGATTCTTTAAAACACAGACTGTTTGGCAGAGGTGTCAATGAGTAGAGTAGTTTTCTTGGTTTTTAGAGTGCCTAAACCTTGTCAACCTGTTGTAAATTGGGAGTCTAGCTTCAAAAAAAGTGAGAGTTGAGAAACAAAGCTGAGTTTCAGCTGATTATTTACTGGCAGGTTTATTCTGGACATAAACACAGTAGAAAGGATAATAGGGATTGGGGCCTGTCTTGCTCCATGAGAGTAAATGAGCCTTTGTTAGATTTTAATGTGGGGGTGGGGGGTGGGAAATAACATCCACTTTAAAAAAAAAAAAAAAAAAAAAAACAACAAAACAAAACAAAGCAAAAAGGACCTGGGGTTGTTGTTCAGTGGTAGAGCTCTTGCCTAGCATGTGCGAGGCACTGGGTTCGATTCTCAGCACTACATATAAATAAATGAATAAAATAAAGGTTTATCAACATCTGAAAGAAAAAAAGAAACCAGACAGTTAATGCAGGCCAAGTGATGAGAATTAAAGGTCAGTTTCTTCAGAACCCCATCTCAGTGAAGCCTTGGGCCATGTTAATAATGGCAATCCCATTATTTTCTTTACAGTAGGCAGGAAATGCTGTCTACACCCATTAGATTTGTTTGAGTGGCCCCTGGCTGGAAATGAAGAAAATTTAATTTTCTAACTGCAGGGAGGAAAAAAAAATCATAGAGCCGTGCATACAGTTTGATACTTGGGCTGAAATAAGAAGAGTGTCTTTTTGAAAACCTGAAATTTTTAATCTCAGTTATCAGGACCCTTGGCTCTTAGTCTCATCAAAATCATGAATGGATTTGTGGGCATGTTAGGTGTGTGGACAGATTTCTTGATGGATATCAGAACTGCCCCACTTCTGGACTTTTTAACCATATGTTTACAAACTGCCCAGCTGTTCACATATCCCTCTGGTTGCTGGAGACTTGCTTGAAGGAAGACTTTGTTACAGTTTCTCAGATTAGTTTGCTTTTCAAAAGCAACATTCCTGTTCAAGAAGATCTGTGTATTCATTAGGGCAGTCAATTGCTTTGTGGTTTCTCTAGCAAGAAGGAAAAAATTGATATTATTAGAAAAAAAAATATGAACCTGTTCTTACTGTAATCATACCACTTTCACAGTTACATTTCCTAGTATTATGATTAACTTGGTTTACACTACTACTTTTTAAAAAAATATATTTTAGTTGTAGATGGACACAATACCTTTATTTTATTTATTTATTTTTATGTGTGGTGCTGAGGATTGAACCTAGTGCCTCAAATGTGCTAGGCAAGTGCTCCACCACTGAGCCACGACCCCAACCCCTACACTACTACTTTTATGTGCTTTAAGAATGAAATGTTAAATTTGTTTAATTTGAGCAAGTTGATGTCCTTCTTATATCTTTACCTTTTTTTTATAAGCCAGAGATCTATATTGCTATTTTGACATGTTCTTTGATTCATTGGAATGTTCTGTTATAGATCCTCATTAATTCTTAGACACTCAATATCTGTCAGGTTTCCCCATGAAATAACATTAGGAGAGGAGAATCTTTGGATCACAGGGACTTGTTTAAAGTAATAGTAGGAGTCAGTACTAGAAGAGCAGATATTTCATTTGTTGTGTCAAAAAGAGGTAAAATAAATTAACCCATCTTAATGGATTCTGAACAGAACCCCTTGCCTTAGTACCATAATTTCAAGTCATATTTTCATTTTGTATCAGATACACACATTGAGCTTTCTCATTGTTTCCTGAAACGATACATTGGAAAAATGAGACACTTCTGTTATCTTCACAGGAAGACAATGGTAAATAAGGAAGTTTTTTGAACATTTTCCTCTCTGTCTTCATTCCTAAAGCCCTTAGCAGTTGCCTGCAGTGGTGACTGTTTTGCCTCTGACATTTTACTTGGTGGTCATCAGTACCAGCCTTTCCATTATGTCTACTTTCCTCATTTATTTGTCACTGTAACTACTTACAAGAAGCTTTATGTGGAGTTCTTGAATTTTTTAATAACTAGTATTAATATTATAACTTACATGTTTTATAAAGTACTTTTTGATAGCATGTGACATATTTGAGGGGATGCTTTTTTTTTTTATCCTTTTCCAAATTTGTATTTCATTTATGAAATTGTGGGCCTTTCTAGTGGCCTTTTTCATTATTAAGGGTCTGAGGAGCCATAGACCCTCCCAGTGTTTTTTTTCTGATAACTCTGAGATTAGTTCTTAGGACTCCTGATATCATTTGTGCCCTATGGTATGGGGAATTTGAAGCTTACATATAAAAACAGTTTAGCGCTTTGAAGAAGTCTTGATATTCAAGGAGTGTTTGGGAATCATATATGTATATATATGACGGCAGGAAGTGTGGGGGATTGAACTCAGGGGCACTCAACCACTGAGCCACATCCCCAACCCTATTTTTTGTATTTTATTTAGAAACAGGGTCTCACTGAGTTGCTTAGTGCCTTGCTTTTACTGAGGCTGGCTTTTGAACTTGGGATCCTTCTGCTTCAGCCTCTGAAACCACTGGGATTATAGGTGTGTACCACTGTGCCCAGCTGGGAGTCATTTTTTGATCTGAAAAATTACTTTTTTTTTTGTTGTTGTTACCAGGAATTGAACCCAGTAGCACCTAACCACTAGGCCACATCCATAACCCTTTTAAAACTTTTTTAAAATTTTGAGACAGGGTCTTGCTAAGTTGCTTATAGGACCTTACTGCATTGCAGAGGCTGACTTTGAACTTGTGATCCTCCTGCCTCAGCCTCCCAAACTACTGGGATTACAGACATGTGATCTGGGAGCTCAGGTTTGAAAGTGGTTGTTGCCTTAGTACCATGGATTATTAGCTGACTAACTGGACTCTTGTAGACTATCTGACCTATGTATTTGAAATCTATCTAGTACATTTAAGTTTGGCAAGAAATCAGGACACAGATACATTAAGCATATTGTTTACTTTTCTAAGTCAATAACGCAATTCATTTTGCAATGGAAAAGTAATCATTGAAAATATCATACCTGATAGCCTATATAAACTCACTTAACCTTTAGTATAATGGTATTTTTTTCCAGGATGCTGACCAGATGATTACGTGTAAGGATGTTTATCTATCGTCCAGCAAATTAAAACTTTTAGGCAAATAGAAGGCATGTATCACATATTTTGAGTTGTCCTTCTGAATTATTTGGTTAGTAAGAACCTTCATTTTGTAATGTTTCAAACCAATTTAACATCTTTCAACTTTCAGCTTTAGGAAATACATACTTGAATTTTGCAAGAATGTGAGGATTTATCCAGTTAGTTAGTTCCTATTAGTGGTGAGAGACCTTTGACCTTAATTGACTAGTGCTTATTAAATGCTTATTTTCTTGCAGAGTACTTTCATCATGAAGAGAGAGCCCCCATAGTGAAGAGTGAGTGGAGCCAGTTGACAGTTTTTCACTGTTCTCTTTTAGGATTCTTACAACTCAATCTTGCTGTAATCCTCTGAATCAGTAATGAAACATAGTCAATTTTAATTTTAAAATTGTCGATTCTTTTGCTCTGGGATGGGGATGGTGTTGGTGTGTTCTTAGTTTGGAGGTGATAGCTGTGGTAGAGGGTAAGGCCCATTACATGCATTCCTCTGAATCCCCCAGGTCTTAAGGCTGACTGCTCACTGCAGTGAGAGAAAACCCTCTAGTATGGCTCACTCCACACTTTTCATTTTCCCTTTAGAGGAGGTAGAGGACTGTCAGATGAGTTGCATGAACCAGACCTGAAGCCTAGGGTATCTTCATTTCAATCTCAATAGTGTTGATTTGAGAGTAACCCTAAAGCTGTAGCAAGAGAAGGAACAGGTTGATTCCTCTTTGTGTTACTTTCCCACAAAAATTTAAGTTCTTTGAAGGGAAGTGTCATGTCTTTATTGTATCCTTATGGTGTCTGGCAAACAATTAGTGCTCAGTTAGTGTTTACTGAATGAATGAGCAGGATGGGTTGTGTGGACACTGAGAGACTAGGTGCTTGAACCCAAAGGCCTCTGTTTGATTTTAATTTTAAAGCCATGTTCTAATTCTATTTCTTTGAAGTATATGAAATTTTCAGCTAAAAAGAATAACTGGGATTCTTGAAAATATGTGCAGGTAGAAAGATTTTTAGCATTCAGTCAAGGGTTACTCTATTGCAGGTAATAGAAGCCTGCTCAAACTGGCTTACTCAGGGTTTGATTTGTTGGAGGGAAATAAGGGCAGTATTGCTGCTCCTCCTGAGCTGCTGGAACCAGCCATGGGAAGTCACTGGGAGCCAGGCTCATGGTCATCCATCCATCCTCCCTTCTTTCCTCCCTCTGCCTCCCTCATTCACTCACTCACTCCCTTCCTTCCTTCTCTTTCTGTAGAGTCCATCTTATATGAATGCTGGATGCTTCTAAACTTATAAAGGTGTTTCGGTTTTAATACTTTCCTTACAAAATGGTCTAATTTGCATACTACATTTTAATGACAAAATTTAAAGGTGTAGATGATAGATGAATTGTTTTAGAACCATTTAGGAGCAAATTCCTTTCTGTGAGTGTCGTTTACAATCTGTGTGGAAAGAAGCCTGTATATTAAAACAAAACAAAACAAAAAAACCCCCCAAAACAAACAAAAAAAAAACTACTATTCAAGAAAAATAGTGATGTTCTGTATTTTCCTGTCTTTTTTGTTTCTTTAAAAAAATAAACTGTGGTAAGACATGACCAGGTTGATTTCTTCCATTAAATTACCTCAGAAACTATACTCAGTCCATTAATTGCTTTGTTCAGCGGACAGGAAACGGTTGTTTGTACAAGTTACACAATCTTAATGAAGTTGGGGCAAGGAACCAAAGATCTCTGATCTTTTTTATGAATTAACCTTTTGGTTCCACAAACTAAATGTATGATGCATGAACCAGTTTACTAGGGGACACTACCAAAAACGTTAACTTCTTATCCGAATGACTGCTTGTTTATGGATACTGAGAAAAGTGGATGCCTGAGATCATCATGCTGGGTGCTGAGGTTAAGTCTGTACAGTTTTACTTCCTTAATGGTTTCTTGTACATGCAGTGAAGGAGAAGTCCTGAAGCTGGTCTCTGCCAGTATTACAATGAAGTAGTCAATCCTCATTTCCTCCCTCCCTAGCCTCTTCTTGAAGGCTGTTTGTAAATTTATCTTTTTCCTTTTCTGGTATTGGCAAATTGTCTTCTTTATTCCCACCCGTGCCTGTTAACCTGTCTCTAGTACTCCAACTGAAAGTTGTTTTTCTTCTTTTTGAAAGTAGGATTTTTCTCTTCATCACTTTTTGATGATTCTTTAAGTGTTATGATTGGTATTTTGCAATTTGGGTAGAAACTGATTTTATATGTAGTATTTCTAACTGCCTAAGTTTTAATATACTTGTCAACTTTTCTGTCCATATTTCCTTCCCTTCTCCCTTCCCTCCCTTATTTTGACTTCTCTTAACTATTTCCTAAAGTGCTCCCCCACTTTTTTTTGTACTGGGGATTGAACCCAGGGGCATCTACCACCAAGCTACATCCCCAGCCTTTTTATTTTTTATTTTGAAACAGTCTCACTGAGTTGCCCAGGCTGACCTCCAACTTGTAGTCATCCTGCTTCAGCCTCAGGAGTAACTGGGATTATAGATGTTGGCGGCCATGCCCAGCTGAAAATTCGGTTTTAAATAAGTAATAAGTAGTAGAGGTTAGAGTGAATGGAGGATGAATGAAGAATTAAGTGAGTGGAGGCAGAGTCAGAAAATAGTTTCTCTTTACAGCATTAGCTTTTGTGACCCCTCTGAGGGAAGTGGAATTATTACATGAGTGAATGCTGCAAAACTCACGTTTCGCTCTCGTAGGTTAAGATTTCTCCCTTGAATGATCCATTGACATTTCTTGCATGCTTGGATCTTTTGCTCCCTTTCTTCTTTGTTAAATGCTTTTTTGTTATTACATATTTTTGAAGTGAGTCACTACTGTTGTGTATATTCCCCATTTTTCTTACAATGTCCTACAGTTCCTTAAAATAATATGGCATTCTTAGTCTTTTCTTACACTCTATTCTGTGCTATTTACATCATCACCCTTACCCCAAAGTATCTTTAAAAGCCCCTGCTTTTTGTTTCATTTTTTAAAAATATTTTTTAGTTTTAGATGGACACAGTATCTTTATTTTATTTTTATTTGGTGCCGAGGGTGGAACCCAGTACCCTGCGTTGAGAGACAAGTGCTCTGCCACTGAGCTACAGCCCTAGCCCCAGCTTTGCTCTTTTATATTGTCCTGTTCTTATGATTGTTGATGGCCTCCCCGCTACCCATTCATATCTGGTGATATCTGCCTGGGAATTTCCACTTGCCTGTGAAGCCAAATCTTTGGGAAAGGTAATTCCGTCAGCATCCCTTCTCTTACTTTTCTAACCTCAAAGACAGAGAGAGTGTCCCCTTGTGCATCCCTGCAATGAGACATCTGCATAAAAGTGTCTGTTCTTTTCCTGTATTCTGAGTTTACTGTGACTGCTGGATAAGATCACCAATCTTTTTTCTCTTCTCAGGGTTGGACACAGAGCCCCATTTGGAATTGGCACAGGACAGTTAGATACCATTAATTTAGTAATGATTACATGGTTCTTTGAAGGTTACCCCCCCCAAGGGAAAAAAAAGAGAGAGAGAGATAGAGAAGCTCCTCAAAGAGGTGAGCTGGTACAATCAGAATGGGATGATCTCTCTAATACCTTTTGGTGCAGTTCTCTTACTACGAATTTGTGATTTATCCTCAAAGGATTTTTTTTTTTTCCACCTCAGAAGGATAAGATCCTGCTGTGGTCTCAATGTTTATGTCATCCTATATTCATGTGTTGAAATCCTAACCTCTCCTAGGTGATGGTAGTAAGAGATGGGGCATATCGGAGGCCCCATGAGGGTGGTTATGAGGGTGAAGCCCTCTCGAATGGGATCATTGCCCTCATAAAAGAGGGCCTAGGGAGCTTGTATGCCCCTTCCACCATGTGAGGACTCAGTAAGAAAGTACAGTTTATGGTTCAGGGGAAGGCGGTAACAGACACCAAATCTGCTGGTGCTTTGATCTTGGACTTCCAGCCCATAGAACTACAAGAAGGAAATTTCTGTTGTTTATGTTACCCCATCTAAGATATTTTGTTATAGCAGCCCAATTGGACATACCCATTATTACCTATTTTATGTTTTTATTTGTATCTTTTTGCAGTTTAATTTTATAATTCATGGTTAGCTACTTTTTACTTATCTTTTACTCATTTTTATTAATTTTTAATTTTTCTAGTTGTTGATGGACCTTTATTTTATTTATTTATATGTGGCGCTGAGGATTGATCAAACCCAGTGCCTCACACATGCTAGGCAAGTGCTCTTTCCACTGAGTCACATCCCCAGCCCTTACTCGTTTTTAAAACTCCTTACAATATATCTTTGTAAGAAACAGTCTGCTCTTTGATACATGTTGAGATTGTTCAGTTTAAAATGTTTTATTTAAAAGCATAAGATAGTTCTGCAATGCTAAGTGCAACTTCAGAGATAACTTTCATTTCTTTGAACCCTGTAAAAAGATATTTGCAGGAAGTCCATAGCTTTGCTGGTTGACATCTTTCTACTCTTGTGCTCCAGGGGAGTACTAACAAATTTAAGCCTCTGAGCTTTCAAGTGGCTCTTATTGTCAGTGGCTTATTACATGAAATTGGTTTCAGACTTTGCAAGATTTATATTTTTTGCAGAGATGTTGAGAGATTTGATTTCATTCACCATTGCTATAGTATTTAGCACATAGTAGGCTGTCCATTTGGTGTATTGGATGAAGAAAGTGATCTTGCTGATCACTGGGGTTTAACAAGAAGTCCCCAGCAACTTTATAGTTCACTGTCAATCTGAAGTTCACCCCTGTTGCCTCATGTATTATGTGACCCCACGTTTATTGCAGCCTTCTGGATATCCTAGTCTCTGCAGGGGACAGACTCAGACTTCCATGTACCATTTCAGAAATGGGAATAAGCATGCATGCATATTGATTTCAGTCTAGTCCAGAGGTGTTTTTTTTTTTTTTTTTTTTTTTTAGTGAAACTTATGGAACATCTTACTTCCTGTCTGTGAAATAGGGTAATAAGCCCATACAGGAAAAGAGGCTGTGTTGTTCAGAATGACATGATCACTGTTCAGTTTGGAATAGTGAAAAGTAGGCAGATTGATTAGGAAGCACTTTGTTTTTACTACATGTGTAAACTCCAGGGAGCACTGAGTAGGATGTGAGGTGCTCCCTTTGTCTGTGTATTAGCAATGTGGCAGTTACTGATCTGTCATTTACTTTGAAAAAGGAATTAAAAAGTTTTGGCCTTGTGCCTGGAGTGGCTCCAGATGGTCAGAAAAGATTTTTATACTGAAGTCAGAAAGTATATTGCAGTGATAGAATTAGGCTTGTCATGTTTATGTTAGAACACTGGCTTCCCACTTTATCCCTCTACAAAGGTCTTTCTTTACTTCTTTTTCCTCCTCTCCAGAGGTAGTGAGAGAAGGACAATATTGCTTTAGCATTATGGAATCTAATATTTGGAATATCTTTGTTCATGATAGTGACATAGAGATTCAATATGTGGTTAATATAGTTGCTTTTGTCAACCTCAGTCCCCCTGATAATTTAGTATTTACTAGAGATGCACAAAGACTTGGAATGTGGAGATATACCAAGACCATTCTAGCCTGTTTGGAGAGGTCTGAAGCTTCCTTTGGGTTGCATTTGCTTCTTTGATAACCTGGCTGTTAGCCCACAACTATTACTGTAGTTTTCCTTACTTCATCTTTCCTCCTGTTTCCTCATGATTCTGTGGTCACTAGAGTAATGTTGTTTCAGTATCCAGTGTGGGTAGAATATGGGGCCTGGGACATGAACAATACAGGGACAGTTGTACTAACCAGTAATTGTCAGGTTTGCTGTTCTGGGCACTAGCACCTCTTTTAAGTTGCACACATGATCTTCTATTCTTCCATATCAACCCTGGAAGGGAAAGGATGTGAATCTTCTTTTCCAGATGAGAAAACTGAGACTCGGTGAGATCATATCTGCCCAAGGTAACAACTAGGAAACTCCTGTCTGCAGCCTGCTCACATACAGTGTGGAGAAATTTATTACAAACTTCCTGCCCTTTCAGGGTAGAGGTGACTGCAGGCTACAGGAAATAAAGCTCATTTTCCTCTGGGAAACTTGGGCTTGTCTGAGTTGAGTCTTTTAGCATGGCTTGGTCACAAGGTGCAGATTAAGACCTGAACCTGCCTGCTGTGGCTTCCAGACTGCTTTCAGTTACTTTTGTGGTTATTGAGTAACTTGGGGAGCTTGAAGAACATTAACAGAGTTTTATGTTTTCGAAGAAAAGTGTTGCATAGGGGAAGTGACATCAAGTCGCATACTGCAAGAGCAGAATTATTATCTCTTTTGAAATTTTGGTATAAATTGATATAAAAAATTACTAAGTTTGATAATTATACTCAGTTTAATTGGTTGCAGGGGTGTTTGACATAGGTTACTCTTTTGAAGCACCTTTATTGGAAAGTGTAAAGATTTTGTTGTGGTTGTTCTTAGCAGACTTGCAGTGTCTTTATTGTGGGTGGATGGGATTTGGACCAGCCTACCCTTCTCTCAGGGTGCAGCTCTTTCTGAGTCCCTGCTTCAGGTGCAGTGGTTTCTAAGTGGGTGCTATTTCCCTGTGAAGACCTACGGCTTGGTCCGCAGCTCTGTCTTCACTCAGTCTTCCATGAGGTATCTGGACTTTATTCTTATGCTTCATAATTTTACCTTTCAAATTGCCATTGTTTAGATATTATTTAGGCAGTAGTAGCATTTTTCTCTATAGATAACATGGCATTGCAATTAGTTCGTGAGGTCTTTTGGAATTGGGCCTTAAGCTGTGGGAGCAGCCAGCTCTGATTGATGTGCTGTTTGAAGTCATACTGCCTTTTTGATGAGAAGGATGAAAGTGGCGTGGAGGTGAGTTTGTCTGGTTTAATGTAAATCCAATCTGTGAGGCTTTTCTGTATTCACAAAGGCACCAGAGCGGGACTCTTGCTTTCTTTGTTTGTTGTTACTTTGTTTTACTTATGAATGAAGCACTTATGAGGTTATTTTATAAGTGATCATAAAATAAATGTACATTTTATTAATGTTTTATATGTTAAAAAAAAAAAGACAAACACTGTGAGTCCTAGAGCTACAGTTATATCAAGGATTTTCTATAGGAAATGAAGTCTCTAGTGGGCTTTTGCTATAGTCTGCACCTGGGTCAGTAGAGTGAAATGTCATCACCCTTGAAAAAATTGTTTAACAGGCCTATTAGGAGGCTTTAGAAGTTTGCATCTTCTTAGAGCCTTGTGGCCAGGAGGCAGTACTACAGAACAGGCCCTTTCACTGGCCCAGGGGAATTTCCTTCACTTCTTACCCTTATGACATACTAAATGCATTTTAGGGGTTCCCCCCTCCTCCTAGTACTGAAGAGACTTCCTCTCGGAATTGATGGTAGAGTACTTGTGGCTTCTGAGAGCAGAATGTTCAGGGTATTTGTTCCTCTCCCTCTGAACCTCATGACAGGGTCAGCTTTCAGCTCAGGCAGCATTCCTCCCTGTGTCCCTTCTCTGGGATCCCTCCCCAACTTTTCCTCTCCTCTGGGGACAGGGTGGCTACCTAGGTTTTTGTTTGCATTTCCCAACTCTTAGACCCATAATAGTGGAACTCACTCTATAGTCCCTGTCACTTTGTCAGCCTTTTGTCACTGTGACAAAATTCCTGAGAAAATGAACCTAAAGATTTTATTTTGGCTCATGGTTTCAGAGGTCTTGGTCAATGGTTGATTGGCTCAGTTGTTTCTGGACCTGTGGCAAGGCAGAACATCATGGTGCTGAGTGTGTGGAGCAAAGCTGCTTACCTCGTGGCAGCTGGGAAGCAAAGAGAGAGCCAAAGGAAGGAGTGTGGGGACAGGCTCATTGTCTCTTTCAAGGGCCTGTCCCCAATGACCTGACTTCCTTACATTAGGTGCCACTCCTAAAGGTTCTTCCAGTAGTGCCACAGCTGGTGACCTTGTAAAACCAAACCATAACAGACCCCAAAACTCTTTTCAGGGGCTTCTGTTTTGTCCTTTATGCTGTTGTCATTAGTTACCTGCCTCTTTCCCCACTGGACTGTAATTCTGGGCCTCTTCCAGAGGGATTGTAGGCTCATCTTTAATATCCCCAGTGTCAGAGTTGGTACTGTGGGATGTGATACTGAAGGGCACTGAGCAAGAACACAGGAAAAAAGAAAATAAGAAATGAGCAAGGCTCCCAGACTCTCAGTACTCATCCCTGAATCTGTCCTTTAGGACTACTGGCCAAATATTTGGGCAAACTATATTTTTCAGTTCAAATTTATTTTTTGTGGTGTGGGATTGAACACGGACTCCAGAATGTTTTTTGAGGTATATGTAGACCCTGTGGTTCTTACAGCAAGAATAAAAACATTTGGTAGGGGAATTTAATAACAATCCCAGACAGAGTATGTCCTGTGTGCCAGACACTGTTCAGAGTGCTTTGTATGCATTTCTTCATTCACTCTTCAGTTTCTTGAGGGAGGTTCTTTACCACCTTCACTTTATGAATGAAGAAACCAAGGCACTGAGAGTAAGCTCCTTGCCAGAGGTTAATGCTAGTTAAAGTTGTGGAGTCAGAGTTTGTTCCCAGGCAGTCGAGGTCTTCAGCCAAGTTGTGTGAGATGGGAAGGGACGTAGTGCACCCCCTCCTGAAATCTCAGATTCCTTTGTGAGCCTTTCTGTGTTACGCATTTCTTTGTTCCTCATATAGTTATTTGGGTCAACCTCTTGTCTTTTGCTGTAGAATGTCACTGTCAACTTCCTTGACCTGGTAACTGCCTGGTGAGATTGTCAGCTCTGCCAGTCAGTTCTGCCCTTAGTGGGTCACCCAAGGACCTGGGGGAGTGTAAGGGCATTTTGGCCTTGAGAGATGGCTTTGCTGTTATCTCTTCCCTTCATTGGAAGTAGATAGTTCTGAGTATCTTTAATGAGATCAGATGAAAGGTTCTTGGTTATTGCACATTTTACTTGCTAAGCAAAATGTTTGGTAGAAGATTTGCTGATTTTTATGTGGCTAGAGTGAGCAATTATCTCTATTAAGACAAAGGTTGAGATTTTCAAGAATTGGTGAATTGCATAAGTTCTTGTTGCATGTCTCTGGTCCCACTGAAATGCCTCCCTTTCTGACCTCTGACTCCATTCTCACTTTTCATAGTACCTGACTCTTCATAGTGTCTGACTTCACAGAGTACCTTGGAGATATGCTGTCCAGGAGGCTCTTGTTTCATCATGTCCAGGAGGAAGTTGTAGAATCTATTTTATTTAGTCCTCTTCATTTTCTTGGCTTTTCCTCCTGTCCAATTCTAAGTAGGAAAATGGCCCAGAATAATTTTTAGGGGGATTACTTAAGTTGTTTACAAGCCGATGCCTTATGGTTAAATAGCCCTTTTTTTTTTTTTAACAGAACTATTTTATATACATTTTCTAATGCATGATTCTCACAGTGACACTATGAAATAAGCAAGTAGACATTATCCCAGTTTACAGGGAATAAAAAAAACTAGTTGGAGTGAGTGAGCCTGTCCAAGAGGATCTCTGCAAATGAAGAGAGAAACTGGGACAATTTAAGTTCAAGACCCCCTCCCTCTTTCTTTCCAGGACATGACCTTGTCTCAGAATTGGCTAACCTCTAACTGAAAATCTTTAAGTACACACCTTCTGTACTTTGGAAATTATGTGAATGTTAAAATATTTTCATCCTGCTCACAACTCCCCTGCTATTAGAGTATTTTGACATTCATTTTTATAATTGAAAGATGGACTTAGAAATCACTCTAGTTACCACAATTGTATAATTTTAGCAGTTCTAGTACTAAACTGGAGATCCATCAATAGAATGCAGCCTCTTAATAGCCTTTAAAAAAGGGGCACATTTTGGACTCAAGAATTATGATATCAAAGTAAAACCCTTGACTATTTCTGAAGTGTGTTAGCTAATCTACCCTGTGGTTTTCTTTCTTTGGAATTGGCAAAAGAAAGAGACAAGCAAAGTCCAAAACCAAGTCATATGAAAGAATTAGCACTCCTTTGGGCAAGCAGTTGTTTGGGATAATCATAAATTCTACTGCCTGTGGTGGCTGCTGGGGTGGGGACAGACAGCAGAAAAATGGTACACTCTGGCTGCTGGCTGTGAAAATGGTTCACACTTGCTGTGACTTTTAACCTTTGCCATTTATTTAAGCAGAAACCCTAACACTTCTCTTAGGTGAGTTTTTTTGGTTAAGATTGTAATTCATAACACTTTTGATTGTATTCAGAAGTATGTAAAGAAAGAGAATGGTAGTGGATCCCTTTGTCCTTATCACCCAACCTCAGCAACCACCAACCCATGTCTACTTTCATCTTTACTCCTGTTTTTTCCCACTTCCCACTGTAATATTTTGAAGCACATCTCAGGTCAATTTTAGTATTTTTTTGGATAGAGTCTTTCAGAAATATATTTCTTCTGAATGAATAGAAAAAAGATTTCCAAAAGAAATATTGGAATTTCTGCTACATAAATTGGTGGTCAGAATTATGCAAGTTCTAACTAATCAGCACTTTTCAAGTTGGCTTTGGTTTTGGCTGACATTTTTTTTTTCTACATGAAGAAAAAGTTATTAACAGTAATAAATGCATATTTTGATAATGCTAAAAGTTGGCCTGTTTTTGACTTTATTTTTCTTAATTGAAGAAAACACTGTGCTGTTCATAAACTTTTAAACCATCGTGTAGCTAGGAACATGTTCTTCAAATTTGTGTATTTCTAATCATGACGTTTTTCAGCCATTTCAAATAGGCTAAATATAGTGTACCTTAATCATTCATTAATTTAGACTACTGATTTGGAATTTTCAGTCAGTTAAATATAATTTCCATTTAACTTTCCATTTAAACCATGTATTTGATAATTGCAGGTGGTTATTAAGGAGAATTCTTAAGGTTTTATAGAATAACTAAATTGATTTATGGTCTCATTTATCTTTAGGTACATATTTATATACCTTAATACTATGAATTTAGCCTGACTTGAAAAAACTAAAGTTATATGTAACTTTATATGTACATTTAATCAATTAATTGATTCAGTAAAGTTTTTATTTTATTACAAGTTATAAAATAAAAAATAAGACTTTTTATTCGTTTTAGGTGAAGAGCCTACTTTGTTAAAAGCGGTCCTACTTAGAAGGCCAGTTTTGGCTAATGAATCTTACCTTTTCTAACTAAGTGCTCTGGGATATCATGGAGGTTGGTTGTTACAGTCATGCATAGGAAAACATCAAACCCTTATTAACTGAAAAAGCCTGTGAGCATTTTTACAGGTTTTGAAGCATAGGGTTTAATAAAAATAATGGGAAAGATGTGCGTAGTTCTTGCTATTCTGAGTACTTAGATATGAACTCATTTGATTCTTCACTGCAGTTCCACGAGGATAGGTGTCGTCATTATCCTTGCTTTACAGATAAGCAACTGAGAGGTGAAGTCACTGGCCACAGTCTCAGTGCTAGTAAGTGATTGAGACAGGTTAGAATTTAACCGTTGGCTTTAGAGTCCTGGCTCTTAAACAGCTCTTCTAAGAGTGCCTTGCTCGGTTTATAAAGTAAAATGCTAATAGTTAATATGCCAGAAAACTCATCCCTTTTTTTTTTTTTTTTTTTTTTAGTGAAAACATGGTACTTTTCAGGGTACTATTCAATAGATTTTTGTGCGTGTGATGGGGGTACTGGGGATTTAACCTAGGGCTCTCTACCACTATGCTAATATCCCAAGTCCTTTTTAAAGATGTTTGTATTTTCATACAGTGTCTTGCTAAGTTGCTGAGGGTAGCCTTGAACTTGCAATCCTCTTGAGCCGATAGAATTTTTTAAATCATGGAAATATCTTCTCTGCATTATCTAATGTAACTCCTAGTCACTTGTGGCTATTGAACACCTGAAATGGGTGTCTGAGGAATTTAAGATTTTATTTTGTTTTAATTAATTTAAATTGGACAGGGAGGTTTTTGAGTCTGAGATCTGGGAGAATATATAGTTTGTGTTTTCCTGGTGTAATGACAGCATCTTTACATTTTGTGACTGTCAGTATCTTGACCTCATTAAGGTAGTCAGTGATTATATCATTAAATACTCATGATGTTAATGAGGGTGAAGATAGGTTTACAAATCAGATAATTGAATGTTTTACACTAGAATGTCTCACAACAAAATTCTGTTTGATCACCAACATGAGAGATTACCCATCTCCCACATCTGGAGGCATGGCCTTGTTAATTCCTTTGTAGCTAAGTAAAATTGCTTTGACATGCCCTTATGCTTTTCAGCCTTGGAATCCAGCTTCTTGGTCAAGCTTAACATCAAGGAGTGATGATAAGATAGTAAAATGGATTTTGTGAGCTAAAGACAGTCCTTGTGAAGCAGTTGCTTGGCTCTTCATCTTTTCCCTACAGCCTGCCTCTGTGGGATCATGTTGACGAGAGCTCCCATCTATGAAACTACATCAAGAAACCCACTGGTAATGAAGCCAGGTTTCATTTCAAGTGAGACCACATAAACTATGGCATTGATGCCTCCTATAATGTGCTTTCATCTAAGTCTTTATGAGGCACTTAAGTCTAATTATTTTAATCTTTTCTTTATGCTGATGAAAAGGGCCAGTGGTTGTTTCCGTCAGCCACGGTGAGTTTCTGAAATGCAGGCAGGCAGAGGCTCCAGATGGTGGCAGGTTTGGACCTTAGCCACTCTCAGATGTAATTGAACGTGTCTGTAGTTCTCCCATTTAGCACTACTAAAACAGACATTTGCTTTGTTTATGGGATTGAACTGTTACCATTAGCATTGAAGTGAGGGACTTGAGGTATGTTAGCCAGGTGCTGTTACTCAGCTACTGTGTTAAACATTGGGTTTGGAACTCTGCTATGAAAGGTTTGGAGGAGAGAAGTTTTCTATTTTTCTTTTTTGATAGTGCTGGGGATCAAACCCAGGGCCTTGTGCATGCTAGGCAAGTGCTATACCATTGGACTATACTCCCAGCCCTTGGGGATTAATGTGGTTAGGTCCTTTCAACAGATCCTGTTGGCCTAGTTCCATTTGTAATTCTTAAGTGTAGCGAAGTTAGAATGCAGAGAGCTGAGACTGGGTGTGAAAGTGGATTGGGATATGAAGGCAGAAAGTACTGAATAGCGGATGAAAACACACCTTGATCCTGGCTGCTGTGCCAGCTTCTTTTGAAGTTGGGTAAGTCATTTCGTTGCTGTAAACTTTGACTTCTCTGTTTGGCAAAACTACCTTCCTGATGGAAGACCTCATATCAGCTGCAAGTTATTTGACTTCTTAAAAAGAGAATTTTGGTTTATTTATGGAATGAAAGATAGCTCTGATGAGTGAGTTCCTCTATTTGCAGTAACTGCCTCATTGCCAGTAAACTCTCCATTTACACTTTCAATGATGATTTAAGCAGCAGGTAAGCATTAAAGTTTTTTTTGATGAATTAGTTTCATGCAGGTATGATTCATTGTTACCTTTTGCCCTGATGCTTTAGAAGTGACCCCACCGTGTAGTGAGTGAATAATATTGTAGGATAAATTTATGAACTGATCTTGCTTTCTATCTTCTTTATTGTTACACTCTTATTATCCAGAAAAATAGAATCACTTTTCTTTTGTGTCCCCCAGACTCCCAAAGTCCCTTCCCTCACCACATGACCTTAAGAATTGTTTTGTTTAGAAGCCAGGCCCCCACTGTCATGAATTTTGGAGACTGTCAAGCTGCATCTTCAAGCAAGGGAAACATAACCAGGTGGATGATTGGAGAAAACTTTGGATATGACCTTGCAAAAAGATTGAAATATATTTGCCTGCAAATGAACCGACATGTTAGAGTCCACTTTTCCAGTCACTTAATTGAAAGGATGCTTCTGTCCTGAGGGGATCCTTATGCTGCAGATGTTACGCTGATGTTAAACTAAAGCCTGTAGCTGTTGTGATTGTCTCTGAGGTGGCCCTCTTGCTGTGCAAGGTTACAAAATTCCACTAGGTAGTATTCAGACCTGCTTCTCCATTTTCAGATTTTGTGGGCTAACCACATATACATGTGTGCTCACAAACATCAGGTCAGCACTCACACACATCCCTAGAGCAGAGGCGTACTAAGGACTTAGAATGACCACTGACCCTTGAACTTTTTAAAAGGGAAAGATTAGCACAAGGTTAAATCTTACTTAAAGACATCAGATTGGTTCTGTTTCAGAGCAGTCTTCATGCTATTACATGTTAGTAACTTGTTCTAGAGTCAGCAAGATTTGTTGCTTGTACTATAGAATCTTGTCTTCTGAGGAAGATGATTTCATGGTGGTTGCAGATATCTTAGTTTGCTTTTTTTGTACCATGAATTATGCTTGGTTATGCTTTACAGGCAAAACAAAAAAAATAATTTGAGTCTGTTTTGAGACACATGGAAAGGAAGCTATTTCATAACTATCAGTCACGTGAAACTTGGCAGGCCCCAAGCCCATTAGTGGCCACAGTCACATGATTGATTGCCAGTTGGGGACCAACAGCTTATTGCAGAACTACATCTGGCATAATCGATGTTGTCATCCAGTGTCAAACTATCCACCCTGTTCTGCCAACTTCCTTCTAATAACAAACGGTTTCTTGTCTTACATGTGTGAAAGTTTGTGTGACTGTATGTGTGTAGAGTTAGAGTTTTAAACATGATCCAGTGAAAACTTTTTGAACTTCTTGATTTTAGTAGAACCTTAGGAAAACTGAAGATTCCATCACTTTCCTACCCCTCTGTCCATATTTGGGATACTGTGGGTTTCTTCTTACTAACTTAAGAGGAAGAGAGAAGGATTGCCCTAAATTATGAGAGTTATCTTTGTGCCTTTAGCCTAAAAGAAATTCAGGGACAGACAGGGCTCCTGAACAGTTACTTAACATGAAATAATGTGAATGTCAGATGTGTGTTGTTGTTTTTTCATGGAAATTAGTTTTTTCCTGAGGGTTTGCTATGAGGAGGCATTTAGTTGTTCTGAAAGGGGTAGAAAGGGTTGGCAATGTGGGTGGGACTGGTAGGTAATTGAACAGATTTTATTAATCCTTACTACTTTTCTATGGATACTGAAAGATTAGGGGCTAATGTCTCTTTATAAGGGAAAATGTGGCAAGGGGCATTTTTTCCCATATTTTAGTATTTTATATTCATTGATAGGTGCAGTGTACACTATTGTCACCTTTGTGGTAATTGATGTTATATATGCATTTGACTAAGCCATTTTTTAAATGTTGATGCAAATTAGGATGTATATTAAATGATTTTTAAAAATTTGTTCTAATTAGTTATACATGACTGCAGAAGCAAGGGGCATTTTTATTTCAGAGCCTTTAAAGTTTTGTGTTAACTAAAAATGGAATTCCTTCATTTTAACTAAGGTTTTTCTGATACTTACTGTGTCAAAGAGGTGTTTTTCCTTTGTATCTTCTAAAATTTGGAAGTTTTAATTTTTTCTTAATGGAAAATTTTCTAATTTACTTAAAACTAAAAATGGAGCTTATTAAATAATAAGTTAATATATTATAAATTCTATTACTGATTTCTATTATACATTATTACATTTATATAATATAATATATATTTTATTATACATAATTATATTATTATGGTTTGGATATGAGGTATATCCCAAAAGACTCATGTTAGACAATGCAGGATTGTTCATAGGTGAATGATTAGATTATGGACTGAGACCTAATCAGTTCATTTACTGGCTTACTAATTTGAGTGGATTATTGGGTGGTAACTGTAGGCAGGTGGGGTATGGCTGGAGGAAGTAGGTCACTGAAGTGCCCTTGGGGATTATCTCTCTGGTCCCTGTGAGCAGTTTTCCTTTGCCATACTCTTATACCATGATATTCTGCCTTACCTCAGACTCAGAACCATGGAGCTGGCCAGCCATAGACTGAGACCTCTGAAACCATAGGCAAAATAAACTTTTCCTCCTCTAAGTTGTTCTTGTTGGGTATTTTGGTCACAGTGATGAAAAGCTGACTAACACATATATTATTAAAAACTTTTATTGTAAATTATTTATCTTATATTTCTTAAATGGTTTTCATCATATTTAAAATCCTGAATTCTATAATGTAGTCTCCATTATGCTCTAGTCCTTTTTATGCTGATAGTTTATAAATCTGACTGTCTAAAGATATGTGCAGTACTAGTCATTTTGCATCAAAGAACTTTGATAGGAACCAGGAAGACATCTAATTCTCCATTCCAATGGGTGCTGGGAGCCCATGGACATCTCGACATACAGGTGTCAAGCCTATGCTAGAGCTATGGTGTTCCAGGAGTTCTGATTCTTTCCCTAATTATTAGTTTGGTTTTAGGTATCTTTACTTTTTATGATTAATGAAATGAAAGAACTGGACCAGGTAGTCACCAAAGTTTCCTTTAGCTCTTGATCTATAGATAGCCACTGACGTGGAGCCTTCAACTTTGAGAAGCAATCAGTTCATTTTTTGTTTTTGTTTTACATGACTCATTATTATATTGAACCCAGATTGTCATCATGGGAGATAAGTGTTCTAAAATACCATTTTTACACATAATTTTGATGAAGACATGGTGTGAAATGTATTTTATGTTACAGTCCAGTAAACACAAACAGATACTTGTATACATTTATAACTGAATATGATGTTTCACAAATCAATAACTGCTATTTTTCCTTTTCATACAATTCTATCTTATTCTGTTTTATTTAAAAGAATGCCAGTCAGTGACCCACTAAATTGATTATACGACCCAAGAATGGGTCTTGCCCTATAGTTAAAAAAATACTCCACAGCAACTTAGAAGAAGTTTGCTGCTTCTTTCACATGACAACTCCTCAAACTCAACTATAGCTAGCTTGTTGGCCTTTAGTCCCCTCTTCTATAGGCGTAAGGTGCCAGTTTTTAAGACTTTTTCTTGTATGCCCTTGATATTTTGATTGGTCACCATCCTGGTCAGCTTTCCCCAGAAACTTGTTTGTGACCCTCTTGAAGTATGATAACCAGAAGAAATGCGGTCTCAAGATAAAATTTGACCTTGGTCATTCTCCCTCCTTTCCTATTAGTGTCTATATGTTGCACATTTGTTCCACAAAAAATATTTATCCTACACACATTTACTGAGCATTGCTCTGTGTTAGAACTGTTCTTGGGGATATTGCAGACAGCAGAATAAAAATCTCTGCTTTCAGCGAGTGTACATCATAGTGAATTGTGCCAGCCACTAGGAGTTGACAGTATATCCTACCCAGGCCTTCGCTCACAGAGGTCCCTGTTTAGAGCTCTGTTGCACGTGGTCTTTTACGGCTCTGTGTAATTGTATGCTTGTTAGGCATTTATTCTCCAAATTGTGAACTCTTCCTGCCTTTCCACTTGAGTGCACATCTTGGCAAAGTTGAAGTGTCAGTTTCCAGGGAGAGAGCATATGTATTGTTTCCTTTATTATTTTTAATTTGTTGAACAATTTAGGTTGAAATTACAAATTTTATCAAAGTAGAAAATACTAAATTATTCTTCCTCAAGCTCAGTGGTTAAGAGAAGTTTTAAAGTTTCCATTATATGAGATGAAGGCATGTGAATTCTGTTCAGTTCACAAGGGCATGAAGAGGGATCTTTAACTCTTTGAGAACATGAGGTGTACTTTTAAAATACAATTATTACATTTCCTGGAGTGACTGTGTCATGGGTAGATTTGGGTTAATTTTACAGTTTTAGAGGCTTAATTTTTAAATGTATGTAAAGTCATAGATTGGGGAAAGAGGTTTGAGTGAACAAAATAAGAGGTATGATCTCTATTTTCAAAGTTTGCATTTGAGTTGGAAAGCAAAATCTACACTTATAAAATTATACAAACCGGTGATCAAATCACAGAATGAATACAGCCTGAATAGGGAAGGATAATTAATTTTATGGAGTAGCATTTGAAATAGAATGGCCTGGGAGAGAAAGACCTTTTCTGCAGTAGGTTGAATGCAATTTAAGAAGTGGGAAGCATTTTAAAAGTCATGCACAGGTGCAGTTTCTTTAGCTTTTAAAAGAAGTGTGATTTTTTTCCCCCATTGTTTGAAAACTTAGCAAATCAGGAGTATGTCATAGAAGATGTACATGTATTTCTGACATGAGAAACTGGTGTTTAGATAATAACGGAAGGGCCTGGGAAGCAAGCTTTCACTGTGCAGTTAGAATAGGCTTGCATGGATATAGGGGTGCGAAAGTCATTATGGAGTGGTGTTTTCACACAGTCCTCTTCCTTTACTTTATTCTGAACTACATAAGTATCAATTAAAGCTTTCCAGTCCAAGTTAACAGATGGCGATTTATGTTGGACTTACAAACAAAGCCCCACAGCATTACTACACTTAATTGATGAATGCTCTCTCCCTTCCCTGAACAAAGATTTTGGCCTCCAGTGTGGTTTTCTGAGAGAAAATTAATGAATTCTTTTTGGTGATCTCATGTAGAAAGGCTCTTGCTATAGAAATATTTGATTGTTTTCCCCCAAAGAAGAAAACTTGAATACTTTTAAGTTGCCTAGTAATTTAAGTTCACAAAGGTGGACTGAAATAGGATTTGGATAACTGCTATTAAATTGACCTAAAAAACATTCATAATTTTGGTTTCAAAGTAAAATGATGCCTCAAAACCAAAAATAGTAACCAAAATGAAATACACAGAAAAGTAGAACATGTCCAATTATGATTTCAGATAAACATACAAATTAGAGCTCATATTTTAAACTTTTTCTATGAACTCTTTTTCTTAAAGAACTTGTTGATCTTCAATTTGAGATGTCATTTTGTACTCATTCTCAACGTGTACCCTCCCCTCTATTTGAAACATGTTGACAGAAGTTGTTTTATCATGAACTTTAGTAGATGGAATTGTAGAGGATGAAAGGGCAATTGCAGATGTCTGTGTCTTGTGGAATGTAGATCCTGCATCAGATTAAGTCAGGAGGTGCCACTTGGCTGGTCCATCAATGTGTGTAGAATGTTTTCCTTTGGATTCATTTGGAAATGGTAAATCTCAACTTGTAAAAATGCCACCTTGTCTTTTCATCCTAGCATCTTTGATAAGAACAGTCTTCTGGGTTGGGGTAAATGTCTAAATATACAGAAACATCTAGATTGCTATAGATGAAAACACTGGCTTTGGTTGAGGGGAGTTAGCACTGAACACCTTCCACTTTAATGATGACCTCTGCCTGCTACCACCCAGGTGCCTTTCTTGTGTTCATTGCTTTAAGGGACATTCCCAAAAAGAGGAGGGCAATTCAGATAAAAGTTTAGGGAGTTCTCACCCATTGCAGCCTTCTAAAGGAAGTTCTGGTGATGACAGTCACATGATTGCTGTGGGAATGTGTTTACCCAACTGGTGATACTTTGATACAGGTGATAAAGAACATACTGACCTCTGTCTTTTTCTGATCTCTGATATAGATAGTAATTCACCCACACCTTATAAACATTAAGTGTTATAGGGCTTTGTTAGACATTGGTTTGTGCTGATTGACCCAACTCGTATCTGGCTTTAGGGTGGTAAATAAGTAGATCCACAGCAATGTCATGACATTAAAAATATGAATTTACAAATTCTTTTTTATTTTTATAAGTACTATACAGTCATGCTGTTAGACTCCAAAGAGAACCTGAGACAAGGCCTCTGTATCTTATGTCCCGTGCTGATTGGAGAAATGGAATAAATCTGTATGTATTGCAGGGGCTCTTGTGGTCCTCCTGCTTGTCGGATCCAGAACTGGGCTCTGTTTTTCTCCAAAGTTGGAGTTTCTGGGGTGGGATTCTATGTTGGGGGCTGCAACTGCTAGTTAAATAGGGAACAAAGATCAGGGACAGCAAACTGGCAAGTGAATCGGTGACTTCAGACAATTGGAAAGGAATTTGGCATTTAGGACATTTTTTATCGGCGAGGCAGAGGTATCTTGGGATTATTCTTGTGTTGTTTGTTGTTGGGGTCTTATTTTAACACTTAATTCTTTACGCTCTGAAACTTTTGGAGACGATAAATAATTACTAGATAGCCATAATCTGGGAAATTGCCAGTGCCCTATAAGATGATGAAACCTAATTTCTAATGAAGGCCAGATCTGAAGCAGTTGTGAAGTGAGGTGCTAGTGCTGGTGTCGAGAGGGAGAGAGACTGATTTCTGCTAAGTGTTCCTCCTTTCTTGCAAGTCTCTGCTTGTCAAGGGAGAAGTATTGTTCCTGGAAATGAAAAGCATGGAAGCAGAAAATATATTTCTTTAAAAAAAGGACTCTGGCCTAGCTCTTGATCTGGCAGCCTTGGTAACTGAAATCCTGTCTACGTGGCTGTGCAGAATCACAAATGCTTGGTTTTAAGTCTGAAACCACAAATGGGGTCCTAAAACAAAATAATGACTTTAAAATAATAGTTGAGTAGAGAAAGAGAAAAAGATTGATTAAATAGGGCAGTTATTATTTTTTAAAAATGTGAACTAGGAATTGTTTAAATCAGGAGAACAAAGCAATGGAAAAACTCAAACAGGACAGCTATTTTATTTTATTTTTTAAATTTTAATGAAATGTTCACACTTCACTCTCAGGCCTACTTGATAACAGCATTCATTTACCTGAAGCAATTATTTTAAAAGGGGACACTACTCAGTTTCAGTAATTGCCTTGCATCCCAGGCTTTGCAGGAATATTGGATATTTTATGAATTGACTCTTGAAATTTGGTGTGGTTCAGCTATTACCATATTTTGGGATTCTCACCATTCAGGTTGGAGGTAGCCATCCTTCTGAATCTTAGAGTTTTTGATAGTATCTTTGAAGAGATGGAACTTGTCCACCTCAAGTTTCACTCTGGATTGAAGCCAGAAGGCCTCAGCTCACCTGTAATATATATATATTTTTATACCTTTGTTTTTATTTATTTTCATGTGGTGCTGAGAATCAAACCCAGTGCCCCACACGTGCTATGCAAGTGCTCTACCACTGAGCCACAACCCCAGCCTTCACCTGTAATTTGATGGTGGGATACTGATAGGCTGTCATAGGTTCAAAGTTGATGTTTGCTTAGTAAGAAGCTGCTGAGCCCCAGAGAGGGCATGTGTTGACTCCCCTGTTTGTGTTTATTAAGGATATCTCACCTGTTATGCATAATATCTTTGTGTAACTGTTAGATTCTTTAAAGGGCCTAATTCATTTTCCTGATAGTAACCCACTTAGGGATTTGTGTCAGTTAAGACCTTCAGCTGCTTAAGTTGTTTTTCAATGTTTGGAAATAGTTAATTAATGCTGTTTGGAAAATTGGTTAGCCACCAGGATGTCACTGTAGTCTAAGTATTTAGCCTGAAAATGGACATGATTGAAAGTTGTAATTTATTAACTGTTTTCCCTAAGACTTATCTGTCCCATTGACTCTTTTATTCTTGTACTCCTTTTAGGATTGGTTCAAAGACATTAATCATTATTGATTTTCAGTTAATGCAAAGTAAGAATTAAATTTCCTTTTGGATTGTCCCACTGGCAACCATGTCTTATGTCACCCATCTAGTCATCACTGTTTTCTCCATTAATTGGAAACGTAACCCTGGTTTCTGTTGCATTTCCCACATTAGCTCTCTGATCTGTTTGCCTTGCTTGACATTGCACAAAACTTACTGACACAGATCTGGAATTTTGAAGTTGGAGCACTTACGCTAATATTGTGATATTCCATATTTGTGCTTTATATGTAAAGGAACTCTATTTTGAGTTTTTATTTTCTTCCTTGTTGGTGGATTAAATCCAAGGTGCTGTGCATGTTATGAGTGTGCTCTACCACCAAGCTACACCCCTAGCTCCTCTGCTTTGAGTTTTCACATTTTATAAGTTAAAATTTTAAGAGTTCTATGGGCACATTGGTACATGCCTATAATCCTAATTACTCAGGAGGCTGAGGTAGGAGGATCACAAGTTCAAGGCCAGCCTGGGCATCTTAGGGAGACCCTGTCTCAAAAAATAAAAGAACTGGGGATATAGCTCAGAGGTAGAGCACCTCTGGTTTAATTCCCCAGTAACACAAAAACAAACAATAACAATAAAACCTTAAGGTCTCATTCCCTACTTACATTTCAAACTACAGTGTTGACTTGATATAAAAGTTATTTTTTTCTCCTTTGATATGTAATATACTGAATATATATGTGTATATATGCACACACAAATATATACATACATATTATATATACATGTAAATATACATACATACACACACAACATATTTGTGTATTTGTGGTACTGGGGATTGAACATAGGGGTGCTCTGCCACTGAGCTATATTCTCAGACCTTTTAGTTTTTGTTTTGAGGCAGGGTTTGCTAAGTTGCTGAGGCTGGCCTTGAAATTACAATTCTCCTGCCTCAGCCTCCCTGGTCTCTGGGATTACATGCCATGCCCAGCCCTGAATATTTTTTGAAATGCCAAAAATAAAATCATGAACAGTAGTGTAAATTGGAAGACTGAGTGGTTGTGTTGGTAAGGGTGTAGTAATGGGTGACGGATTTTATAATCATACCTATTTGTCATTAGTCATGCCTTCTGTCAGTTATTCCTCAGAGCAATTAGATTAGCACATTAAGCTTTAGGGTTAGGAAATATGCTTCAAAGTGTAAGGTAGTTAATACTTACCTAATTGGCTAGGAAGAGCTTTTATTCTTTTTAGGGAAATAATTTCCTCTTGTTTCATATTGTCCAGCACAGTGGCTGAGTAAAATTAATTGTTAACTTGAAACACAAGTATTTTCTATGGATGTGAATATTCCCAGAGTAGATTGGACACTTGGATAATGCTTCATTGTGGGTTAGGTTCACAGTTGACAGTGATATATTGAGATGCAACTTGGGGGAGCCTATTACAATTACAATGGTTCAGTAATAAGAGACTCATCATTTACTAAGATTACAGGAAATAAGTAGATAATGTTTTGCCACATGAGGTCTTTTATGTGTGAGAATCCTTTTCTATACCAGTTTCATAAACGTGTATGAAAGTCTGACCAGTATGTATGTTTTCTTTTGTAAACATTTTTCCTGCACCAAAAATAATTTGAACAAACTTAGCTTTATTCCTGCCTGCCCTAGTCATTCACTTTCTATGGATAAATAGTACTCCTTGTTATTTGCAAGGCTGATGTAACAACACAGCTGTTGAATGCTTGGCATTTCTGCTTCTGGTGAAATGCTATTTGTGCAGATTTATCTGATCCAGATGTGTGACCAGCAAGCTACATTTCTAATTATAAGGACAGCCAAATTCCATTATAAGCACATCATGGGATTATAGGGCTGGGAGGCATCCTGAGAGGACATCTAGTTCATTCTCCAGCCTTTCAGCGGGACCACACTTCATAAACCACTCCAGCACTGAACAAAGCAGCAAAGAATGTTCCACCCATGTATAGACTGAGCATAGAATCATCAGAATTATAACTGGAAAAAGCAGTGAGTCCCTCTGGTCTGGCCCTCTTGCTTTGTGGATAAACAGATTCAGGCCCAGAAAAATTTGAGTTAATCTCGATTTTTAGGACTTTTTGCCTAGAACTTCCTGTGCTTTCTTTGGAGTGTTCTGTGCTAAGGGAGAGAGGGTGGATGACTTGACTGGAAATGCCAGTTTCTTATGCAGGATGTAGTTTTCTAGTTCCTCATTTAGAAGTAAGGTGATGAATTAGTGACAGCTAGATTCCACTGAAACTTCTTAACTTTCTGAAACTGATATAGAGTGAGATATTTCATTATAGTATGTGTATGTGTTAGTGTGCTTTAGTGATAAAATACAGAAGAAACAAGACACACCATTAGGGCTAGAAGATTTGCAAATGTTTTTTACAAGCTTATCAAAGATTGATCTCTCTGAATAAATATGTGGTTCTTTAACTTGATGTTATGGGGCCTGGGGTTCCATTTTACCTTACTTAAAAGCTTGTAGGTAGCCTGTTACTGTTGAATGGATGCTAAAGGAAGATGAGGGACTCCTGCACCACAGACAAAGGACTTATTACTCCTGGCACCAAATAGTGTAAACATAAGCATACTTACATTGGTGTATCTTTGCCCCAGGTCCCATGGTGGTGATACTGACTGTCCAGATGGAGCTGTGCACACAGAGGGTTTGTGTTGCTGCTGAGGAATGCTAAACTAGGGGAATCCTCTGCTTTTATAACATGTACTAGGTGAACTTGTTCTTTGTTCCAAGGGGAGACATTACCTCATCCCTTAAGGTTGTTCACTGCAAATGTAACTTTGAGAAGGGCCCTGATGGAGAATGGCAAGGGCCTTGCCTTTTAAGCATGCTTGGCAGGAAGTGAGAGACCTATGGAGGGGGTCTCCCAGCACTAGTGATTTCTGTATTGTTATGTGCTCTAGGAAGGGGATGATCAAATAAAACAGTACTAGCAACTTCATAGATAGTAAAGGAGATCAGGTAGCACAGTGTTAAATGCTGGATAATGAGGAGAATGAAGATGGTAGGAAAATATGAAGAGCTTAGTTTGATTTCTTCTGTAAATTGACATTACTGTGACTTCAGAAAAAGATGCGGATTGTTAAAAAATAAAATCAGGTTACAAGCTGGTTTCTATAATGCTAAATCCACATATCTTCTGTGAAGGTAAAGCGGCCACATGGACCCAGAAGTAGGATTAGTTCCGTTTCCTAACTGCATTGTGACTTTTTTTTCAATTATAAAAATTATTCATATTCTTTGTAAAAAAAAAAAAATTATTTTCAGACTTTAGAGAGGTAGGAAAAACTAAAAGCCTCTCCATGCCATCCCGCTGTTCCTCTAGAGTTCACAGCAACTGCACCTTCTGTGTCCTTGAATCTGTAAACGTCAGCATGGGGAGGAAGTGTCAGTGATTTCAGTTGGCCGTTTGTTGCCTCTGAAGGACCAGGATCTAGTGAAGTGCTTGGACCATTTAAGAAGTATACTGAATGTTTGGAAAGCTTTATGAAGTAATATTGTAATTGTACTGCTAAAATTGTATGATATTATGTTTACTTTTCTCATTTATTAGCCAGTGGCTTAGCTAATGTGGGTGAAATTGGTCAGCTAACAATATATTGTATAGATAAAGAAACTGAGGCATATATTTTGGCCTCAGTAAAACTTTTATAATATAGAAGACTAAATATGGAGTTATCCTACTGTTTTTTGAATCATATGTATCATATTCTTTCATATTGCATAATTTATTTAGTTACTATATTTATTGTTTCCATGAACCAGAATGTGAACTCCATGAGAACGGAGTTTTGTTTTGTTTTTTTCCAATGTCTGGAACGCCAAGCAGGCCCACAATAGATACTCCATATTAAACACAGAGATTAAATGAATCAACATGTGCTACATCCATGGTGCTACAAAGAGATGAGACTCATCTCTTAGATCGTGTTACCAGTTTTGGGCAAGTGATTGGACATCTTTGGATGACATTGATTGCTTTGTCTGATTCTGTGAGAATGAATTTGTAAACTGGGGCTATGGGATATGTCCTACAGATTTTGTTTTTGTGTTTGACTTTGTTCAGTGTTTTTATAAAATTGAAGCAACATTTAAGAATTAAGGAGTTGCCTGGTGGTGAAGGTCTAGAGTCGAGTAGCAGCTCACTCATTTAAAGGGGGCATTTTCTCACAGTCCTCACCATTTTCTGTTACTCCTTGATACTAAAGGCCAGGTGTTTTTTGCCATCATGTACATAGTCTAAATTAAAAAAGTTTAAATGTATGAAGAAATAATTCTCTATAGACATGTTTTCAAAAATCAAGGAAAGGTTTATTTGTTCTCTTTGGCATTCCCTCTTTGGTCCTTGTGGGCTTTCGGTGTGTGCCACAACATCTATCTCATTTAGTTTTAAACATTCTGAGACCATAATTACGATTACTGATGGGATGTAAAAGGGAAGAGATAGCAACTCAAAGGAATTAACCTCAGTGCTTTGTGGAAGTGTGAGTCTGGGGGAAAGTGCTTCCTTTGCTGAACTATTCATGCATAATGGATTCAGATGTTGAAAGGGCAAGACCATGGTTGCTTGGTGCTCATGCTCAGATACAGCATTAGAAAGTCTCGAAAGGCATATCTTCTTGACTCTAGAGAGAATCTGTTTTTCTTTTTATTCATAATGGTGGAGAAAATGCAGAAGATTTAGAACACATTTTATTACTTGGGAAAAGTGATACTTCAGAAGAATGAATGTGTAGATTTGTCATTGCCTTAAAGACTTAAAAAATTTACCTCTGCATCCCTTTCAATATAAGGGACAAATGGCACACATTCCTAGGATAAATTGAATAACTAGGCAATTTCAAACCATGCTTAATGGGGAACTGTGTCTTATATTTTGATATTAGATGGATGAATAAGATTACACAGTCAGTCCTTTAGGCTCATGAATTGCTTTTTATGGGCTTAACCAATAGATTGAATTTTACTTGATTTTTTAAAAATTGGGCTAAGTTCTTACTTGAAGAAACTATGTAAGTGAAGTGATAATAACATTTTGTTTCATCACATAATGTCTATAAAACTGGGATTTCACATAATTTCATTAGGAGAGTTGAAAAGAATTAAACTATTAGATTGGTGTTACCCAAAGAACATTCTCTGGTGAACACTAGCTCTTGAGAAAGGTTTTTAAGTTCAACAGAGTTCCATCCTATAGAGATTCTCAGTTCATATTAGTTCTTTGAAGCCCAGGATTTCTCAAACTGACTTCATAGTAAAATTTGTTTTTTTCATAGGGCACATTAGCATGTAGCAGTCTTTGTACCATGGCTAATACTTAGGAAATTCTCATGTGGATGGATTCAAGTGGGGGACCCCCCACCCCCAAACAAAAGACACCACATGTAGTGGGCTCCTGTCTCCAAATTGGTTTATTTCTCTTTCTCACTTTTACCTGGGTTTAAAGTTACATTTCTCCCAGAGATAGAGTTTACTGACATGATTTAAACAGTGTAGAATTCAAACAGAATGGAGAGGTTAGTTGGTGAGCCTTCTTTTTTGCTGTTGAGAAAACAGTATGTCTATGTCGAAAGAAACTGATTTCCTATTTTTAGGTAACGAACTTCTAGTTAAGGCACTTAGCTTACCATGCTTGTATTATAAACCACCATCTTAATTTTTGCCATCCCGTCTGCTGTTGATCCTTGGAGACTTGCTGCTGTTCACATAGATAGTACTTATGTTTTCTTTGAGTGCTTGCCAGGTTTGGGAGTTTGTACATAGAAGCTGATGTGTTGGGCAAAGACAGTAGGATAGTATTTTAGAATTTGCTAAGTAAGGGTGAGTGTCTGAATGTGGGTGTTGTAAAGTGCTTGTAACTTGGTTAGGTGGAAAATATAAACTTTATACTTTGGTGGAAAATATGTTCAGAAATTTGAAATGATTTGAGAAAAAAGAGACCTTACCCTGCTGTTGAGCAGTGCTGTGACTTCTGAAAAGTAGAAGCTAGAATAGATAATCTTGAAGGTGCAGCTGATTTAAACAGCAAAATAAAAAAAAAAAAAATTCCTTGCAAGCATTAAATGCTGAGGTTGCATTTTTGAAATTACAGATTGTATGCTGGGAGGGAAATCACATCCTCATAGTGGAACAGTTAATGCTGATGTAAAAATATGATTTGGAATCCTTGGTATTTGCCACAGGCTACAGGAATTAAATAGTTCTCTTTTTTTTTTTTTTTTTTTAATCTTCTTGTCTCACATGAAGACTACAGGAGAATTGGAGAGCTCTAGCCCCAGATCTCAAAATAATCAGAGATCTGCAGCAGGATACCATTGATGTTAGCAGGAAATGATAGTATAGTATATATCTCCTTACCTATGAATCTCGAAGCTTTTGCTGTAACACCTGAGCCACTCACTTTTTTCAGAGTAAGTAATGAGAGCTTAGAACCAGGAAATTGCTTGCCACATCTTGTTCCTGGAAGACCTGGCAGCCTAGACATGCTTATCATTCAATGTGTGCCCCGAGTGACTGTTGTACAGCTATCATAATTTCTCTTTAAAAAATATGAGGCTGGGCAAGGTACTTTCTAGGGAAAGTTTCTTCTAACTCTCCCTTTTTCCACAGCTCTGATCCCAAATTAGCAAATAATCCAAATCAGGATCACAGGAGTTTATGCTGGAAGGGAATTTGCAGGTAGTCTAGTCTAATTGCCTCATATTGCAGATAAACATAGCCTCTGAGAAACCTAAGTTACACAGCTGGTATATGTGAAGGAATTTAAAATAAACCCACATCTCCAGTTTCTATCCAGGTCCTCTTTTCCTCAGTATCATGTAGATTTCAGGCAGTGTGTCCAGTGTTAGAATTGTTGGTGAAATATTTTAAAAATTTCCTTGTAATTTCCATTCACCAAATTATACAAATCTGTATCCTCATAAGTATATTTTGAAGTGTAAATGATAATTTCAAAACCACTTTTTAAGAATAAATTCTGCAAAAGGTAGTGATTGTGGGTATATGATCTCATTGTTTGTGTTGACAGTATTCATGTGTAAATGTGTGATGCCTAAAATGATTAGCTGGTACAGAGGTGTAAAAATGATATTTTTATTCACTTATTCATCAGCAAAACTTTAAAATTTATAGACAGTGCCAAATAATATTCAGGGTTCTGTTTTAAATGATGGGAAATTTAACTTTCTTATGAAACAAATGGAATAGGCATTGAGATAGAATCGCCTTGGGGTGTTGAATTTACAGAATTAGCTTTGAATAGATAGGATTTTCAGTATCTTGTGAGCTTTTTAAACTCACAGTAAGTGACTCCTACCCATAGACTTTGCAAACTAAACGTTAGTTGAGGCACTGGAGTTGTAGCTCAATGGTAGAGCACTTGCATAGGACATGTGAGGCGCTGGGTTTGATCCTCAGCACCACATAAAAAAATTAAATAAATAAAGTTATTGTGTCCATCTATAACTAAAATTAATTTTTAAAAAAATGTAATAACAAATTATTGTTAATTTACTAATTTCAGTTTCTGAGTTAAATATTTGAATAAAAAATGTACACGGACATCTTTTAGAATATCTGTTATAAGACTACAATGTAAGATTAGGAGCAAGATGTTTTACCACAGCATTTACCTAAACCCTGGAAAAAACCAGTCAGAATTCATTAGGGGTGAGGAAATTTCCTTAGTGAGCCTTGGAGACAGGATGCTTTGTAGCACAGCTGTCTGCAGAGGTTTGGAGGGTTTCCCTGGGACAGTTAATACTGAGTCAGTGGTGGTTGAAGGGGACAACACATACCACACAGAAGCTGAATGTCAGATTCGTTAAGCCCTCAGTAGTTTGAAGATTTTAAATAATAAATTCAGTTGTAGCACTATCTTAATCTCCGACAGAAGGATCTCGGAATATTAAAAAAAAAAAAAAGAGAAAGATTCTACCTGGGCAGGGTGGCACACATCTGTAATCCCAGTGTCTGGGGAGACTGTGGCAGGAGGATTGTGGGTTCAAGACCAGCCTTAACACTTAGTGAGACCCTCAGCAACTTAGTAAGACTTTGTCTTGAAATAAAAGATAAAAAGGACTGAGGATATAACTCAGTGATAAAGCACCTCTGGGTTCAATCCTCAGTACCAAAAAACAAACAAAAAGATTCTAATAAGGCTGTTCTGTAAAGATCAAGGATATGGATGTTTGAAAATCCTACTTCTGATTCATTATTTAAGCATCTCCTGAAATCTTAGCTCAGTTGCAAAGTTAGCCATAAGTACAAAACTGGATTTCCAGGGTTGGTCTGCATAGTGGCAGTCACATAAATTGCACGCAGTAAATGTTTGAACCACTGAGGAAATGAATTCCCAGGTCTGCCGACTCAATTTTTACAAATTCAGTGATGACTGTGACCTCAACATATATTATCCATTCATGTCATTGTTTTGGGTACAATATCTGTTAGATGTGAAGTCTGTTAATGAATTGTGTAGGTGTGATTAATCCTAATATCTTGATTGTTAGATGTTGCTTTAAACTTTTTGAGTTATTTTTGATTCTCAAACATGGGATATTGTCTTTGAAATGTCAAATGAATTAGAAGTGAAGTCCAGAGACTGTCTCTGCATCTTGTTCAGTATCAGATGTGCCTCCTTTTTTTCTGCTACTGCTAATCTTAATTGACTCAGAGAATGCTTAGTTGCAAGAGTTCTTGGTGCTTTTTTTCTAACCAGTGGATAGCAAATACGTGACATGGATCTTCTTGCTCTTTAATCTTATGACCTTGACAACTATCTCTGATGGTCATTGAACTGGGGCAGTTAATCTTTCTCAACACTGCACTCCCAGCAAGCACTGAATCGATTGGTGTGGACGTGTAAGGAAAAACCTAGGACCATTACCAAACAATGCATGTTAGACAACTGGAGGATTTGTGCTTAGGAGCACAGAAATAGTCCATGATGGAATCACAGTGACCCAGCTTTCCTAATTTTCCAGTGCAGTATTCCTTATCATTTTGCTTGCTCATGTAACAGGGTAGGGCTGTAAAAATGAACTGAAGTGGTATCCTTACTTGGGATCTAGCTCACAGGACTAAGTCATTCTTTGTCTCATATGATCTGTGTACTGAAGATAGAGCTAAGCTAATTTTTTGTCCCAGTTTTCTCTTCATTGCTTATGTAGAGTTTGAGAAATAATTTAGCAAAATAAGGCTGGAATTGGGGATTTGGGGAGAGGGAGTATAGTATAACAGAACTCTTCTAAAGCACTTGGGAATTTTTAAAAAGTAGCAATTATTATATGTATGTCTTATCTATTAAGCACAGACAATTTCCACTTGGTAATGCTATTGAAAAATTTAGCTGCATTTAAACTTGTTGTTGCAGACTTCTTTTCATACATTTAAATGCGCCTTTCTTCAATTTATTTGCATTGCCAACATTATTATCTCTATATAATTTTAAAATGTGAAAAGAGACAATATGATCTGTAGAAGAGGTAGATATTTTTCCTTAATTGGCAGACATTTGAAAAATACTTGGTGGAGTGTCCCTAATCTAGAAATACCGAATGCTCTGAAATCTGCAACTTTTTGAGCACTGACTTTACACTCAGAAAGTTTAGACTTTTGGAGGATTTCAGATATCACGTTTTCAGGTTAGGGATGTAAGTATTCCAAAAATCTGAAAAACCCCCATATCTGAAATATTCCTGGTCCTTAGCATTGCAGATAAGAGACACTCAATCTGAATTAGGAATTATGGAAGTCAGAATTTTTAATAGATTTAGAAATGGGCCATTGTATCAAGCACTCTGTACCTTCTTAGTATTCTAAAGAGTATGTATATATTTATATATGCTTGTGTCTATGTATGAACATTGGTGTCTATTTGTTTTGGAGCATCTGAATTTTATCTTTATGAGATAACTTTGTCACTACACTGCTAGAAATATAAATGCATATTTGTATCTGAAGTTTGATACAGAAATTACTTTTCTTCAACAAGTTCACTTTTATTAGTGGAAAATAAATTTTAACACATATTTTCATATTGGATTTGTGTTTGTTATCTTGACAAGGGTTGTCATTAAAGAGCAGTTTGCATATTTGGGTAGCTTCCATTCTTAGTCCCTGGAGAGCCTTGACTTCTTACTGACCTTGTGGTGTGTGTGCGCCCCCTGCCTGAGGTGAGGGGGGCCATCAGGGAAGGGGGATCCTCTAGACAATCCTTTAGATTGTCTCAGAGACGGGTGCAGATGATCATAAGATGAGTCAGGTATCTTCATGCCATGGAGGCACTCCTAACCTAAACAAGTTCTCTCTCAAATGGTGTCATAAAGCCATTGTTACTGATGGAAAGAAAAGTCAATACAAATGACAAGTCTTTCTGGTAGGGGTTGGTTGCACCATCTGGGAACAGACAACAATCATTATGTGTCAAACAACAATGCAGACGTGACAAGTCTCCCATGCAATATCTGATAAAGACACCTCAGCAAACTGGAGATGCACAAATAGGTTCGAGCTACAGCATTGACTTCATCACTATCAATGAAAGAGCTTGTCAGGTACTTGAGCTGCTACCTATTATCCTAAGGATCTTTTTTCAGGTTAACTTTTTTTTTGCACTGGAAATTGAACCCAGGCTTATTTTGCCAATGAACTACATCCCCAGTCCATTTCATTTTTTATTTTGAGGCAGGGCCTTAGCTAAGTTGTTGAGGTTGGCCTTTTTTTTTTTTTTTTTTTTTTTTGCTGTGCTGGGGATTGAACCCAGGGCCTTGTGCTTGCAAGGCAAGCACTCTACCAACTGAGCTATATCCCCAGCTCTTGAGGTTGACTTTTAATTTGGGATCCCCTCAACCTCCTGAGCAGTGGGGGTAGCAGGTATGTGCCATGACACCTGGCAACAGGTTTACTTTTTGAGGCCTTAAAAAGAAAACATTCTTCCTCAAGTTTTTTACCCTCCTGCCCCTCATTAAGTGTGAGAACAAGTTGCACAAGAAACAATTACGAATGTAAAGGAGGAAGGCTGCTTGCTTAGGATTTCTCTTTGAGTCTCTTGCAGAGGCTCAAAATGTCAGGTGTGAAATCTATAGAGTCTTTAGCTCATCATTTTCATTTCATTCTCCAGGGTAGGCAGGCCCAAAGGGTTCATGGTAGCGGTTGTTGTGAACTGGGTAATCTTGAGGTAGCTGGGAGCAGCAAGTGAGACTGGGTGGACTTTGCAGGGCAGAGGAGACTTGACAAGAGCAAAGTCTCTTTGGTCTGTTTGCTCCCAGGAGTCAAGATGCTAGGTAGTAGGGAGGGTTAGTGGGCAGCGTAGGAATTATTTAGTTAGGGAGGGTGATTGTGGAGGATCTGTGTGGCTGGAGATATGTTTTTGAAGTACAGATATAATGGATAGCCTCTTAGTGTTGGAAAGGAGGTAAGGCTGTGCCAACTTTAATGTACTGAAGAATCTTTTGGAGTGCTTAGCAAAATGCACATCTCCTGCCCTTCTTACTCAAAGGGAAGATACCCAGGCATCCCTGCAGAGATTAAGATTTGGTAAACCTAAGATGGAAATGAGTGCACCTGAACTGTAAAATGGCTTTATTGAGATGTAGTTCAGGTACTATTCAGTTTACTCATTTTAAGGTATAAAATTCATTATTTCAGTATATTCATAAGGTTGTACAACCATTATCACTATTGAATCCCAGAACATTTTTGTCCTTTCTAAAAGAAATCCCATATTCATTAGTTCTTGCTTCCTACCTCCAACCCGTAGCCCTAAGCCCCAGTCTACACATTTGCCTATCCTGGACATTTTATATAACAGAAATAATAGGATATGTGGCCTTTGGTGACTGCCTTTTTTATTTTTACTTTGCACAATATTTCCAAGTTTCATTCATGTTGTAGCACTTCATTCTTTTTTATTACTAAATAAATTGTACCGTGTGATATACCACATTTCATGTATCTGTCAGATGACACAATGTGGGCGTTTTCTATTTTTCTGACTGCTCTGAATAATGCTGTTGTGAACACTGGTAAGGAATCTGCATTTTTAAACCAGCACCTCCTTTAATTGTATTATGGGTCATTCCTGCACAGTACCTGGAAAGACCTTAACCAGGGCCTTTGGTGTTGAAGAACTCGCTCAGCAGTGTGAAGTCCCTCATTGCATATCTCTCATGGATGCTCCTCTGACCTTTGCTTGAAGAAACCCTGTTTTGTGAGTGAATGTGTGGTGGAAATGATGTTCCATAAATGAATTCCATGTACAGCACGTGTAGTGACTTAGACAGAAGGGATATGATAAGGAGACAGTAGGCAGGCTAAATTAGTCCCAGCCTTTTCCAGAATCTAGAAGTGATTTGATTAGTTCTGAAACTAGGGTACTGCTGCAGTTACTGGTGGCAGTGGAGAAGAAGGGTCATAGGTAATGGGCTTTATCAAAGGAAGACACCATTCAGTAACAGTGATTTAAAATACTTAGGAATTTATATTTTTCATTGACTCAGACATAGTTATAATTCTGACCTTGACTGCTCCTATCATCCTGTTATTCCATGTAAGTGTATTTTTACTGACTGACAGAAAGGAAATCCTGGGGTAACTAACTGAAGAATATAGTATAATAAAAGAAAATTCCAGGATTTATTATACTGTAGCACTGGTCTACTAAGGATGTTTGTATTTACTCTAAGTCTGAGTCAGAATTGAACTTTTCAAAGTTCCTTTTTAGTCTTTTAGGATTCTGTGATGTGTCTTGAAACTGAAAATAGCTTCTGAGAGGTCCACAGTCCCCACCATACATTCCATGCCTTTCCTAATAAGCTGTGCATGACTTTAGAAGATGGGCTGACACAGTGGTTCATATCTGGAAGATTTAGAGGTGTGCTTTATCAAATGGCATTGTCCAGCAGGTATCTATTATCTGTTTCTCATTTTCTTTCCCCTGCTTTGTACTGGGGATTGAGCCCAGAGTTGCTCTATCATACGTATTTGATGATTGTAACAATGACTAAACTTTTTCTTCTTCTTCTTCTTCTTTTTTTTTTTGTGGTACTGGGGATTGAACCCAGGGGCATTCTACCACTGAGTTATACCACCAGCCCTTTTATTATTTATTTTAAGACAGAGTATTGTGAAATTGCCCAGGCTGGCCTCCCACTTGAGTCTTCCTGCCTCAACCTCCTGAAACTCTGGGATTATAGGCATGAGTCCCTGCACCCAGATGTTTCTTATCTTTCCTTTAGATTATTTGACATGTGTAATGAAATTGCATTTAAGATCTTTTTGTTCTACATAAAATCATGCACTGCATAATGGAGTTTTGGTAAAAGATGGACTGTTTATATGATGGTGGTCCCATAGAGTTATTATGGAACTGAAAAATTGCTATTGCCTAGTGATATTGTAACTATCATGATGTCATGGCAAATCATATTACTCATTTTTATGGCATTGCTAGTATAAACAAATCTAACAGACTCAAGAATAGGTGTGTGGGCGGTTTCAGAGAGAGTTGACTTGATCATTATTTTAGAGTGGACTTCTACTTTTAAAAATTAAATTGACTGTAAACAGCCTTAGGTAGGTCCCTTGAAGGAACTCCTAAGGAAGGCATTGTTATCATAGGAGATGATAACATGGGTGTTATCATCCCTGAAGATCTTCCAGTGGGACATGATTTGGAGGGGGAAGATAGCAATGATGATCTTGACCCTCTGTAGGTCTAGGCCAACGTATGTGTTTCTGTCCTTATTTTACTAAAAAGCTTAAAAAGTGAAAAAAATGCTGGAGTGTAGCTCAGTGGTACAATGTGAGCTTAGCATGCATGAGACCCTGAGTTCAATCCACAGTACATACAAACATGTACACACGCATATATATACACACAGTTAAAAAAGAGTTTTGTAAATAGAAGAAAAGCTTATGGAATAAGAATACAAAGAGAATATTTTTGTACAGCTGCACAATGTGTTTGTGTTTTAAGCTAGGTGTTATTACAAGAGTCAAAAGTTAAACATCATTTAGAAAGCTTAAAGTTACTGTGATCTCAGGTTAATTTATTATTATGGAATGAAGAAAAATTTAAACGACAGTGTAACCTATGCATACACTATTTATAAAGTCTAGTGTAGTGTAGGGTGCAGCAGTGTGTCCTGGACCTTCATGTTCACTTACCACTCAGCCTCAATCAGAGCAACTGCTGGTCCCTCAAGTTCCATTCCTTGCGAGCGTCCTGTACAGGTGTGCAGTTTTTAATCTTTTATACTGTATTTCTACTGTTCCTTTTCTGTGTTTTGTTGTGTAGAGACACAAATACTTAGCATCATGGTGAGACTGCCAAGAGCACGTTTCTCAGAATATGTCCCTTCATTAAGTGAAACATGACCGTACTTTTTCCCCTTCCTAACAGAAGCATTATTAAAAAAATTCAAAGTGTTGATAAAATAAAAAATTCTTCATCCCACCTCCCTCATCGTAAACGCTGTGAACACTGGTATATCTTCTGTACTCTTTTCTATGGGCAAATCAGCATGTATCTGGTTGTACACAAATAGACCTTGTTTCCATTAACCTGTTGTTACTGTTCTATACACAGTTGTGGTATGAACCTCTTCCTGTGTTAGCAGATTGATTTCTATAGCAATTAAAATTGACTGCCATAATCTTCCTTTGTACGGATGAAAAAGCTTCAGACTCACCATTTCATGCTGTATTTATGTCTTTGTATGCCTAAGCTATTTTGAGTCACATTATATTGCCAGTCTGGTTCTCTGTTAATAATTCTATTGGCAGTGATACATGTAGATGCTCAGAGTTAAGTGTTTTGGGGCAAAGAGCTGGGCTATGCATTCTACTTAGAGGAAAGGGTAGGTTCATAGTTGTGAAGGAGGTGCTATAAAAAGTCAGCAAAAAGTATCCTGTTTCAGGGAATAGAAAATAAAGCTCTTTGTTTTTCAGGAACTTACATGCATGTAAACACAGAAACAAATAGTTGCATTCTAGTTAATTCATAAGCCTTTTTAAAATTTGTGTATACAACCTAAGAGGATTGGATCATTGTAAGTTAGTGTCACATCGGAAATAATCACAACTTTGGAAACACATTGGGCTTACTAGTTGTACCACCTGTTTTTCCTAGCTTATTCTTCCTGCCAAAGCTAAGGACCCTAGAGGAGAATTGCTCCTTCTCTGAAGTAGACTGATTTAGGAACCAAATCTTGCTTAGTTTTTAACGTTGTCAGTGTCAACTAAGCAAGGTGGCACATGCCTGTAATCCCAGTCACTTGAGGGACTGAGTCAGGAGGATCACATGTTGAGATTGGGCAATTTGGTGAGATCCTGTCTGAAAATAGAAAAAGGACTGGGAATGTAACTTGGAGGTAGAGCACCTTTGGATTCAATCCCTAGTGCCACAAAAGAGTTGTGATTTTTAAAATAATTTTCAAATATCAAAAACTAAAAAACAGAGCTATCTGTACAGTGTAAGTGGTAGTCCTGTAGCTTTATAAATTTCATGTGTCTTCAAAAACAAGGATGACATGAGTCCATTTCCATTTTAGCAGGAGCTATTTCGGCATGGTATGATTATGAATAATTAAAGCTTTCTTCTTAGTTTTCTGTATTTCATGTTCCTAGAGTGAACATGTATTATCTATTATAATACATGGGAAGGGGAGAATAAAAATATGGGAGAAAAATTTTTAGAGGACTCAGAATGAGGGAAAGTAGGATAGAGAGAATTCACAAAGAAAAGAGTGGACAGTTAGGTTTCCACTGTTGGAGGATGAGGCCTGTCACTTCTAGGGAAAATCTCTGACCCTACCCTGTACTTCTCAGAGGGAGAGCTTTTGAAGTCCTTTGTGCTAGTTAGGGACTAGCATAGTTAGCACAGTTAAGTAAGTATATAACGTTCTATTATGAGGTTTATCTTTGCTGATTGACAGAGAGTTCTCCACCCTAAAAGTTTGATTTGTTTGTTGGAAAAGGATTTTATTGGAGCACTTGTTATCTAAAATAGTAAACCTGGGGAACCTGCCTTCCCCCTCCCACCTTTTTTTAGCTGTTTGGGTTTGTCCTAGTGAGCTTGCCTAATCTGGGAATTACTCAGCAAGCATGACCCAAGGCTGGTTTTGTAAATGGTACCAAATCTATTACTTAAACTGCAGATGTTCTTCTATTGTCTTCTGTAGTCAGAATAGAATGGTGGCAATTAGTTCTGTGAGACTTGGATAAACCTACAGATAGGTGTTTTTGGATAGGTCTTTCTGGTGTGTGGTAGCTTGAAAATATTTCAACACAAAATTTTAAGCAATGATGTGGTATGAAGTAGATTTAATTTTTGTGTGTTTTTTTTTTTTTTTTTCCCCCAGTGCTGGGAATCAAACCCCGGACCTTGTGCTTGTGAGGCAAGCACTCTACCAGCTGAGCTATATCCCCAACCCTTATGTGGCTTTTTAAAAAGTTAACTTTGTATCATTATAAAAGTTACAGACACTCATTGTACAGTATTTGAAAAATGTAAGTGCAAAGGAAAAATATAACTCAGATAATCGTTTCATTATCCATAGGTTAACCACTGTCAACATTTTGGTTCTAACCCTTTTAAAAAAAATATTATGATCTGACTGTATACATTTCACTAAACATGTTTTGAACATTTCCTTATATTGTTTCTGGCTTACTTTTTCTCTATTGCATGGCAACTTCCTGAAGCTAGTAAATTGTATGATTTATGATTGGCATAGATACAGTAGCACCCTGAAGTGGATTTTCATAAACGCTTGAGCTATGGATACTAATTGTGATCTTCTTAGTATACTCAAATTGATCGATTATTAGAGCTGCAAGGAATCCAGTCCTTTGGGAAATGAGAAAAGAGTTGCCCTTTGACCAATATTATTAAATTATTTCATGGCCTTAAAATATTAGAAAATAACTAACTTCTCTTTTGCAGATCAAGAAACTGGGGTGTTAAATTTAATCAGTGTGATTCTTAAAGAATCGGGTTGTGTTTCTTTCTGTGGTCAATTATGGGAGAAAAAGTCAAAATATTGAATTGACCAAAGTTAATGTTTTTTGTTTTTTTTTTTCACCCACCAGTGGATTGATTTGATAGTTATGTATAAGTGCCATTATCTTCATTTCCACACACACCTGTGCAGAAGCCATTGTTGATATGATACTATTGAAAATACACACTTTTCTACTTGAGGAGTTAAGATAGTCATTATTATTATTAATCTTAAAAATTTATTTTTTATTGTTGATAAACACAATGGCATGTAAGGAACCATAATTTTCAGTGGAGATAAATGAAACATGACATTTAAAGTTTGATTTTTTTTTTGCATTGCATATTCAATATTAACACCTTGTAGTTAGTTTTGAAAAAGAATAGTATCTTGGGAGTACTGTACTGCACATTTCAGAAAACATTTCTTTTTTTTTTTTTTTTTTAACAAAATGATGCTTTGGGAACCTGTCATGGAATTGTTGAGTTTCCCTTTCACCTTGGAAGAACTTGGGGAGATGGTTGTGAACAGCACTGGCTTTCTTGACCCTGAAGTTTAGGTGGCTCAGGCCTGTGAACATGGCCTTTTGAGTGGTTCACCATCTTTACTGCCTAGGGAAGCTGTCTCTGGAACAGCAGAGGTACTCCTTGCAAGGCTTGCTTTCTGTGAGTATCTGTTGTGGAGTCCCCAGTTAATGGGAGGTTTATGAGGAGTGGTTTCTCACCAGCACACAAAGCTGCCTCTCAGCAATGTAAATACACATTCCACTTGAGGTCAGGCTGACAGAGACTGGTTAGGATGTCCTTGCAAAGAAAGATATTTTGGAGTTTCGTTTGTTTATAGTGGCTAGTGAAAATTTATATGCCTGGTAATAAATCTATTTTTTAAAATGAAAGGGAAGCTTTTCATCTTACTGTATGTTTGCTGAATGCAAATCAATTTGCAGTGGCATATTTTGATTGTGCTAATTCATTGCTCTAGGAAATGAATTTCAATGTCTTACTAATTGTTCTGTCTGTATTTGAAACTTGAAGTTCTCATTTTAAGAGTCCTCTTTATGCCTGAGAAGACTTTGTTTTTGTGTTTTTTGAAACACATAAATAAATGAGTGACCCTAGAAAATACTAAATCAAATTGTTGCGGGATTTAAAATGGGCTTATTGAGCAGTAAATGAAGTCTAGAGATCAGAGCAGATAACATGCTTTCTTAGGAATAGCAACACAATATCATTTGTCTTTACTTCCTTCTGTTGATCGTTTGCTTTGAATCTAGGACATGAGTCGGATTACAAGGGAGATTGAAAGGGAATTCCCACCTATGGGCCTGAATTTATTGGCCTCTCCTGCTTGCTGGTTTGCTTACAGTCCCCACAGGAAGTACCTGGCCCCCAGCTTCAGTTTTCTTATCCCACCAGCTGATTTCTTTTACTTCTCAAAAAGTGCCTTAAAGAGAGCTGGGTGCGCTAGCACATGCCTGTAATCCCAGCAGTTTGGGAGGCTGAGGCAGGAAGATCCAGAGTTCAAAGCCAGCCTCAGCAAAAGCAAGGTAGAATACAAAGTAGGGCTGGAGGTGTGGCTCAGTGGTCAAGTACCCCTGAGCTCAATCCCTAGTACTCCACCGCCCCCAGGAAAAAAGTGCCTTAAAGAGTATAGCATAAAGAAGACCTGAAAAGAGAAATCTGTGATAGAATTTGAGTACCTCTGCATTTGAATTGTTTTCTTTGTTTGGACATGTCAGGTGAATGAATTCTAGATGTGAAAATATGAGTAGGACAGCAATCTTACTTTACTAGAAAGTGAATTTAAATTTTTTTTTACAGTTTTACATATACACTATTTTTGTATAGCAGTAGTTCTCAAAGTATAGTCTGGGGGGAATCCTTTGGTATCTTCATACCTTTTGGGGGTACATGACATCATAATTGAGTAATCCTAAAATGTTATTTGCCTTTTTCACTGTGGTGCTTTTCTGAATGCATTAATAATATTAACTGAAAAAATACTTTGTGTGTGTCTTTTGTGTTCATCACACAAGGAGAAATACTAAAATTGAATTGGAGAACATGCTTTTTGTGTCAAAGTTGAAATTTAAAATGATTTTTTTCTGGAAAGATTTTAAAACCTATTAATGGTCTCCTCAAATTTAGAATTTTTCATAATTTCAGTACAAAAGAATGTCTCATACAGAGAACCTAATTATTTATTAAATGAATGAAAAAGACCCCCTTTTCTAAACAAATTGTATTAGTATAAATTAATGTTATCATTGTTCAAAGGCAGTGTTTAGAATATAGACAAACTCCATACTTTCAGACACTTAAATGTATCTATTTGCATATAAACCATGTATATACCACCTCTCATTTTCATCTGTTAAACAAATCTGATGCTCTCGTATATGAGAGTTTTTCTTTCCTTGAAATAAGTTACTTTTCTAGAGAGTTGTGCTTTTTTTGTGTTTTCAGAATGTTAGTCTGGATTACTAGTACTGTTATTGAATACATTTTCATTATAATTTTATCATAATAGGCTAATCTGAAAGTAAATAGATATTTCTTTATATGATGTATTTTTGCACCTGCTAATTTGTTTCTAAGTGTTGTCATTTCAGGTGAAATTTTCTGTTTCAGTCCCTTCTGAGCTCTAAATACCACCTGGTATTTGCTTTGTATGAAGTTCCATTAATTGAAATAACTATTTTTGAGAATTTCATCAAATGTAATAATTCTTAAGATATGACTTGTTTTTAGGAAAACATTGTTAGCAGTAGATTTTCAGTGCATCATATACTACGTCGTATACTATTCTTATTGATCCTTGTCCCCCCCACCTCATGAAGTTGGGAATGAGATACTTTTTTGAAAAAATGTTGGAACCAATATCTAAAATTACTTATGTCAGAAATTTCTGAAAATGTGTATCTGTATAAATTGGTTAAAACATCAGTGATGTTAAATGGTACAGATTGTTTTCCTTATAATAAGTGTTTTATAGCATCCAGCCAATTAAAATGAGTATATAAAATAAATATGATTGAATTCACTATAAACTGATGAAAGAAATAATTTTCACGTCCTCCTGACTGATCAGAGATGAAGATTAAGGTGGGGGCATGTTTTGAAGACACATTCACCTTCTATAACACTTGTCAGATTTCAAAGACTAGAAAAGAGACCAGAGCTGGGAAAACAAATTTAGACATTGGAGCTTATCTCAGATGAAAGGTTCATAGAGTGTGGTGGTCTGCTAATCTTGTGGGGGTTTCATCAGATGTGCCCAGTGTGGATTTGTTCTTAGCTAATCAAGTATAACTTTTCTGCGTAGTGCTGTTTAACCTCAGGCCTTTATTTCTAGAATCTTAGAATTCTAGTATCGTGCCTGACGTAAAGTGAATGCACCGTAACTATTTGTTAAAACAATGGATGATTATCTTTCTTCAGGTGCTTTTGTTTGAAGTTACTTTACAATGTACCTTTCATCTAAGTCCTTTTGGAATATTGTTAATGTTACTATCAAAGGGATATGCCTCCAATGTGCATTGCCCTTACTTTGTAACAGTTATCTAAAAATTGTAGAATCCTTTAAAATTTTTATTTATTTTAAATGCATTATGATTATACATAATAGTGGAATTCATGATGCTTTGTTTGTGCATGCACATGACACACTTGGTTAGTACCTTCTGCAGTACCTTCTCTTAAACAAAGTAGAATTGCTGGGTGTGGTGGTGCGTCGCATGCCTATAATCCCGCAGTTTGGGAAGCTGAGGCAGGAAGATTACAAGTTCAACATAGTGAAATCCTGTCTCAAAATAAAAGAATAAAAGGGTTTGATACGTGATCAGTGGTTAAGGGCCCTGGGTTTAATACCTTGTACCACCACATGAACAAACAAACAAAAAACCTTGAAACCCTTAGTATCAAAGATACTGTTCTAACAACCTCCTCATTAATAACTTGCTAAGCTCTCCTTTTGTGAAGTAATTGTGTTTTATGTTTAATTATGTCAATCTCATTTAAATCATTATGGAACATAACTTTAGTAGTTTATAATTTGGTTTCTACTGGTTTTTTTTTCCTTCTAATTTTTATCCATTTAGGCTAAATGATAACATAAGGATTATAACTTAATCATCCTTCAGGTATTTTAAAAGGTACATTAAAAATTATCAAATCTGTATGTTGGTAAGGATATACCAAAAACTCAAGAGGGGAACTGAGGACTGCATAAAAGTGAGATTTTTGTACTATCATTGGGTATCTTTAAAAGTTATCAATAAGTTTTGATAGCTTCTTCATGTTGTATAATTTGCTTGTTTTATCTAATCTTTAAAACTCACTAACATACATAATGTGTGTGTGTATGTGTAACATACACATATTTTTACCAGATCTTCTTGTCGTGTTTTGTTATCAGATTCTTAGATGTCACAATCAGCTTAACTGTCACAGTAAGAAAGCATCCATCTACTGCCATTACTTTTTGTCTGGTGTTCTCTGGGCTAATTACATCTTAGTTGGTTTGTCTATGAAAGGGCAGTATTAGTCATTTCACGTGAATGTTGTGAGGCCAGACAGAATCAGTGTGCAGGTGCCTCAAATAGCAAGTGGAAGCTTGGCGATCTTCCTCCAGACCCTCCAGAAAGCAGTCAGTTGTTTTTGGGATGCATTTTTCCCACCTATTAAGGGTGTTATCCATGGTTATTAGGTATTCAGGGTGATACATAAATGTGAATTTACTTCATAATAGACATCTAGAAATGGAATAAAATATAGTTTGGCTTTATTAAGCAGAAATCTAGAAGTCTTGTGTTTGAGTCCCCATATCACCTATATTATAGACAAAGCTGAGGCACAGGAAACCTACTTAATAAACGCTAGGCAGTAGAACCTGGAGGAGTGCCAGGTAGGTTGTGTCCTGGGACTGAGTGAAGGAGTACACTTCTGACTTCCTACCCTTTCCACTTCCCTGGGCAGTAGACTGGAAGGGGCTTTAGAGGTGACTTTTTCCCATTCGTGGCTGCAGTTCTCTGACATTCTCCTTACTATTATAGGAAAAGGCGTAAAGAAACATACAGATTTCATTGAAAATACATACTCTCGGCTATTCTCATCCTTGGGTTTGCTTGGGTCCATGTGAGAGTAAGGCTCACAGCTTTGCAGTGTTCCCTTGTAGATGCTAGACTGTCTTTCTTGGAATGTCAGGGAGGGATGTGGGATTTATTGTGATATGAGTGTACTGGAATCTAGGTGTTCTAATTAAGATGTCTAATTATATCTGCAAACTTAAGCACATTTGAAAACAACCAACAAAGCAAATAAACCTTTGGTTGGTAAACAATTTTGTAGATAACCCCCCTTTTAGTTAATATTTGCAAAACTCAGCTGTTATTTATGTGAGAATGTGGATCTGAGGTCAAGGGATTGTGATGTAATTTTTTTTCTTTTAGCATTGATGTTTCTGTAAAGATTTGAGGTATGTGGGGTCCTGTAGAAGCAGCCTCTGTATTAATGAAAGGTTATGGAAGCAGCCTCAAATTACATATGCTTTTTCATATCACCCTTATTATGTGATTTTTTTTCCCCCTCCAGAAAATAGTACTTTTCCCAAATAGTAGTTCAGGAATGACTATGCTTTGCTAGATTTAAAATTATGCCAAGGTATTTAAAAATATGCAAAATCAAATTACAAAAAGAAAAGTATCTATGGATTCTTGAAGGAAGGGCCTATATATTTAACTAGTTAACATCTTCTTGCTCTTAAGAGTACAGTGGACAGTTCTTTTGGACTTGTTGCTTGAGCCACGTATCATTATTTTATTCTGGAGTGTTGTTCTTTTTAATCTAAAAAACTCTATTTCAGAGGATTTCTCTATGGATTAAATGTTCCAAACTAAATCTTGTATGCTTATAATTGGATGCAAAAAGGGAGAATGTTTTTAAGGTTAAGAACTTTTTCAGACAATGTGATTTTACTTTGCTAATGAACACATATCAGACAAGTAGGCAAATTCCAGACTATTTGTGCCTCAACCAACCAGCTGGGCACATACCTCCAGGTACTGCTCATGTCTCAAGAGGTTTTTCTGCATGAACAATTATCACCACTCCTTCTTTCATTCAAGTGGCAAGCCATGACAAGAGTCTTTCTTGCACAGCTGTATAGAACTCAGCTGTAAAATTAGATTTCATTGGCATAAAAACAGTGACTACCAGCACTATATGCTCAGTACATTTTTACCTCAACATTTTACTTAAATTCTTCCTTCCTCCCATTCAGAAGGCTCAAGCTATATACGAACAGATGAGAAAAACCAACAGGTTAGTTTAATTCATATTAAGTAAACACAGTAAAGAATTTGAAATATAGTATATTAAGAGCAGAAAGAAACTTTCAGTGCTAAGGAAACTTAAGGGCTAATCTATAATATTTTAATTTTATAAAAGAAGAAATTAATTGCTCAATTTCAGGGCAAACTCCAAATTGGAACTTGTATTTTCCAGTACTCAGTGCTGGGGTAGCTCCATTGTAGTGCCTTTAAAAACAAACAAACAAACAAACAAACAAACAAAACCAACAATAGCGTACTGGGCCTCTGAGCTGTTTTTAGCCCTGGAGCTGTGAAAATATCTAACAGACTTCAATTCTTATTCTCTCCCTCCCCATATTCCCTTTTTTTGTTGTCATTGCATGATTTGATTTTCAAAAAAGCAAAGGGGAGTGCCTGCCTGTACCAAGCACCTTTCCTCAGGGTTGCCTGAAATGCAGGGAGAGGTGAGAGCAAGGAAAGCTCTGAGCCACCCCTAGGTCTGTGTCCAATGGCAGTGCCCCACATCAGGTTCATAATGGCCACATGCTAATTCTACCTGGGCAGAGCCAGGGCCACTGCATTGGTGTAGTGTTACTGGGGAGGAGAAGAAAAGCCATACTCTCACAGTGGCAGGGAATGGTCAGAGTGGTCCCGTGTGTGTTGATGGAGGAACAGATTGTCTCAGAATTTCAGAGGTACTGAATTATAACTGTGTTTCTGTTTGTTTTAATCATTTTGTTCCTTCTCTTGATGTTGTTGGTGTTTCCATAGTTATTATCAAAAGCTTTGTCTGTTTTGCTGGGAAGGCTAGAAATGATAACCATTTTGATTTCTAGGTCTGGAAACATCAGTCAAGAGGCCAGCATGGACCAGGAAGGAAAGGTTTTTCTGATGAGGAAAAAAAAAAAAATAGCAAATGATATTTTGATATCCCATTGGTTGTAGGAATGTGTGTAACTGACTACCTTGCTCTCTTTCCCTTCTCTCAGTCTTTCTAAATCTTGTTAATAAGCTTAGAAGGGAAATACACTTTTAGAAAGTTGTCATTCTTTGTGACTGATGACTTTTATCCTTGAAGGCCACCTATATGGGGGGTGGCTCATGAATGCAGTTTTTCTTTTTTCTGTGTATATTGGATTACATTTTGACTTTTCTTGACTTTTTTACTACAGCCATGGCATAAACAAATGTAAATCAGCTGCATAAATATTGGTCATAATAAGTTTTATTAAGTTTAGGTTTTATATTGGAAGCCATTTAGAAACTAGGTTTGCAATTCCTCATAAAACACTAGTCATCTTAAGGTTATGTTGATTTAAAAGAGAATATAGAGCACAGTGATTTCTTTTTTTAAAATATTTTTTAGTTGTAGATGAACACAGTACCTTTTATTTTTATGTGGTGCTGAGGATTGAACCCAATGCCTCACACGTGCCAGGTGAGTACTGTACCACTGAGCCACAACCGCAGCCCCCACAGTGATTTCTTAATAACCTCCCAAACCCTCCACCCCAACACAAAACAGCAAGCCAAAACTTCTGTTTTCTGTGATTCAGGAGGTTGTCAGTCATTTTGACTACCGATGTGCTTTCCCCCATCTCCATGAATCAGAGAAAGGGTTGCATTTCCTTATTGCTATTATACAGATAGCTAGAACATTTCTGTGATATGGTTTTGATAAATTTTCTGAAACCTGACCCATAAGAGTCTCACTATTAGAAATTGGTGTGTGTGTGTGTGTGTGAGAGAGAGAGAGAGAGAGAGAGAGAGAGAGAGAGAGAGGAGAGAAAGAGAAAAAGAAATATGAGGTCTTGCTATTTTGCCCAGGCTGATCTCAAACTCATTTGCTCAAGTGATCTTCCTGCCTCAGCCTCCTGATGTAGCTGGGATTACAGGTGTGCATCACTGTTTCTGGCTTTAATTGGTGGTTTAAGTGAGAAGGAAATTTTCATAAAGCATGAATCGAGCTATGATTTTACTAATGAGCCCATGACATTATTTTTCTCAGTGTTCAGAACAAACATGTGCAAAATGTTTACATGTTTAGATTGCCTGACAATGACTGGTTAATCTGAATACTAGCTTTATGGAATTCATGGAATCACAGTTAACTTTAGTGAGATGAATCCTGAAGAGCCTATTTTGAGATTACTTACAAGTTGCTTTATAGGTCTTTATATTTTATAGGTTTAGAAAGTGCATTTTGAATTGGACCATGGAAACAGAAAGTTTAAACTGACCATGTGGCTTCTCTTTATTTGTTCCTTTACCCCACCTAATGTTTAAACGCTTTCCCAGGATAGTCTAGCCCTTGGTGTGCACCCTTGGCAGGGTGTTGTGAAGTGAGTATGGGGGCCTGAGCCTCAGCCTGGCTTGTGATGGAGCCAGGGAACCATCTCCTTTATCCAGCCTGGCTGGGTTCCTTGGGTTCTGATGGGTATACTTTGTTCCTTTTGGTGTTGTTACGTTTTTCTTTTTCTTGTCATCTGAAACTAATTTGTGTACTGTACTGCTAACTCACATCTTGAATTAATGTAAGGAAATTTGGGTCATCAGCCCATGGAGTGAGTACCAGGACATTTTGTTACTAATTTGAAGGCCAGGTTCACAGACTTAAAAACTCTCTCAGCAGTGATTAGGGCTTTGGCTCTTAAAACAAACAAAAAAAAAACCAAAAAAAAAAAAAAAAAAAAGACACTTTCTTTCCTAGTATATAATTGCTTTCTCTGGCCTTTGGAGGTGGATCAACTGTTCTCTCCTGTGAATCAGGTTTTTCATGAATTTGGCCTTGTGTGTTTCTTAGTATAGGCAGTGGCCAAAATACCATAGGAAACCTTTTCAGACTTGGAGTAGGGTAAGTAAAATAAGAGAAAAAAGCAATAAGTCAGCTGCCTAGAGAAATGCAAAAACTGAAGACCCTTTGTAATATTATTTTGAAATAAGGTTTTATTTAAACCTTCAGGGACAATATTTGGAAGGAATTAAATGTCCGATTAATAGTGAAGATCTGGTCATTTTGTTTCCAGGGTACCCAGTCCCCACCCTGCCATTTTGTTCAGGAGCTGTTTGTAAATCTGGGACTTGCTAGCAGGTCACTAAGGACCTGCTCTCTTAGGAGAGAGGGATGTGAACCACAGGTGGCATCCTTCCCTGTTAATCAAAAGGACAGGATTGCTGGGCATGAAGAACTGTGGTTTTAGTGTTAGGATGTGTGGTTAGTGGCAGAGGTTGTGAGGGCCTGTGGTTGTTGCCAAATTCCTTGAGATGGAAGTATGTGTAAGCAAAATGAAGAATGAGAAAAGCCTTGGAGCTCTGTGGGGGTGGCAGTGGAGTTCAGAGGATTAGAGAAGTACATTATAGTAGAGCTAATCTATTTTTTATTTATTCTGATTAGTTTTACAGTACATTTATTCTTCTTTGGAAAGGAGAATGGTCTCAAGAATGGACTCCTTGCAAGATTTCTCCATATGTGGGTAGACTGTGGATGTGGTGCATCCTTGACTAAAATGCCTGAGTCCTGAGATCGATTTGGCTAGTTCAGATATGAGCCCTCTCCTGTCTAGGGGAGAAGGAACCCACTCCAAGAAAATGAGTGTTTCATCGGAGTGGTTTCTCCTGGGCTCTGAGATGAAAACCAGTTACAGCTCAGTTATCCAAATGCCACACATCTGTCCTGAGTGGTCAAGGAAGATGGCACAAGTTATCTGGGGGAACTTCTGAGGCCTCCACTAGAGACTTTCTCCTCTGTTATATACAACTGACAATCTGACTTCTCATACCAAACAAGTTTAAGATAGCACGTTTAACCTATGACCCTGAGATTTGAGGGAGAGTGGGTAGTGGTACTGCTTAATGGGGAAGAAAGGGTGGAGTGGGTGGAGAGGTGGGACAACAAAAACTTCTCTGGATATGTCAGATCAAAATGCTACAGAAATGCCCTAGGACATCACCTTGTGACCAAACAAGGTATTGTTATAAACGATGACCCAAAATTGATAAGAAAAAGTAATTATGACCTGTCAGCTCTTCAGTGAAAATAGACAACATGTAATTTTCTACTAGAATCATTACAAATGAAGTAAATTCTATTTCTTTGAGTTAACTGGGTGGTGAGTTTTTCAACCTGTATTACTTTATGTTTCAACTACACTAAATTTTTTTGTCTGCTTTGATCAGGTAGGTGTGTCTCATGACCCAGATCTCAAAGCAGTTGGGCTGAGCTGCTTTGAGTAGAGGTCATGTGTAGTTTTGTCTGACCTTCCAGTCAAAACAGAGGAGTCTAACTTTGGGGGTCTGTCACCGTTGAATGATTACTGTGTGTCAAACCTTTCCAGTCTTGGCCCACCCTACCCTGCTTTAAATTTTAAGAGTAATGTTGTATAGTTTTCCCAATTTATGGCCTGAATATTTGACTGTCCATTTGTATTTGGCAAATTCACCATTTCTTTTACTTTATCATTGGGGAATAACCAAAAAGATACTACTGCCTGTCCTGAATTTTGTTTTGCAACTGTTTTTCATTCTTTATAATTCTCCTTCTTGCCTTTTCTCTTGGCCTTTCTAAGATCTATGGCACTAAAGTTGTTTCTGTTCTATGACAATTTTACAGGACAGCTGGAAGTTTCCTTGTTAAATAGCTGGGCAATTCCATGCCTGGAGATCATTTATTGCTTTTTTCTGTATGTTTCTTGCCTTCCAGGCAAATGAAAGTATCCTGTATATGTTTCTAAAATATAGAAATGAGTATAAACATTGCTGGCTGCATGTATCACTCTGTCTAGCTGAGTTTGTTACCTTGTATTCCAGTGAGGATGAAGTCTGGATTACCTCTGGTGAATGTTAGAATTACAAAATAGGCCTTGGTTAGCCAGCTGGCCAACCGGTAGCCCAGGGAAAGAGGATCAGCACCTTTGCTATTGGTACTTGATACTCTGGCTGGTTCATGATCTCTCTTGATTCTTCCATTTTCCTTCATGATTGACATTGTGGTTGCTGGGCAGCTGAGTTGCAACATTCTGAATGTGTGATGCTCATAAACCTCCTGTGCCTCAGAAGTGTGTGGACATAGAGTTGACTGTACAGTTTCTCTTTCTCCTACTCCTTTCCCAGTAATATGTAATAACCACATTATTGGTTAGTGGTGGAGGTGGATAATCTAGTAGGAAAAGAAGGTTTAGGTATCTTACCCAATCTTGCCTGTCAAATATTTGAAAGTAAACACAATGATCTCCCTGTGCCAATGGACATGGTTTCTTGGGGGATAAAATCCAATACTAAAACATTGTTGCAGCTGGACACAGTGGTACATGCCTGTAATCCCAGAGACTGAGGAGGCCGAGGCCTGAGAATTGCAAATTGAAGACCAGCCTGGGCAACTTAGTGAGACCCTGTCTCAAAATAAAAAACAAAAAGGGCTGGGTATGTGATTCACTGGTAGAGCACCCTGGGTTCAATCCCTGGTACACTATCAGAAGAAAGAAGATGTTTTTGCAACTCTTTATTGGTCCCCATACTCTGTTCTACATCTATCTATAAGACTTTTGTGGACCTGCCCCTTGAGGTCCATTCACCTTATCCTACTCATGCAAAATGTGACATCTAATTCCCTACTTTGGACTTGATATCTGTGCTTAGGGGAGCTGCTTATTGGGGCTGGATTGTTGTGTCTTGTCATTAGTAAGTCCTGTTGTTAACATGATGCCAACCTTAAGGTTTCTTAAATGGGAATCATCAGTGTTAGACTTACTTTTGGTCTTAAGACTTTCATTGGTTCTAGGGACAGGAAACCAAGACTACCTGAATTTTCAGAACCCTGTGCCCTATCCCCCAGAACCCACACAAAAAGTGATAAATAGGAACAAAACAACTGTTAATTGGATTGAGGCTCAGACCCAATTTTAAAAACTTTGGCTATCTGGGTTGGACCATATGACACATAAATAGCTTTGTCTGGGAGCAGGTCCTAAGGACCACCATCCCATACCCCCTACAGTATTCTAAACTATATCATTATTTTCTATACTCCAGTCTAATAGTAGGACCTGTAGAAGCTGAACCGACCTAAGGGCGGGCCATGAATTGGTTTGCTCCTTCTGCCTTGTTGGGTGGCAGAGCTGGTTCCCTGTGTTCTAGGAGATGACCAGAACTCTTTGGTGCTAATAGGTGTAGTGGGAGGGAAGGGAGAGACAGCAGAGATTTGCAGTCTGCGCTACAACCTCTATTGAGTGCCAAGGGCTCCTTTTTATTTGAAGGAATGAGGGAAAAGTAGAAATGAGCAGAGTGATTCTTCACCCCTGGATGCTCATACTCAGATCTGTAATCTGTTTACTACTCACTACTCAGGGATCCAACCTGCAGTTTTGAAGAAACATTAAGCATCACACTTCAGAAACAGGCCTGTGTAGTATCAATTTGAGGAAGAGTAGCCTTCCTCCCTCCTGCATAGTGATAAAATATATTAGGAAGAAAATTGAAATGGACGTTAGTTTTTCTTCTTGATTATCAGTTGATTTAAAGTCAGTTATGTCATGATAGTGTCAGTAGGATAAATTTAGTTTAAATGTAAAGACTGTATTTCCTTCATCAGGATAAACTATTGGTCTTTAGGCTTTGTACTTTTATTTACTTAGGAACTGAGTAATTGCCTCATAAAACAGCATGATGGTACTATTAACACTGAATTATAAGACCTGTTATTATGGAATGTGCTTCCTAAGTTGGGACAAGACTTCCTTGTTTAGTGCTTAAATAATTAGTTTCTCCAAATGGGGTTATAATGAATAGTGTAAAATTTACCTATTTAAAATAAAAAAGTTTATAATCTCTTGGGTGGTTCTTATGCATTATTTAATATGTCCAAGGAAGGTGTTTATTTTGGATGGGAGGAAGGAGGGAGGCATATTTCATGTTCAGGATGGAGTTGTTTAAGAATGAGAATATCTTACTTATATCACACCTGAAACAAATTTGAGGCATTCATTAAAGGATTTGCTGTACTGTTCTGTTTGATTTGGTTATTGAGTATTAAAAGATTCATTGGCCAAATATCCTTAAATTTGAATATTTGGGGGACATTTTTATTTAACTATGAACTGTATGGAAATTTGTTTCTGAAATAATTTAAAATCATGTTTTATTCTTCTTTGTCCAAACTGCTAAACTTACTGTGCAATAGTTTTTTAGGCATCATGGAAGAAAATATAAATACCTTTTAAGGAACAAATTATAATTCTCAATAGGAATTTACTATTGTTTTCTTCCTGTTATATTAAAAAGCTCAATGCAACAGGAATGAAAAGTGGACTTTGTATTATTTTGAATCTGGGTATGACTTTCATTTATTCTGTGGAAACAATGGCCTTTGAGCAAAACTCTGCATAGGATGCCATGGGCATATCTGAGATACAGAAAAGCTCAAGTGGTGAATCTGAAAGAAAGATGTTAATATGTAACAATTTATAAATTCAATTCAAGGAAATGATGGGGGAGAAATAACTAGAACATGAGTAATTAGCAAATTAATGACTGAGTCAGAAATTACAGCAATAGGATTTATAGTTAACCGTGTTTACTTGCTTGGATTGAATGCTTATGTGTATTATTTTGATCCTAATGAAAGGGGGGAATTATAATGATTAATAAGTATAGATCATTCTGTAATGACCTTAAAGAAAACTATGCCACCAGTTTTTGTTTGGCATTTTTACATGTCAAAATATCCTCAGAAAGCTCTGGGGGTAGGGTAGTTGTTATTATTCAGGTTTTAAAAGTTTGTAACTGACAAAGCTGAGGCCCAAGTTATTTTTATGTTGCTGCTTGGAAACTCTGGTTTTAGTCTCCCAGTTCAGACTGTTTCCTTACCTTTTCTCTGTCCCTCCTTGGGCCTGACAGAACAGTAAAAATTCTTTGTGATTAGAAAAATTTGGGATTCAGAAGACCTCATGATGGAGTGCTTAGATTGCTAACTTATGTAGCTTAGGTTATAGGGATTTTTGTGGTCCTAAGTTTTTTTTTTTTTTCCTTCCCTTTTAAAAAAATGATGATTCTCTTGCAGGAATCCAGTTGAGGGAAATTCTCCATGAATGTATGTCACAATGATGATGACCGACCAAATCCCTCTGGAACTGCCACCACTGCTGAACGGAGAGGTAACCATGATGCCGCCTCACTTGGTGAATGGAGAAGCAGCCCAGCAGGTTGGTGTAGTAAGAGGGAAATTTTAAATCAAATTAACTTAGCATTAATCCAGTGTTCAATTTTTTTGGGGATTCAAAATTCTTCAGTTTTGAACCTGAGTATGTCTAGAAATATTTTTGTTGCAAAATTACTGTATTTAAAAAAATACTCAGAATTGTTTTGGGGAATAACAAATCTTTCCTCATCCAGTTACTATTCATGAAGCATCAAAAAATATGTGATTTTTGAAATGAGTCATTTTGAGACCATGTGCAAAGTCTTTGGAGCAAAATAACTATTTATTCATGTCATATATTGTGTTTGATTGATTTGCTGGATTGGCCACAGCAGAATGCTTAGAGGGCCAGGTTTTGATTTCACAAACAATGACCTTGACAAAATACACAGATCAGGATGAAATGTTCAGATCAGGATGAGTCTCCCTAGCTCCTGAAAAAACCCATCCACATGAGCAGCTTATAAAAAAGAGGGTGTCTTTTTGTTGTTGTTGTTTAAATCCTTTGTTGCTAGTTACTTAACATTAAGGAATAAACAGTTGTTTCTGAGCTCAGTCATATAGCACTTGCAGAAAATATTTAAACTGTAAGTAAAACTTAAAAACCTTTAGAACTGAACTGTTATCTGATAACATTAATTTTTTTTATTGATTACAAAAACTGAGTTTGCTTAGTTTTCTAACCAAATATTTTGCATTTTTTAGCAGCATAAAAATCTTTGTTTTATGAATAGAATTGGGAGTAATTGCTTAAAATATTTCCTCAAAATATATTAATAATTTAGGTTAGTTAATCAGTCATTTATTCGATGTCAGTTCATGCCCCCCATCTATCATAGCACATTAATATTCTATCACAGTATGTTTATGCTTTGTAAATGCCTCTGTTGGATCTTACCTTACTGCTTAATAATTTATTTTTCTCTTTCCTGCATTAGATTGTGAATCCCTTAAGAACCAAGAAACATCTAATAGGCGTTTAGTAGATGATTGTGATTTGGATAAATTTAATTTCTTCTCACCACTGATGCAGATATCTCCCTACCTGATACCCCACCTCTTTCTGTACTGGATTGTGTCTACCAAAATAGGATGGTGCCTTCCTCACCACACCAAACCAACTGCCTTGCCTCCCTTGCTTCCTCCCCCTCCAGTCATCACCTACTTCTCTGCCCTCTTTGTAGCAGTACTTCTGTAAGTGGAGCTTATCCTCACTGCCTCTTCTTCCCAACCTCCCCCTCTTTAACTCCATGGTCTCCATTGTGTCTTCTTACCTCCTTCTTCTGGCCTTTTAGCTGGTGCTGTTGGCATTATCTCAACAATGCTTGCAGAGTCTATGCTTCACCATGTCTACTTCATTTCCCCAACCTCTACTGTACCCCAAGCCATCATCCCACTCAGGTAGGATGGTCCTTCTCACTGATATCTGCTTCTGCTGTTGTCCTACCTGAAAGCATTTGCCTCCAGTAGCTGGAGTGATCTTTTCAAAATATAAAGCGTGTTGTGTCAGTGCTGTAGTTAAATCTGCCCTGTTTCATGGCTATAACGAAATCTGACTGCAGGGTGTGGCCAGGCAGTGTTAGGTGGCCTGTCTGGGCCTCTGTCTTCTCTGCTACTCTGCTCACTGTGCTCCAGCCATTCATGGGAGGCCTCAAAATGCTGTGAGTGATTTCAAGATGCAGTTGTTTGCTCTCCCTTCTTTTTAATTAAAAGGATTAAAAAAGATAAGATACTCAAATTTGACTAAACTTGGAAAGCAACTTAGGTCTCCCAAATGTAGTCATCAAATTCTGCTTGTGTACGTCGCCAGGAGACCTGAAGCAACCTATCCATGTTGTTGGGCACCATTTTTGTGTTTTGGTGATTTCTCCCTCATTTCTATGATTCACTGTACCCAGAATGGCCTTTTGTAGTTTATTAGCCTGCATAAAGAGCCCTCAGTTTCAGAATTTTCCAGTTTTCCCTTCAGAAGTGAACTTCTTTGCACATAGATGAGAGCAAAGGCCATGCACTTCCTCAGAAAGCCATGTGGCATTTCCCTACTCCATACCTCTGACCTCAACTCTGAGTAGAAGCTGCTTAATAATTTTGGGTAATAAAACCACACTTTTATTTCATCTGGGAAGCTTTCTATAAAGCTGAAAAGGGAAAATCTGTTAATCTATGTCTTATAAGTGGTCAAATATCAAGCTTTCTTAAAATGGAGGGTGTACTTTACAAAAATCTCACAGGAAAAAAATGTTTCAGTTGATCTTTTAAATTGGTAAATACGTTTGTGCTAGAAGCATAGATATATAGGTTATGTGGGTCAAGGTATCAATTGGTATTAACCTTAAATTTCCCTTAATGGGGCAAAATTGTTAAGTGGGCAATGTCTGTTTGAAACACCCCTGTCAGCAGGACCAAGCTCAAGACTTATTGTCCTTTGGTGTTGCTTCTATATCACTGTGGCCCAGCCCAGACAGTGACCCATGTACCTGGTATTTTTCATCCTTTTTGTGTCCCCAAGTTCCTATTTTGTGTCTCCCTCATTCCTTCAAGCCTCCACTCGTTCCTTTGCATTCCAGTATTTGGTGTGGTCCAGGGGAGTGTGTGCAGTCCTGAAGCCTTGGGTTGAGGCACAAGGGAAGACAGACTGGAGGAGCCAGCAGAACCTAAACAGCAGAGAAGTACTAGAGAGAAGTCGGAAAGGGGAGTGATGGAGGGTGACCCCAACTATGTGAATGTTTTCTGGGGCTTTTCCTGTGCTGTTTCTCTGAGGCAATACATTTTTATTTTAACCAGAACCTTTCGGAGGCACAGGATTGATTTCAGGATGGACATTGTAGCCATTGTGTGACAAACCCCTTGGGGGTGACATTTTAAGATAGGTAGCACTGTAGCCATTTCTCAGATAATACCATTATAAAGAGCCGCCCTCTGGCCACAGGGTTCTCTCTCTAAATGCCTTTGAGGCGTGCATATGGGGAAGCTTACCTTGTATATGTTTCCAGCATTCTTAATACTTTGCAGCTGCGGAAAGGACATTCTAAACATTTCTATATATGCAAAAGAACCACACAGTTATGAGAAAGCTCTTCAGTTCCCATAGCCCTCCTCCTCAGGATTTCTGTCCTAAAGGTTTCTGGATTTAATTACGACAAGTTCTTGGCAAGATTCTCTGTTGTGTTCTGGCTCTCTAAATAAAAGATGCTGTTAATTTTCATAATTTGAAGACATGTTAAGTTTGAAGCCTTGGTTTGTCTTTATAGGTAGCAGGAAAAGGAGAAGAGTAAAAAATATGATTCTTAAAAAGGAGATTAATTTTCATTATGAATAAAGCTTTTAAAAATATATTATCATCTAAAAAATGAACAACAGTACACAATGTGAGCAGAAGCAACTCACCCCACAGCTTTATTGAGATATGATCCACTTGCCATACAGTTCACCCATTTAAAATATATGCTCAGTGGAATTTAGTATATTCATAGAATTGTACAGCTCTGACCACTCATTTAGAACACTTTTTTCTTCCCTAAACAGAGACTCAGCAACAGTCATTCCCTGCCCCCATTTATCTTGCCATTCTCAGGCAGCTATTAATCTCCTTTCTCTGTAGATACTGCCTGTTCTGGACATTTCTTATAAATGAAATCATGTGGTATTTGACTTTTGTGTTTGGTATCTTTCACTTAACTTCATGATTTTAAAGTTCATCCATTTTGTAGCCTGTATCACTACTTCATCCCTTTTTTATTACTAAGTATTCCATTGTACAGATATAGCATTTTATTAATCCAGTCATGAACTGATGGACATTTGGTTGTTTCTCCTTTTTGCTGTTATGAATATTACTTCTGTGAACATTCATGTGCAAATTCTTGTGTGGACATTTGTTTTCATTTCTCTTGGATAACTAGGAGTGAAATTAAAGAGCTTTATTTTTAACTATTGTTTTCTAAATAAAGTATCACTGCTTTTTTTAACCTGTAATTTTGTCTACTTTTGGATAATTATGCCCAGCATAGCTAAATAAAGTTTGCTTCTCAGTAAGCCTGTTTATACTTTACTTTTTCTAAAAATTAGATTTTGATTTGAATTTTTAATGTGTGACTATATAAATAATGTGAAATATCTTCTAGTAATCAGAAAATTGGTCCCTGTGTTGACAGTTTCAGAACTTAATGGTGTATTGATTTAACTGTCTTTGTTATGGACTTGTGGTACGCCTCAGAGATTTAAAGATGTAGCTGCTAGTTTTGAGCATGAAAAAGTAAATTGCAGCTCAATTTCTGATTTTTACTATTGGTTTAATATTTTAATAATCTCTGAAGAAGTATTCCAGCAGCCACCAGTTAAATGAAGACAGCATTAAGAGCAGAAGTGCTCACATAGGGTAGAGTGTACTGATTTGCTAATTTAATGTGGTACACTTACAACCTACATAAGGGCACGGCGCCACCTCACATTCCTGTAGTTTTGGTGGCTCTTGATGTGTGTATTCACTGAGGGTCAGTCTCAGTGAGGTGGGGACTGAGTTAGATGCTTCTTTATCCTGACCAGCATTTAACACATAGAGGGCACTTAGTAAATGTTTTCTCTTTATTGTTATTCTAGTAAATGTTCTGTTTGTCCTACTGTATTATCTGTTGCTTCCTTTGTTATTTTTATTTTTTTACTTTTATGTTTGTAGAGTATTAATTGCTAATAAGTGTTTTGTTTGCCTCTTCTTAGGAAGCAGACCTCCTTAAATGTAGACAGAAAACCTGTTTCTTACCAGCTCAGGATAGCAGGTCATCAACTTGCTCAAGAGATAGGAGTTGCCTCAGTCATTTCCATTCTCTTGACTTTTGCCTTTTCCTGGTGATTAACATTTAGCACATCATTTCACTGAGAGTGAGTTTTGTGTTGTTTTTTTCCTTCTCCTTTTCTTTCTTTCTTTCTTTCTTTTTTTTTTTTTTTTTTTTTGAAACCCTTGTTTCCCCTAGACAGAATCCATAGCCAGGATTTTCCTGGAGTGTTCCTTTGAATACACATTTCCAGACGGTGCATTAAACCTATTAAAACTTTCCACGTTGCAGATGATGCTCGTCATTGGCATGTCTGTTACATCAAAAGTGTGACGCCTAGTCCAGTGACCTTTTCTGCTCTGGTTGATGTCTTCTTAATAACTCTTCCCCAGTTTCCTTCTTTTGTTCAGTAGTTCACATCCTCTCACTGCACAGGTTTACTCTTTAAATATACTGAGGGCCACCACGTCAGGGGACTCAAAGAGTTTTGTGTATAGAAAAGGTATTTTCTACTTCTCAGAAATTCCAATAGAAAGGAAAACTTAAAGTCTGTTTTAGTGTAAAAAAATGGATAAACTATTTTTGGGAACACTACCCTGGAAAAAGAAGGATATTCAAATGAAGATCTGCTTGCAGTCAAAAATAGAGGCTGCAGCTATTATTGCTGAATAACTTCATATACCAGCTCCTTTTCTAATAGAATTCTATTTATGGGCTGGGATGTAAGCTGGAAAATAGAATTAGGGTGGTTAAATGTTGAGTTTGGAAAACCAAGCACAGGAGAACGGTCTTGGGTCACACTCTTTGGCATCCAGATGAGATGTGCATAACTTGTGCAGATATTTAAATAGACTTGTTACTGCAGGGACTGCAACTGTGGCTCAGTGGTAGAGCATTTTCCAGGCATGTGTGAGGCAGTGGGTTCCATCCTTAGCACCACATAAAAATAAATTTAAAATAAAGGTATTGTATCCATCTATGACTAAAAATATTAAGAATAATAAAGTTGTTACTGCAAACTGCCACCCAGCTTCCCTCCCCCACTCAAACTTACAGAGGCCTGGGATGTCAAGGTATTAGCAGCCTCTGTCTTTGGAGATGTGGGGTTGAAAGGAGTGAGACGTTAGGATTTATGACTGGATTAAGGAGTGACTGAATAATAGATTTGTTCATTTTAATAAGCATTTATCAAATGTCTTTTGTGCCAGCACTGTATTAGGTGCTAGAGACACAAAGATGAATAGGCACTATTCTTGCCCTAAAGGAAGGAACAATTCAGGGGAGAATGAATCCTGGTTTACTTAAAAAAAAAATAATAATAAAGGCTGTATTTACACATATGTCAAGCTACAGAAGTGCCTGTGTTGCGTAATGTAACCGTGCTGTAGAATGCAGAGGATGGCTTGAGGAGTGAGAGAGGTGGGCAGGAGTAAAGGCTAGGCTAGGAAAAGTATCTGCGGGAAGACTGAGCCTAGAATGGAGAGCAGACTTCAGTGAAGTTTAGAATTAAGATTCAGGCTTTGCGCATCAGGTAACCAGTTCTCTTTTATTTAGTGAAAAGGCTCTGTAAGGATCATCTGTGCAATGGAGAGCTAGTACTAAGGGTACCCAAACACACTAATAATATCTGCATAACAATATTTATGAACTTTTTTTTTTATACCGGAGATTGAACCCAGTGACACTTTACCACTGTGCTACATCCCCAATCTTTTCTGTTTTTCTGTTTTGAGTCAGGGTCTCACAAAATTGCTGAGGGTCTTGCTAAATTGCTGAGTCTGGCCTCGAGCTTGCGATCCTTTTTCCTCAGCTTCCCGAATCACTGGGATCACAAGCAGGTGCTAGCTACCAGGCCTGGTTGTGATCTCTTTCCTTGAAACTTTGCTGTTCATTATCCATCAGTATCCTAACATGAATTCCTTTTGGCCTCTGATGTTCCATTCTGGTGGTTCACTCTGTCCCCTCCATGTCTGTTTCTCTGAATTACTGACTTGATGGAGGTACAGATCACAAGCACAAATCAATTGGAGGTACTTTCCAGCTGCCGAGGCAGCTGTTCCTGCGAGTGAGAGTCTTCTAACTGTGAGCTGATCCAGGTCCTGGTCTGACTGTTCAGTCCCCTCTGTATTTTGTTGCCAGTTCTGCTCACTACAAAGGCCTCCCCAAAAGGCATAGCCCGTGTATAGCCTCAGTCTTTTAAAGGAAAATGTTGATGCCATATCATCAGAGGGTGTTGTACTAAGTGGCATCCACAGTAATTAGGTCATATGACATATAATTATGACAGCTCTGACTGACTGCGTTGAGAGACATTTCAGAATTTCATTAGCCAAAGGCAGTAATAAGAAGATACAAGATGTAGGCAGGATCCTTCAAATGCTAGATATTGAGCTTCCTTCAAAAAAAGAGAGGATTAAGGAAAAATACCGGCATGGCAAGGTTGTACCACAGAATAACGTCAATTTCAAATTCTACAGCAGTTTTAAACATTATGATTGTTTTCAACTTCCTGCAATCTTTGTCTGATTCCATTATAATCTCAGGGAGAACAGGGACTGTCTCCCTTTTGTTCATGCTGTGCCTGGCATTTGAGGTAGCAGGAAGTAAATCTTTTTGAATGGATAAAGGATGAAAGAAATGAACAAATTTAATTCATCTAAACCAGGGCTGGAAAACTGCCTTCTTGTTGCATTTGTCATACAGGCTTTGTTTTATTTTTAAAATTTTATAGTTAAATAAAATAAAAAAGATTTAGGTGCCATTATAGTTGATCCTCCACATCCTTGGGTTTCGTATCCTTAGATTCAGCTGATTGATATGGATCACAAATATTTGCAAAATGAAAAAAATTTGTTTCAGTATTACACACATAAAGACTTTCCCTTGTCATTACTTCCTAAACAATATAGCATAACAAATATTTACATTGTGTTTGTTACCATAAGCCATCTAGAGGAGATTTAAAATGTACAGGAAGATGTGAAGGTATTTACAAATCGTATGCCATTTAAAAATATATATATTTTTTGTAGATGGACACAATACATTTATTTATTTATTTTTACAATTTTTCATCATAGATGCTCACAATACCTTTATTTTATTTATTTATGTGGTGTTGAGGATTGAATCCAGTGTCCCACGCATGTGAGGTAAGCGCTCTACTGCTAAGTCACAACCCCAGCCTATTTATTTTTATGTGGTGCTGAGGATCGAACCCAGTGCCTAGCCAAATGCCCTGTCATTGAACTATGACACTAGCCTCACATATTGTGCCATTTTTATGAGGGACTTAGGCATCCTTAGATTTTGGTGTCCATCAGGAGGTAGGTTGTTCCAGAACCAAGTCCCCCTTGGATACTGAGGGAAAAATGAGAAGATCCGGCAATTCCAGGGCCAGACTTCCCACTTGATGATAGTTGACTGGTAAAAAAGGAGCAGCTGCTGCATTCACTGATGAATGTGGCCTTCAGTCTCCACTCTGTCCACTTCCCAGTTGGCCTCTGTAAGTATCCAAATTTGTAATCTGGATATCCTTAACTTTTTTTAATCTTTGAAATTGAATCTTGTTCTTGTTTTAAATAAAACATTATACGAGTTTTCCAGGGGATACTTGCTTGTACTGAGGAAGCCTCAGTTTTCTACTTACCTGATGACTTGTAAGTGAATTAGGGTGAGCTCTGGTTAATATGGCTTTGTAGAGGGTTTTGGTTAGACTTCTTTTAACTCAGGACTCATGTGGTTTTTTTTTTGTTGTTGTTGTTGTTTCCTTTTTGGCCTCTGGTTTTCAGTAAACAGGGTTTGAATCCAAAGTGCCACACTGGGCACTCACCAATGTATAGGAAGGACCAAAGAAACAACTTGGTGTCTTGGTTCTCCTGTTAACACTCTAGTTTAAGATAAAAATACTTGGATTTATCATCAGTTTTACAGTCTCTAAAAACTTAGTTTTAAAAATATTTATTGAGAGATTGTTTTTAAAGTAAATTTTTTTTGATGTTACCTAGATGAGGCACTTTAAAATTTTTTTTTCTTTTTTTTTTATTTGTACGTGATAGTAGAAGGTATTTTGACAAATCATATATACATGGAGTATAACTTCCCATTTTTAGATGAGGCACTTTTAAAAAACATTTGTATATTAGCATTTTCTTTGGGTAAAATTAAATGTGATGCATTCTAACTTTGTTCCATTCCTTCCTTTCTTCCTTCCCTTTCTTTTTTCCTTTTTTGTCTTGTTTTGTTTGCAGTAGTGAGGTTGAACCCAGGCAAGTGTTCTGCCACTGAGCTACACCTCCAGGCCTGTCATGTTGTGTGTGATATGATAACTACTGCTTATCTTGTAGTACAGTAAAAACACTATAAAAACAAACAGAAAAAAAATGACAAGATGCTTCTGTATCACAATGTGTTAAGACATATGTTAGTACATAATTGTTTCATGTAGGGAGACTCTTCCCTTTTTTTGTCCAAATGATTGATTTAAAAATATGACTGTATGAAATATATATATATTATACTCTGAACATGCTACTAGTAAGCAAGCTGCATAAAATTAGTAACATTAATCTCCAAGTTCCAAATGCATATTCATTCTCATTCTTTGTCTCTCTCTTATATTTCCAAATGGAAAAATAGCCTGCCAAGAAGCCAGTTGCTAAAGCATCATAATACTGTATTTCAGTAACCTGGGGTTTAGCTACCTTCAGATTATGTTAGTTCTCCCATTTAAATTGACATTGGCCCGATGGGTGTGGTGGCACACCTTGAATCCCAGCTACCTGAGAGGCCGAGGCAGGAGACTGGCAACTTGGAGGACTGCCTGGGCAATTTAGTGAGATCCTGTTTCAAAATAAAAAATAAAAAGGGATGGGGATAGTTTGGTGGTAGAGGGTCCTGGGTTCAATCCCCAGTGGAACCAAAAAAAAAAGGTATTGGTCAGAGCTTGTTGCCTCTTAGCCATTTTCTGGTTAGCTTGAATGTTAAAATGACTACAAGGTAGACATGGTGGACCCCCAGTAGAAAAAGAGTTCATGTGCTGCTTTAGTGTTCATGCCCATGTTGGTATTGGTCCTCAGCCCTGGACCCTTTTCCTTAACAGACAACCATCAGATCAGATCAGATCATCTGTTGAGAGGGAGTGGATTTTATGAGCAGCAGGTATGTTCAGCACAATCATTAACCAGAATCATTTGACCCTGCTTCTCCCAGACTATGCTGTCCATTTCTTGCTTGCAAGAATAATTAGATAACCTTTTGATAAAACAGACAGTCTGCATTTAGGAAATTACCTTACCCAGTCTTCTGCTTTTCAAATAATTGGGCAGTGGAGACAGCAAGCAGCTGGAGGTAACTGTGGTCTAGTTTTGAGTGTGGATGGATTAGAGAATATATATTCAGAAAACATGAGAACTTTTTAATAACCTATTCTAAATATTAAAGCATGTTACATAATTGGACTATAGGGCAAGTACATTTTTCTTCAGATCTGACATTTAGCTCACAATTATTTTTTCTCTTTCCCTCCCTCCCTTCCTTCCTTCTTGAAAATAGTAGGCATGGCACCTTCATAATATCTTTGCAGTGTAAATACTGTATAGCTTGCACCCAAAACTTGACCACAGTTACCTCTAGTTCTTTGCTGTCTCTGCTTAACTGCCCAATTATTGTCAATAGCACTTGAGCATGTTACTTTCTCAGAAGTGTCTCTAGTTTTTTTATGGCAGTGCTGTCATTCTAGTTCATGTCTATCTTTAAGTCTAATTATTTTAAAACCAACAGGGAACTGTAGATTGTCTGAGTTTGACTCCTCCAGAGATTTCAGTGCGATAACAATGTAAAAGACATGTTAGAAGTCAGATTTTTAACACTGAAGGATTGCCAAGTGTTTGATTAAATTTTTTGGCATTTACTGCATACTTGAGTATTACGTTGTAATCTTCCTGATCACCAGAAGACTTTTGGTCTCAATAACTTTTAGTTTTGGGTGCTTATTTCTGAATGATAAGTTAAATTGTTGGAAAGAATGACTCTTAGTTGGTCCTTTGGTTTCTTTGTTCCCTCTGCAGTGGAGGGAAGGAAAAGTAACCATTTGAGGGCTTATGAGGTGCCAAAAATGGTGCTAAGCTCTTAGGTACATCATTTCATTTAGTTATCGTATACCCTATAAGGTGGCCGTCATCTTTATAGGCAAAATATGAGGTGAGAAAGGTTAATACTTTGAGCTGGCAAACCATAGGGGTGGGATTTGACTCCACTTAGGTCCTCTTCCAAATGTGGGTCCTGTCTTCTGGGGAAATGGCGCTGCCTGGGCAGGGTGTATCTGTTAACCTTGTTCAGGCAAACAACTGGGGAAATATGGGATGAGCTTTGCATAGTAGTAAAAAGCAAAGTTGACAAAGAAGGTTTTTCCTTTTCATTGTCTTATGTAACCTCCACATTAACTCCAGAAGGTGGCAGTGATTTTGGCTTTGAGATGTGAGAACTAAGCAGTGGCTATAGCTGATGGCCTGGGGGACAGGAGCTGGAGCTGGAGCTGGAGCTGGAGTTGGGAGGGGAGTCCTCAGAGCCCAACCTGGGTCACCCTGGCGCTCCCTTTTTCCTTTAGGGAATGATTCTCTCCCTGAGCTTAGGAGCAAGGGAGCAATTTCCTCGAGGCAGTAGCTGCTGAGAGACAGTGGTGACCCCAGAAGTGTGGTAGGGTTCCTCCTCCATGCAGTCTCACTCGGGGAGCAAGGAGGACTTTTCTGCTGCCCTCTGCTCCGCCCTTCATCTCCATTCAACAATTGCATCATTCTACAGGCAGTTTTTGAGACTTAAGTCTAGAAACTTCTCGTAAGACTTGATCCTATTAGGTGGTTTGTTTTTCATTTTGAATTTATAATTACTTCTCTTAAGTAATGCCAGAATAAAAAAAAAAGCAGTTTATTCTTCAAAAAGAAAAATGATAGCCAGTTTGCCACACAGCCATCTCTTAAATCTCTCACCTCTACTTTTCCTGTTCTCCAAGGGAAATATAGAATTATGCATCACATAGTATTTGTACGGTGAACCATCTCATCGCGTCCATTTGCTAGTGAGTTCCTAATTTTCTTTGTTTGAGATTGATGAAGGGCTGTTTGGACTTTGACTCTCCTCAAAATGTTAATTATATGTTTCAAAATCATGTGTTCTGTTAAAAATCAGTTGCGCATAGCCTTGGAAAGAAAACTCGGGGCAAGGAGTTACTTCAGGGTGCAGAATATTGTTTTGGAGGCCTTGGGAAATAAATCTTAAGAGTTAGTTCATTTACCACCAAGACATATTTAGTCAGTGTATATAAACAAAAGAAGTCACAGTGTGCCTGGACATTATTTGTCCCAGATGGAGTTTAAACTTGGCTCATTATACTGCGCTGATGTCATGGTGCATAAACTGGCCCTGAATTAGACGTGCATAGAATCTGCTATGTGTTTGTATGTGCTCAGGGCATGCAGGGAGGAGGGGCGGGGCTCGCTGGAAAATCTTTGTCACATTTTTCCTTCACACTCTACGGAGACTAGTGTCAGTCCTGAGTTTGGACTTGGCGCAGAATGAGGGAAGAATTGGAATGATCTGCTGTTCATTTGTACAAGTTGGTATGTGTATGTACTCAAGGATGTGATTCTTCCAAGATTGAGAATATAAGTGCATGTGACTTCCCAACATTTGCTTAACAGAGCTTTAGTACTAAAAAAATCCCTCCTTCCTTCCTCCCTTCCCTTCCCTTCCTTCCTTCCTTTTCTTTCTTTTTCTTCTTTTCCTTCTTTTCTCCCCCCCTTCCCTCCCTCCCTCCCTCCCTGCCTCCCTCCCTCCCTTCCTTCCTTCCTTCCTTCCTTCCTCCCTTCCTCCTGCCCCCCACCCCAAAATTGAATCCAGGACTTTGCACACACTAGATAAGTGCTCTAACCATTGAACTACACCCTCAGCCCCAAAGCATCACATTTAGAAGAGCATTTTCAATCTGTTTCCCTTGAAATCTTAAATCTGGATAGTTTCTTTAAACTTTTTATTGGTTTTAAGTATCCAGCAGTCTCATTCTGTTTTCCTGGATTTTGTGGTAGATAATTTCTCAAAATAATTGCTTAATGGTCTAAAAAGACAAATGCCTGATGCTTCTTGGAGAAGTTAAAGATGAGTTTAATTCTTCCATGTGCTTCCAGAGGGCAGCTTTTGGGTCAGAAAACAACCAGAGAGGGTCTTTTCCTGGACTTTAGGAAACTGTCACATTCTGTGGTGTTACTATATCACTTTCAATTGCATTATGAAAATCTTAATTAGAAGCATTTCCAAGTAATCCAAACCATTTTGTAGTTGTAAGGGGCTTAGATTTCAGAACTTCTGTGAATAGATTCCGAAGTCACTCCTGTTGCTGGGATCTAAGGAAGCTGAATAGAAACTGGAGTGCGGTGAGCTAGGAGGTGAACCTCTAAGGAGAGCCAGAATGTTTCTCCAACAGAAACTCTGGGCAGAGGTGGGAATTGGCTGTTTTGGGATTCTATTGAGAACACGAAACATAGATTGGATAAAATTTTGGAGGAGGGTCTCCTTTTGCTTAACTGAGAGGCTTGTCACTTGTAGGGTTTTTGAAGAAAGAGTATTAGTAGCAGTTTTGTATTGAGCTCATATTATGGTTAAGGGCCTTCCCCAGGGCTACCCTTGGCTGCTGTGTTCTGTGGAGCAGACTAGACAATGAGGTAGGTACTCTTTCCTTTTTACAGATGAGAAAATGAGGGAGTAGACCGGTTACGTGGCCTGCCTGGCAGTGTTGGGACTCAGCTTCCATCTGTCTCACTTGCTCTTTTCACTGTGGATCTTGTAGATGCACCCCTAGTTGTCTTCTAGTTGATTTTTAAACAGCACCAAGATGAGTTGAAACTAAAAGGAGGCTAGCAGAGACTGACTTTTCAGTTTTTACATACTTGTGATGCTCCTCAGATGACAGCTCTGAACTGAACCCTTTCTTTTACTTCTGCATATAGTATGGCAGGAAAAAGAAGCTTAAACATGTAATAGCATGTACTTATTTTTTGAAATGTTGAATGTCTTTAAGATTCAGTTTTTTCAATTGAAAAATTGAGTTGTGATTATTATTTTTTTAATCTCCAATTTGGAGTCCTTAACTTGTTTTTTAAATACTTATTTTTATAGACGTATAATATGATAAAGGGAAAATTATAATGTCAAGAAATAAGAAACTCAACTAACTGGTTTAAAATAGAATTACTTAGAAATGAAAGTGGATATTTTGGGGATATGATTAACCTTGGACTCTTGAAAGCAAATAGTAGCGTGTGATTCTCTTTAGACTTAGAATTATATTTGTTTTCCAATAATTCTCTTGTACTCCTTTCCATTTGGTTTACGAAGCAATGAAAACATGGTTGGTGGGCAAGCATATCCACTGTGACTACTTGGAAAGTTACTAGAGGTCAAGAGAAGGAGTGCTAGGTTGGCTGCTGATGCTTTTGGAATTAAATTTTTAGAGCAAAAGCCAAGAAACCAAAGAGAAACAAATACTAAGGACAGAAAAAGCCTAGAAGGAGGATGCACAGGAGACATGCAGTTGGTTGCACTGATGGAAATAAGAATGGCAGAAGGATAGTTCGATAACAGGATTATAGTGACAGGACATAGCAGAATAGGAAGTAGGGCCATACCCTTGAACTCCACAATTTTAGAAACCCCAGTTTCGGTAGAGAGGTTGAGCAGACTGGACAGCAGCAAGCCCTGAGATCTGGATAGCTATAACATTTAAACTATCAGGTATTTTTACAAACTCCTCCTTAGAACAACGGAATTCCTGAATTACATTGCAGATGGATGTTTCACTAATATATTTTTGCAGGGCTCCATGGGTCTAGTATTGCTCTTTCAGTTTGAGTTTCTCACTGCTCTCAGAGTGGTCTGCGAATTCAGCTGTACTGCTGTTCACAGGATAAAGTCCAGAATTTTAAGTAGATCCAACAAGGCCTTTCTGAGGTGGCCTTGTCTGCCTCTGCAGTTTCATCTTTGTCCCTCTGTCCTGTGCACACATCTTGACAGCCATTATCAGAATTCTAGCCCTTGTTAAACACATCACACCATTCAGGCCTCTGTGTGTTACTTGTGTGATTGTTCTCTTGATTATCCATTTGCAGTCACCTATCCCCTCCCGCCCAACTTTTTTGCTGGGGGACAGTACCTAGGAATGCTTTACCACTGAGCTACATCCCCAGCCCTCTTTATTTTTTATTTTGAGGCAGGATCTCCCTAAGTAGTGAGATTGACCTCAAACTTGGTGATCCTCCTGCCTCAATTGGGTTTACAGGTGTGTGTCACTGTGCTTCAACTACTCTCCCTTTAAATGTCACTCTCCAGCTGCAACTTCTCCTGATTTCTAGATGGTTTCATCAGTTCCCATAGCACTTAATAGCACATAATCTTATTATTACAGGTAATCATTTCTCTACTATAGCACCAACATACAAGATGGATAGGGTTTCATCATTCCCGTGTAGGATATCAGTGCTTAATAAAGTGCCTGGCACATAACTATTACTCAGTAAATGGTTGTAAAATTGAATAACTAAGGTTTTAGTAATTGTGTTCTGATTTAATAAAGGGTAATATAATCTATGCAAAGTCAAGGTCTGAATAGATGATAATATTCTGTACAGTGGGCTGGGGAGGGGTCTTTCTGTTTCTTCCCTCAAATCCTTCCCAAATTCTAGAACTATGTTAATAAACACAAAAAAATAAGACAGCAGTAGTAGTAATTTAAAGCAATTAAGAAAATTCAGTAATATGGAAAGGTTCATTCTACAATGTTTAATGCAGAATATGGGAAAGTAATATTCTGTCAGAAGAATAGGAACATTGTTTATGGGCACATTATTTCTTAAATTTTAAGAATAGTGTTATCTGAATACATAACCAACACTGAAATGGGTTTTAAAAATAGTAGACTATTGGAATGCAGGCAGTTACATAGGTTTCCTCATTGGCCCAAAGATTTCAAAATTAAGAGTTGCTTATTTAGGTTCACTTCAGTTTACCAGAGCTGTGTGACATTAATTAGCACATCAGTGGGGGATCATGTTGCTCAGCCTCAGACGATCAAAACCAGACATGAGGTAGCTGGATATAAACGAAATGAGACATGCTAGATTCAGTGCAGAGCATATTCAGTGTGGAGTTGAGCTGGTAGATAGGAAGTGGCCTCAACTGCTGATTCCCATTATTGTGGCCAAAACTCAGCCTGGGAACTCAGGTGTAGGGAAGATGAGTTATATTTTTGGCTTTCAGCTGCTCTTAGAAAAATGTATTTAATAAAATAAAAGGGGGCTGGGGATATACCTCAGTTGGTAGAGTGCTTGCCTGTCAAGTACTAAAGCCCTGGGTTCAATCCCCAGCACCGCCAAAAATAAATAAATAATTTTCCTTTTATTTTATTTATTTAAGTAGTCATAGTGATGCTCCAACTCTCTGTGGGTGTTTGGTAGCTATTACTTTGGGCAAGTCACTACCATAAAGCTTACTTGGAATTTTGGTCTTTTATGTTCTTGGTCTTTGTCTTGAAAGTCCTATAATTGAAATTTCAGATTCAGGTGTTTATGGCTGTCTTAAAAGAGGCTTTTAACTTAATTTGAGCCCTCTACATTACATTTTTTTTCCGTTTAGATTAATGCTATATTTATGTTAACACTCAGCAGCTCTTTTTTTTTTTTTTTAACAGAATCTCTTTACTCAAGGCAGTATACAATTAAAGGGAGTAGAGATGTACAGATTTTTGTGAGTTGCCCTTGTATTTTTTTTCCCCACTGTCTTTAAATGGTTTATTTTTATTTAAATGACCTCCTCCCTGCACCTCCAACTCCTTATCCTATGCAAGTCCCATTCATCAGCCCAAAGTGAGCAGAACTTTGTGTTGTCCTGGGTTCTGTCTCCAGTGCCTAGAGGAACATCTGTGTCATCCTGGCACTCATTAGTATCTGCTGAATGAATACAGTGCTCTGAGAGCATTGATCACAAATATAGGTGTTTGTGATCAACTCTTCCTTATGTATATCTTCTCTGCAGACATAAAATTGTGTGATTTCAGGGCATAAAAACATCCCATTTGATTCATCTGATTTGTTTTTTGGTAGTAACCATTCCAGTCTATTTTGTTAAGGACAAATGACTTTGGGAGCATAAGAGCTTATAACACAATCTTCCCAGAAATCATCTTTTCTTTTCCTTATGCTTAATGTTGGGTCATGTAAAGTGGCATTTAGCAATTGTGATATTATAGTGTTAGCCTATTGGCTCATCTCAGGATTTCAGAAGAATTAAAGGACTTGACAGTGACTTTATGAGAATAAATCCTGCCCAATATAAATGTAGGATCCCTCACGACCAAGTGGCCTATCCTGATTGGGATAGGGGGTTCTGCTTTAGGAAGTGAGCACAGATTTCCCAGAAGAGAACTTGTTCTACATCTTTAAGGGATATGCCTTTGACTCCTTTAGTGGCATCTTTTTATTATAGCTGTTTTTTGAAGTATCTCCATAGAGACTTGACCTTGTGAAACTCATGCCTATTAGAGGGGGAGTGACATTATGGAAGAGGAGAGCATGCATTTTGGTCAGGCAAGGCTGGATTCCAGTGCTGGTTAAGGCACTTTGTGGTTTATTGGCTTTAAACAAATTTCTTATATTCGTTAAGCCTCAGTTTTCCCATCTGTAAATCTGGTTAATAATGCATACCTGGCAGACCATATAACTATTTTTATAGACATTGTAGGAAAAAAAAATCTGGAAAAAGGACTTGATAAAGTAGCCTGCATCATGCTCAATTAATTTTATAGATATGAAAAAGTCCATGGAAGGAGGCAACATTTTAACCCTATGTCCTTTGAGGATTTCAGAGTATTAAAATTTGGAAGCCATTAGAAAGAACCCCAAAGAAATCCAGAAAGAAACAAAAAAGACCTTTTACTCTACTAGTTGTGCTGACCTCTGAGGCGCTTCACCTACAGAGTGTGTCCTTGTATCTTGACCCGTAGGAGGAATGGGAGAGCAAGGTGAGCTCATCAATACTTTTCCCATCACCTTCCAATGTCTCTCATCTGCCTGCTCAATCTTTAATCCTGGATGTTTTCTTCATGTGCATTATTAATCCAAAGATAATTTTTAGTCATTTGCAACCCATCATTTCCCTTTTCCTAACTTGGAGAAAAGAAAGGGAACTAAGAGAACAAATAAAGTATACTTTTCAGTTTTGCCTGAGGCCAGTGTGGTCTGTGACCTGGAGACCAGAGGCTCAAAGGTATATGGATGGGCAGTACGTCTGGTAATCTGGAGAGTGAGTGTGTAAGAGAAGTTTGGGGAGAATGAGAAGTTTGGGCAGAAAATAGTAGCACTTAGGTCCTACCGCTCCTTTCATGCAGGCAAAGGTCAATTTTTAAAAGCTCTCATGGGCCTGGGGGTGCAGCTCAGTGGTACAACATTTGCCTAGCATGTATGAGTGCTTGGTTTAATTCCCAGCAACACCCCCACCCCCAAATCAAATCAAATCTGTCAGATATTCCTGGATGGAAACTTGACTTACATGGGACTCTGGCAGCTTTTAGGTTGTATCACATTTCCTCCTTTATCATAAGTGTTGGCTCCCAGGAAGGAGTTCATTTATGCATGAAACAGTTAAGAGTAAAACACCCTTCACAAATTGTGGCAAGTGGACAGAAAGTTCTAGAAGTAAAACAGGGTCCCCTCCTGGCATGGTCCAGGTACCCAACTGAACTTTTAAGAACACTGCAAATGCAATGTTTTGTCCTTGGTTATTGAGTGCTACTCTTCTAGTAGAAGGTTTTTGATGCTGATACACACTGCAGTGATTGCTTAGGTGTCTGGTGATTTTTTTTTATTTGAGGCATAAATCAGAAATTTGCCTCCAGGATTAGTCTTAGATATTATTGCTTTACCAGTTAATCAGCCAAGCAAAATGTAAATTGCAAAAGTAGTTTTCCTTGTTCTCTTCTGATGAGTAAAAAAACAGTTGAATTTAGGTTTATACCTGTGAGGAAGGATTTGCTACACCTTGTTTCAGTGTGCTCTTTGGGTAAAGCATTCCCAGGATCCTGTGTTCAGCTATTTGCTCAATTGTATTAATTCTAATCTTGTTTTATTGTTTCGTTAGACTTTGGAACAGTGGTCACTTATTTTTCATTAAGCTTTGATAAACTGCCTTGTGTTTAGTTTGGGCTTCTTGTTCAGGTAGCATTAATGGATTTGAAACGGATCTGATGAAGCAATAGTACCCTGAGGTATGCTCCTGTGCTTTGATCAGTGTGGTTCTTTTTTAACATCTCTGGGGAAGAAAAATCTATCAGTGATTAAAATCTTTGTCTTTTTCTTCTTTGACAAGAATGCAGCATGAATTGGTTTAATGTTGTCTTTGGAAAAGCAAGAAATGGTCAATCAATGGACAGAAAATGATGAGGTTTGGATAGCTATCTTGTTTTATGGTTTGTATTTAAGAGAACTTGTAGCAGTTAGGTCTGCTCTGTGTGTGTGTGTGTGTGTGTGGTTGAGGGAGAGAGACAAACAGACAGACACTGGTATGATACAATACAAAAGATCAGATGCCCCAGTCTGCCAGGGTGTGACTCATGCTCCTCAGGGCTGCGTGATGCAAGGCCCCTTGCTGGCAGCTCATTCATGTCTGTTGTTGGGATAGGTCACTGGGGCTGGTGCGTCAAAACTTTATTTTTGTCTCTGCTTATTGACAGTGAAAGCATCAAGGTGGTCAGCTTCCCTCAGTAGAATACAAGACTTTCTTTTAAAATTTCTTGCTGCAAATATGAATGCAGTTTGTTCAAATAGTGGCTTTTGTTTTCACTAAGAAAAATTAGTATTGGGACATAGGAGATTTGCCTGGTTTCTGAGGTAACTTGGTAGATTATAATCTGGTTGCCATAACAACTCAGCAGCAGTGAAAATTACAGAAACGAAACATTTGATGAGAGGTATTTTGGTAGAATGCTTAAAAGCCCTTTACTTACTATCTTTCTCCCTAAAGGAAGTGGGGTGGGAGTCAGGAGTTGAGCTCAGTAAGCCAAGTGGGGAAGGCACCAATGGATTTGGATGCCCCAGGCCACATGTGAATTGGGGCCTGTGGTGTCAGCATCCACTAAGGAAGGATTATACTTTTTGTGCAATATGCTAGGCAGATAATGTGACAATCTGGAGCAGACCCCAATTCGGAAATCCTTTTACTTGCCTGGGATTTTCCATAATACTGGTGAATCAGATTTTCAGAACCAGTGTTCAGGACACATTGTCTGACAATTCTAAGTGTGGTGGAAGATTGTGTATCAATTTGGGGTTGTCAAAGAAAATGTGACACACAGAGTCTTAAGCCCATTGACTTTCTTTTTTTTCCTGAGTAATTAATCCCGCAGGCATATACTACATGCTTATCCCTAGAGCTTTAAACACAAAGCAGATGGTTTCTGCTCTGCTACAGTGATGCTAGAATTTATACATGGACTTTCAAAAAGACAAGTGTAATTTTCTTTGTTGAAGTGATACTTTATCATTGGAGTAGCGGTATCACGTCTGTATGTAAAAACATTTTCCTCAGATGATTCTCATGTTAAATGACTTTAAAAGCTCAGTTTCAAAAAAGCAACTGAAATATTTTAATCACTCTAGAGATCTGAAAGGATTTCCTTTTGAGTTCTTAAAATGGTACAGTGTGTTTACATTAGTGAGAACTTGAACACTGAAGTCTCAAAGATTATTTGAATAGTTATTGTACAGGAAAAACAAATTGCCTTGAGGTAACTTATCATTTATAATAATGAGAAGCACCAGGAAAGGAGCTTAGACTACTTCCCCCTGAATTATCCTTTTTTTTCATTTCATGTACTTCCTAATTTAAAAAATTTTAATAACCTAACCAGTGTCTTTGGTGAATTATAACAAGAAGCAAAAGACATGGATATTAAAAGTTTCATTTTTAAAGGTGAAATGAGTTTTAGAAAAGAGGTAAATTATGGTTCATATAGTAAATAAAGTTGACTTTTAAATTGTATCTTTCGAAAGTTATTTTCTAAGTTAAAATAATTGTGTGTAGTGGTTTTCCTTATGATTTATGACTTTCATTCATTCAGTAAAAGTAGTTATTGAGCATTTATTCCATTCCAGGCATATGGCTAAATAGTCAGATCTTATCCTTATAGCACCTTGATTAGTGAAGGAAAGACAACAAAATAATTTCTTAATTAATTGCAATTGTAAGTTCTAGGAAGAAATGAGAGTTTTTGTTGTTGTTGTTGTTATTGTTGTTTGTTTTTATTTAAAGAATGCCTAGTGGGGGCCCCTGGCTTGCTAGGAGAATCAAAGGCCATGTCTTAAGCTCAGGAAGATTCCTTCCGCTGGTCAGGGAAGGAATAATGTGCGTGGTGGGCAGAGGGGAGTGAGGAGGCAAGAGTGTACTTGGTTTCAAGCTGAGGAGGAACAAAACTTACTCTGATAACACTGGCACCTATCAGTTTATAAAAGTATGAAAGGACTATTTAATAGTGTTTGCCTGGCACCTGATAATTTTAACTACAGTTTAAAAGTTTGGATTATGACCTTTAATTTGTATTAGATGTAAGTTAGTGATTTTTCCTATGTTATCCTTTGATTAGACCTAAAACCGAGAGGGTGTTGAAAGAACATATTTTGCCATTATTACTCATGGACTAATCTTTTGGAAGTCTTCTAATATTAAACATAACTCTAGGTAATAAATTTAAACATGTGAAGCTGGTTGTGGTGGTACACATCTGTTATCCCTGTTACTCAGGAGGCTGAGACAGGAGGTTTGCAAGTTTGAGGCCAGCCTAGCAATTTAGTGAGACCCCTTCTCACAATGAAACAGAAAAGTCTGGGCGTGTGACTCAGGTGCAACGTTTGCCTAGCATGAGCAAGGCCCTGGGTTCATTCCCCAGCCCCACAAAAACAAAACTCAAAACAAAACACACCTGAGTATTTGGTGGGGCTTATTTATATTGCTAATTTATTTTATACTGTTTATTATTTCTTCAGGATCTTATATGCAGGGACTTCTTTTTTGAAACTTCTAATTTTCATGAATTGTTTTCTATTGTTATGTAGAAGACTCTTATAACTCAGATTAGTAATAGACACCTGGGAGCAGTATACAACAGTGTCAGATCAAAACCTCATTTCTGGGTGCAGTTTTCTTTTATAAATAAAGTGTTGTGTCTAAATTCATAAAAGGGAAAAAGGAATTGTGCTTTCCAAAGAAAAGGCATCTTAAAATTGAGTTTTTTAAAGATATGTAAGTAACGCAGTAGGATTCACTTGATTAACTTCAAATGCATGTATCCCTTCATCTCTCAAGGTTTGACCAGGTTAAGATTTATACCCTAAGTTTTGCATTTATACAAGGTTTCTGTGCGATATACTTCCTGCATACTACCTAAGCTTAGATAATAAAACTTGAAGAAAAAGTTCAGATTTTCTAGTATTAAATTGAAATTTATGTGTTATTTTGGCAGGTTATTCTCGTTCAAGTTAATCCAGGTGAGACTTTTACAATAAGAGCAGAGGATGGAACACTTCAGTGCATTCAAGGTAAGGAAGTTTTGGTAAACATTCTAATCAAAGGATTTTTTTTCCTTTCTTATTTTAAAGAAGTAAGGTTTTTCTCATATGTTTGCATGATATTCTAGAAGTAAAATGAATCTTTTCCCCTTTTTTGCTGAAAAATTATCTCAAGTAAATCATGATGCTATACACATGATGCTTTTATTAGTAAAATCTGTATTGGATATCTTAGTTATTTCTGAGTAACCAGTCCCTCTGAAATTAGTGACTTAAAACAACAACATTCTACGTTTCTATGGATCAGGGATTTGGGCCTCTCAGAAAGTTAAGGTCAAAGTGTGGGACAGGGCTGCAGTTGTTTTAAGACAAGTCTGTACATGGATCTTCCAGACTCACTTTGGTTATTGACAGCATTTAGTTTTTTGGGGGCCATTAGAAACTTTACCTCTGTTCCTTGTTAATTGGGTCTCTCTGGGCATTGAGCAGAAGGCTTACTATGTTCTGGCAGCTGGCTTCATCAGAGCATTTAACTAGAAGGCAGGAAGGAGTTAGTAAGGCCAGTCCACACTCAGGAAAGGGAATTAAATACAGGTGTGAATACCAGGAGGCAGGTCTTTGGGGGCCATGTTAGAAAACTGCCCACCACAGTCTTGCCCCTTGGCCCCTAGTGTCCTTTCCACACGCAGAATACCCTCTCCCAAGATCTCCAAGAATCTTACGCATTTTAGCATCAGCTGAGTCCTGAATCTTATCATCCAAAGAAGCTCCCTGTGTAGGGAGGCTCCTTGGATGTAGTGTATGGGGCCTGGGAATACGATGGAGGCCTGCACAGCACCTACATGACAGGGGAATACAGGCAAAATATCTCCCACTGTGCAGAGAGAGTTCTTCAGATGTTTTATGAGTGTATGACTTAACTTCACAACCACAGTCCTTCTGCTTTGATCCCCACCTAAAGATTGAAGATATGGGAAGTGGTCAGTTTCTGTTCTTTCTCTCCCCATCCCCAACACATTTTTGGGAGTCCTTCTTAGTTCACCTTGAGAAACCTCAAACCTTTTAGCCACCAAGTTTTGTTTACTCCAATGAAGGCACTGTGACGGTTCCTTCTGGCAGTGAGTGGAATTATAGCAAGTAGTAAATTGGCATGTAATTCAGATCAGTGTTGGGTTATTGATTGGACTGGAATCTCATCAGAGGACTTGTTTGCAAAACATAAACAAATGAGAGGAAATGCCCATCAGTTTAGTTTCCTAAAATGAGCTGCATAGAAATTGTTGGTTTTTCCCTTGCATTCCTTAATGAAACAGCATGGTGCTTTGTAGTTCCATTACTTCCTTTGAATCTTTAAAAACAAAAATATAGAACATTCTTTTTTGGATTAATTAGTACATTTTTAAAAGATTTAGGCCTAATGAGTTTTAATTAGAGTTAATCTGAAATGATTTAGTCATTTTATCAATGATTTCACTGACTGCATTTCTCTATAGTAAGTGGATATTGTCAGCATTGAGAAACCTCTATTTTGTATTAAATAAAATCACACTAGAAAAGTTAGATGAAAAATTGCTATATAGTATAAAATTTCGGTTTTCAGTTTAGTAAGAAAGCAGCTGAGCCTCTGGTTATGGTAACATTGGCATCCTGTTATAAGTAGACCCTGTCCCTGTACAACCAAGTGTGTGTAATAGAATCTATGAGAGCAAATTTGGCATAGAGTAATGTATATAAAAATCTAGTCTTTAGTGCCACCTGAGTTCACTTTGGTAAACTTGTAGTTTACTTCTAAGGAGCACGTGCATGGATATTGATCAACACTTCAAAATCACACAACCAGAAAAAGGGCAGAGTCGAGCTTTCATCCCCAGCTATCTCGCTCCAGAGCCTGAGTTCTTCATTACCTTGCTCCGTGGCTTTCTATCAGGGAGGACCCCATTTTCCTCAGGCATGTGACAAGAGCAAGGTGGGTTCCTGTTCAAGAAATAACAGGATTTCTGGGCATGATGCCAGGATGAGTGCTTAGAAGGCCAGGGTGAGACAGAGATGGTTTGCACAACAAAGTGGATAGGATGGTGGGGTCAGGGTCTTGAGAATAAGATAGGGGCTTAGTTGAATGAGCTAAGATGTACTTCGTAGTTTAGGGTTGACTAGCAGACGTGTGATGCAGGGTGTATTGGCTTAGAACTCCTTACATTATTTCCACCTAGGATTGGGCTCAGATTTGGATGGACTGAGCTTCTAAGTGGCGTTTCCAACTCCAGCTGCTAGGAGTAGGGAGAACTGCTGTAATAGGAGGTAGTATTTTCCTATTTTCTTTTTGAAAACCTGGGAAAGAATTAGAAACTGAGTCATACTGTAGAGGAACCTTCTGAAAGAAGCATTTGCATTTTTTCTTTTTTGTCTCTCTTTTAAATTGGGGTGAGGGGTCAGTGGTGGTGGTGGAAGGATATTCCTGGAAATTTTGGAAGTCACACCCCATTGCTTATGTCATGGTTGAAACTGTCTGCCTAGTAACTTGGCTGTTTCAGCACTAGCCAGCAGGTTAGGGATTGCTTTGGGGGAACTAGTGGTAGAAAGTGGAGTTAGTTGCTGGGCCTTCCTGGAAACTTTGAAATCACACCATCTGAGGTCATCCCCCTTTGTTTGTAGTTTAATTTGTTAGCTTAATAATTTTCCCTATAAGACATTGTGAGATCACTAGAAAGACCCCAGAAATTCATTGTGATGTCATTAAAAGTCAACTTAGAAAACAAGATTTTGTTTTCATGGGAATGTCCTTGGTGATAATGAAGGAAGAAAAACACAGGAAACATACAATATGCTGTGAAAGCAGATTCATTTCTAATGGAATATTTCTCAATATTTTCCATGAAACATGAATCATAGGTCTTGAAGGGGCCACACGAGGGCATGGTTCATTTTCACTTGGAGACTCTACTGTACCTATGACATCCTAGACAAAAGATTTTTCATTTCTTGGCCAGATGAAATTGTATAAAGAGCTAATTGTTAGGGGGGAATAAAGAGTCTTAGCAATCAATATGAATCCTTGCCTTTGCTTAGAGTCAGGATTTAATAGAGGGCAGCTGCGAATCTCATTCTTTTCATGTCCTTGTCTGGGCTGAGGTGCTGGCAGTGCCGCCTTCCTTCCTGTCCACACATGCCATCTTTTATCTGGGCCTTTTCTCTGCTCCCTATAAAATCCTCCAGCCAACACAAATACCTACTTCCTGGAAGGCTCTAGGCCTGTCTCTCCCAAGAGCCCTCCTGTACCACTGTCGTCTAGCCTCTAAGTTAGTTCAGGAGGAGCAGGGAGAGGTAGCTCTACTGACTCTTAAGTCAACTGTGACAGGGACAGTATGTCCTCTACCAAAGCCATGTAGCCTGGTGATCATCACTGATGGAAGTCTGACTGGCTTTGGGAGGATGTCAAGTTTGATGGCTTTTCTTTTAAAGGTTACCATTCTCCTGGGAGCTGAAAGATGTTTAGTTGCATGCTTTTAGTTAGTGGACTCTAAAGTCTCTATAGAACTTTCAAATTTCAAATCACATTGAGAACTGAAGCTAATTGTTTGCTTTAGTGAAACATTTAAATTCTAAAACATTTTCATAATGATCTTATATAATACTGCAGTTTTAAAAATTTGTTTTAAGGCTAATGCATACAAATTGTGAGCATGAAGAAAATAAGTGAATGTCATGGTGATAGAAGAAAGAACAGCTGAGTGTGGTGGTGCCTGCCTGTAATCCTGACTGAGGCAGGAGGAATGCAGTTTCGAGGCCAGCCTCAGCAACTTGGTGAGATCCTGTCTCAAAAGATACAAAGGACTGGTGATATAGCTTAGTGATAAAGTGCCCCTGGGTTCATTCCCAAAACCAAAAAAGAAAACAGATTAAAATGTTTAGAAACTACCGTTATTTTAATACATTTAAAAATATTTAATTCCCAGCGGTTTTTATGGAAAATAATTTAGATCTTTTGCAACAGTGTTTACCCTGCTAACTTGTGTTTAGTGAGTTGAAACCTCAAAATGACAAATTGACAGCAGAATCTATGGTGGCGGGAAACTCAAGAGAGCCTTACTCTGAGCTAGCCTTAGCTTTGAAGCTGTTAGAAGGTGCAACTCTTTCCTTCTCTTATTTTCCTTAAGCCTCTTCAGATCTGTGTAGAATTCTATCCTAGCTCCAGCAAGTGTGGGAACCGTATCATTGATGAACGCCATGCTCTGCTCAGTGGCTCTGTGAATGACACCATTGAGAGCTGTTTTATGTTTCTGAATTTCCTCATTTGTTTGCTCCCTCCCTTCCCATCTCCCCATGTGTGATTCAGCATCCAGAATGTTACAGGGACCTTAATGCTATGTTCTTAGTTATTTTTATTTTTAACTTGGTGCTTTCATTGCACCTATTAGGCTTGTTTGACATATTAAAACACTGACTTGCCATTCTTTCTAAGAATTTTATGACAGGTCTTAGGGAACTCAGGTTGTCTCTTGCTCTGTTTATTGTGAAATGTCATGAATAGTGTCATAGCTTTGGTTCACAAGCTGAGGTAGGCTATAATTTCAAAAGCAAGGCTTCTAAATGGTCTATTTCTCTAATGCAAATTCTGCATATGAATGAGAAATTCCTGTTTTACTAGTTTAAAATCCAGGAAAGAAGACCTGTTGTAAATGAATTCTGTCTTTAGAGTTTGAACCCTAGCAGTGGCTTAAATGCAACCAATTTTTGATAATAAAAAAAAAAATTTAGGTGGTCTGAACATGACCTTATAATGTGAATGCATGGAATACTTCTGCACCTTTCATTACATTGAATGCTGAGAATATTGTAATTTGATTGTATTTAATTGTTTGTAGAATACCTGCATTATAAATTATATCATCCTATTATAAGATTAGGATTTGGGGAGCTGGAGGAAACCCTTTGGAAGACACATCGATTTGCATTTGGGTGTTTTTTAAGACATTGTGAATAAGCTGAAATTTTTTGTGAACACTTAGGCCTCACTTGAAAATCTTTTAGAATTGAAAATAACAGTCCTTTCACTCAGGTTAGCTTCAGTGTTATACCAAGCTTTGTGACTTATCCAAAGCAGCTGTATTTGGCAAGTGTTACTTCACAGTCCTTCAGGGAGGCCCCAGACTGAGAGAGTGTGTATTCAGGAAAATTTGAATTATCTCACCAATTTTCCAGTCCCTCTTATAACTCTTAAATATTAACTTCAAGGGAAAGCAGTCTTTTACCTGTGTCTCTGTGTATTTGCTTTATTAGAATTTTTTTTCCATTTTTCCATCCTTAGAGTTACATTTCCCCCATGAAATATTGGAGAAAATGACTTTTAACTTTTGAGCATGCCTGGTCTCTGAAATGTTTGGGGCTTTATTTTGCATATGATTTAGCTTTTCCTACAAACAAGGACCAATCCATATGCTGACCAGATAGATCCCTTTACAGACAACAGCTTGCTGATGAGTAACTTGAAGTTACGAGCAGGTGTTCTCAGGCTGGCAAGTACTGATGGATCCACAGCAGAGTTCAGTTTGTGGAAGGGGCGAGAGGAAACACCATGATGGTACTTACCACTGTCTTCAGGGATTGAGTATTGCCATGGCTGGGTTACATTGATGTCAAACCATGTTGCTTGCCCAGGAGGTGCTGAGTCTTTTTTTAAGAAAGGTATCTGGTATTTCTGCTGCCATCTTTCTCCTTCTGCCCTTCCCAGTTACCTTGATTGTTACTATCTATTTTTATATACTTGTATAATTATGGAATTTTAAACAAAACTTCACCCAGTGTTACAGCATCAGATTTTCTGTGGTCTTTTTTCTCCAAGTAGAATTTTAGTGATTTGTTAGAATATGTAAAGATTAATTGGTATTAAGTTTTCAGATTAAATGCTCTCTAGCACCAATCCCTGGTCTTTCACTAGCTAGCATTTGCCTCTTAGCCTCACTTTCCTCTTTTAAAATGGGAATAGTGTTTCTACCCATCTGGTAGGATTGTGAGATAATTCACTGTAAGTGCTGTTATTTTCATCATCATCTGCTATGTACACAGCTTTGCTAATTTTATTTTATTTTTTCCTGAAGAGGCTTCACAATTAATTGTGGGCAGTGACTTACTGTCCTACTTGTGGAAACCAGTTGAAGTTCCAGCTTCTGTTTCATTGCTTATTTATAACAGGCTCTCATGGGGCTGCTAATGATGGCACCAGTTCAAACATTTCAGATGAAGGTTTATGGGAATGTGTATACTGTTTAGATATAGGATTGTGACTAAAACAATGAGCCCACTGTTCCATGCATTTCAAGTAAGTCTTGTTGTAGTTGAAGCTTCATTTGCTTTTCTTTGGGTAATAGCTGTTAAGTCTCACACCATGCTTGAGCAGCCTTATTCACATAAACTCTTAGAACCTTCTATTGTATCCAAGAAAGCAGTTCTCTGAGTTTGCCTCCCCTTCTATAGGCCTTGCCTTTTACATTTCCATTAAATTCCATACTTCTTCTAATCTTTATTTAGTAGGCCCTACTCTTAGACAATGCTAAGGGACAGAGAGATACTTTGGTAAGATCCTTATAGGTTTGGGAGTGAGATTACCTGGTTTACAAATTCCTGCATGTTGGATGAATATTGTAAAATTATTTACTTCTGCACACCCCAGCTTCCTTTTTTCTAGAACTGGAAAAATATCTGTCTTGAAGAATTACTGTGAGGACGAAATGAGAAATGATATGGGAAAGCGCTAAGAATATTTCTGAGCATAGGTCCAGTATATAATAACCATTATTAAACTCCAGATCATTCATTTTTTGTTACTTATCACCTTAAAAACATTTCAGAAAACCCACGTGAACTTGGGTTATTAGAAATTTTTAGATATGCTCACCTTTCAGTCCTAAAACTTAAAATAATACATTTAAAAATCATGCAATGTGAGTGTAACTTCTGTACTTTTTCACTTTGGGGGCTTGTTAATCAGTGATTAAAATGTCATTAAAGGTACCACTGTTTGGAGTTCTTTAAATACCACAGATCTTTGCATGTCAGGTAATTCAGAAAAGCAAACAGTGTCACATTGCTTTAATTGTCTGCCACATTTTATTTCACAGCTTGTAGTCTTTTACTTCTTGCTTTCTTTCTGTTTTTTTTTTTTTTTTTTTTTTTTTTTTTTATTCTTCTTACACTTTCAACTTAAAATAGAAAAGTTTATGTTAGTGTCTTTAAGGAAGACTGGATTGAGTTCTTCAAGGGTAAGGGTCAACTCTTAGTTAACTTTGTAACTCAGTACCTGTCTGTCACATCCTAGGTATTCAGAGTAAAGGAAGGTCATTTCTTATCTTAGTTTGTTGGGACCATCATAATGAAAATACCAGGTGGATGGCTTATAAAAAAAAAGAAATTTATTCCTTAGTTTTGGAGGCTTGGAATTCTGAGATCAGGACATTGGCATATGTGGTGTCTGATGCAGTTGAGCCTTCTGGTTCACAGATGATGCTTTCTTGCTATATCCTCACCTGGTTGGAAGGGCTAGAGATCTTTCTTGGGCCTCTTAAAGTGTACTAATCCCATTTATGAGGGCTCCATCTTTAAGACCTAATTATCTCCTAAAGACTCCACCTCCTAATATCATCACCTTGGGGGTTAGGAATTCAACATAGGAATTTTGAACAAATAGCAATATTATTAAGGATTCATGTGAAAATGATGGAAGAATCCTCTTAATTTAGAGAAGTTCTTTTTCTTTCCATTTTGTTATTATGCATAGGTAATTAAATATCATTATTTTTATTCTTGGTTTCCCAAACTAAGATAAGGAATGCAGGCTTGTGAATGTGTTTTCAAAGACAGTTCTGAAGAAATCCAGCATAAGAGTTATCCTCTCTTACTTTTAAAAATTATGAGGGAGGGCTGAGGATGCAGCTCAGTGGTACCGTGCTTGGCTAGCAAGTATGAGACCCTGGGTTCAATGCCTAGCAGTGGGGGTAGAGGGGGAAAGGGATGGATTTATTAATATATTCATTCTTATAATAAACTTTTTTCTTTTGGAGAGAATAAGCTGGGGACATATTTTTTAAAGCTATAATATTAAAATATATACCAAATTTTTTGCGAGGCTTAATATTTGTACAAATAGAAACTTTTAATTTACTCATTAATATTTAATTATTTTGTTGCATATAAAATTATAGCATTTATGTGTAGTCATAAATTTTCTATAAACTCTGTATCATATCCAGGAATTGAGTATACTTTAGACTTTAAATGGGTCTATATGGAGTCTAAATGAAGTCAGTGTAATAGTTTTTCTTTCTCCATCAACAGTGTGACCTCAGGGACAATCACGGGCAGGCAGTGATCCTGTGGAGGGCATTGGGGTGGGATGTGGAAGAAGGAACAGAGGTGAGAACTATTTAGGAGACACTCATGGCTTGGTGACCCTGGGGGTTCCATGAGGAGAGAGAGAGGATGAAGGGAAAGAGTAGAAGAGTTTCCAGTAGGCACTGGTTGAATTAGTTGTAGGATATTTTCCTAAGATGGTTAAATATGGTCATTTAGAAACATTACTAACCTGTAATGTAAGCAAGAGTTATGAAACATTGTTTTTTGCTTTGTTTCTTTTCCTTTTTTTTTTTTTTAAGCTACCTCTCCTAATTGGACAAGTATTCAGATTAACAAACAGAATAAAAGGCAAACTTTTATTTATTTATTTTAAAGTATCTTTTTCTGTTTCTCAGCTTGGGCATGTCTTCTTTGAAGAGTGTTTTCAGTGACTTGGAAGGTATTTAGCATACTATTTGTGACGATGTGAAGACAGTTGAGTAAATGGACAGTATGTTTACTTCTTTCTGGATCCCTGTAAATCTTAATAAAACTGGCCTCACGATTGTCCACTTTATTGGCCTTTATGACTCTTACTTTTGGGTTCTTTGAATGTGTCCTATACTTGTTTGAATGCACCACCCCCTCCCCCGCTGCAATTCAGAGAAGAAATTTTTTTTTAAGTATTCAAGTCTTTTTGTGTTTGAGTTAAAATACATAATTAATGCATACATTCCAAAATTTAAATATAACACCTTTATGGGCACTTTATATCTTGCATGTAGAGCCAGAGTTAATCACAGTCTTGTGCTGTCTTTCTGGCTATAGGAATTTTCACATTATTACTTTATTGAAAAAGTTTACAGGTATTATCAAATTATAGTTTTTGTTCTAAACTGAAGAAAGAGCCCTAGAATCAAGAGTTAACCAGAGGTTTTTCAATCTCAGCTACGTATCAGAATGATTTGTGATTTAGAAACTACTACTCAGGCCTTCTCTCCTACAGTCTAAAAATTCCCCTGGGGTTAGACAGTGTGACCTCTCTCTACACTTAGCCTTAGCCTAGAGGTCAGCTTTTAGAGTTTTTTTTTCCTTCCAGGTATCTTTCATTTATTTCAAATATTAAAGTCTTTGTGCCTGACTTAAAATGCAAACATTATATGATTTAAATATGATTGATCTTAGAAGAATCAGAATATAAGCATTTTTCTTAGCATATCTTTAAGTAAAAATGTTCTCCTTGTCAGGGTTCTAACCCCAGGGGTTTTATTTCTCCAGTTCTGTTTTGCAATTCTCACTGAAGTTGATAAATGCTCTCACACATACATTTACCCTCATGTAGATGTCAAAATAAACCCTGCTTGTACCATTTTGAACTGCCAAATCTTTAGCAGTTGTCCAGTGTGTTTTGCGCTAGGTCCAGGAGTGTCCATTTTCTGTTCCCGATGCACTGTGGCACAGTGTGGACAAAACAAGCATTTAGGCACAGCTAGAGTTTAATTGTCCTCTATTGTGGCGAGTAATCTTTGCAGGTAGTGTAGTCAGTGTTTATACTTAAATTCTTTGAGTAAATTCTTTGAGTATATAAGCATGAGAGATAAACGTGTTAATAAAATGTAACAAAAGCATGATACTGTTATCCCACAAGTTATAAATCAAGATCTGAGATTAATATGGCTAATTTATTTTTAGTTAACGATCAAGACCATATTGTGTGGGTCAAGCAATCGCTTACAATTTGAAAAATATGTAGTTCTTACATTATACACTTAAGGAAAAAGCATATCTAACTTCTCAAAACTTTTAAATTGGTTCTGTTGACATTGTAGTTTGTAACTTTTGGGGGGGAGAAAAATGAATTTTTAGAAGTTGATACCTAAAGCTAATTGTAGAGAGCGGTTAAGTTGTTTCAACTCAGGGGGATTGTCACATTATAAGGAATAGGGCCTGGGCATTAGTTTTTAAATTGCAGGTCATTCTAATATGCAACAGAGATGGAGAATCTGTGGTTAACCCAGCTCTCAGGAAAGCTCAAGAAGCTCAGGCTAGGTGTACTTCCACAGCATATATCACATTGCCACGTACCTGTGGCTCTTCATCCAGGTTAGCCTTCTTTAGGAGGTTAGGTAGTTTTTTAAAGAACCTAAAGATCTTTACTTTTATATTTACATACTTATTAAATAAAATCTCTATGGTGACTGTGCTGAACCTTTTAAAATTGCTCTTTAGCTTTTGTTGTAAAGTTATGTAAATAATAAATAAGGGTGTAAGTTTGAGTTTAAGCTTTCAACAGAGTAAATTTTTTTTTTACCCTTTAGATATAAACATAATAGCATGTTTATTTTAACTAATTCAGAGTTGAATGAAACAGATAATGTGTACAGCAAGGATGGAATTTAAAAAGTGAGATGAGAACAACTTTTGTTTCAGAGGTGGAGATGCTTCTTTGAGCATGGTTTCCATTTGCCTTTATGAAAGAGTTGAGCTGGGACTGTTACTTTCCCTTCAGTTCCCTTTATCTAGATCAGGATGAGAACCTTGAATGGTGTGGGTGCCCAGGAAAAGCTTTGATGCTTGATTGGGGTGGTCCCAGGAATAAATGGATCCTAGGGTATGACAGTGCCCCTGATGATTTCCAGTAGGTAGTATCTTGGTTCTCAGACTTGAGCCTGGATCAGAATCACCGGAGAACTTGCTAATAAAACAGAAGCTACTTCCACCCCCAGTGTCTCTGATTCACATCCGTCGTAGATGGGTCTGAGAATTTATATTTCTGAGATGTTTCTGATGTTCTTGATTCAAGACTTCTGAGAACAGCTGAGGTAGGAGATGGTTATGGTGGGGGATACGAGTAATACAAGGAGATTTATAGAGCCATGCCCATAAATGAAATTAAGAAACAAGACTCTTAGGATTAAGCTTTGTCATAGAATGGACAAAGGGGATAAATTCCAAGGAAATGCAGAAGAATGCAAAAGACAGATTGGTTTAAGATTTCTTCATTTATAAACTCATAGAATTTTTTTCTTTGTACCTGAAAAATTTCCCCACCACTTTAATTCCAGTGAACTGAGGTTTGAACCTTAGTTTCAAAGGATTTATTTTTATAGTTTTTTAGTTTACATCTCCAAATTCAGTTGCCATATTATTAGGAATTTATTTTTTTCCTCTATGTTTCAATTCCCATATGATGAGAATAAAGATGTTGTGATTATTTTTTATTTTTTATGGTTCTGGGAATTGAACCCAAGGCCTTGGACCATTCTGGGCAAGTGCCATACCACTGAACTATACCCCCAGGCCTTCTAGTGATATTTTAAAGTTCAGTAAATAGTATTTGTATAATATTTAAAGATCAATGAGTTAGGAAACTTGTACAAATAAGAAAAATATTCTGAAGAGATGATAGCACACGTTACTGTATTCATAAGCAAGTACATCTCCCTGGTCTGCTGGCCTTAGTTAAGAAACAAGCCGAAGGGGAGGATAAAAAGTAGCTGGACTGATATGGAAGCTGACTTTGCTCTGTAAGGTATTCTGAAAGAGACAGGAAAGTTTTAAAGCTTAAAAGTGGGGAGAAAGGAAGTGACTCAGAATTCAAAATAGATAGGACTCGGCACCAGTAGTGCTCAGGAATTGAGAAATGCTGGCTCCAGAGCAAAGAGAGACCAGCCATGAGAGACCATGGAGGTGAGGGAATGGCTCCATGGAAACGTGGGAAACAGGATCCCACATGTTCTTTCTCTCCTTTTGTCACGTGGACAGGGCACCATTGTATGAATTTAGACATTGTGCCCTGTTGTAAAAACCAGCTTTAAGGGTCAGATTGTTGATTCCCAGACTGCTTATTAGTAATGATGGTTTCAGTGCTGAGGCGTGTTCTCATAGTCTCTAGGAGAGTTCTGCTGTTATTCTGTGAGTTGAGTTCATTGATAATTTTTCTGTTCTTCATTGCACCTGTCATTCTGCTATCAGCAATTAACATTCTTCAGATGTGAATACAATGCCAGCCTGCAGCTCAGATATAACTCAAGGACAACAGGTGCATTCTACCTCGTTCTTGGATACACCCAGAATAGTCAGAAGGCAAGTAATTAACCATAGAACAGACATTAAAGAAAATGAGATTCCTCAGAATTTGAGCCAAAGTGCTGCAAAGTAACTCTGGATATGTGTTTAGGAGATGTAGGAAATGGCTCAACAGGAAGGGCGAAATAGCCTTTCTAATCTGGCCTCTTTAAAATTTATTTCAAGCCTATTTCCCTTCATTGATAAAAATCTTATTAACTGTGTGCCTTCTACAGAACCTCTGTTTTGTATAGCTTTAAAGAAAATTGGTTTACATCAAAAGGTCATTGAACTTGAACTCACAGTAAAAATCAGTTGTTTATTTCTTAATTTTTTCTCTTCTCTTTTAAATGAAAGGAACCTGTTGAAATCTGAGAAGAGCAAGAGAATTCTTGATACAGATTTAACTTCCCTTTCCATTCAGTGTGGTTCCATCCATTAGGGCCACAAGTTTCCTCACCATAAAATAAGGGAACGGAATCAGGTTATTTCTAAAATTCTATCTACCTCTCAAGCTCTTTCTCCTCTCTCACTTTCAATTTCTGAAGAGTTCTTTTCATTACATGACCCTAATTTTTATGAAAATATTAAAGCTTTACTTAAATAGATTGTGGGCAGACTTTAAGAGCTTAATTATCTAGGATTTTTCTATTTGAAAGTGAAGTTATTAAATAAATTATCATTTGACACTCTTACGTACTACATGAATTTCTCCAAAATTTTATTAGCATATGTTAATCATCTTAACTGGTAACAAAAGGAAAGAAAAGTACCTGGTGTAGTTTTTTCTTGTTTTAGTAACTGCCATTTTCCACTTTATCTTTTTAATGTATGTACCTTTTATATGCCAGGTGCTTTATATTACTGGTTAACTCTGGCCATGTATGAATCACCTGGAATTAAAAAAAAAAAAAAATCCCAGTGCTTGGGTCCACCACTATGGATTTAGAGGTAATTGGTATCCAGTATATTTTGAAAGATATCTGTGTCATAGTATTTAGTTTATATTGCATTAAAAAAATAACCTTTGGAGTTTTTGAAATGTCATCTGGTATTTAGGGTATTAATTTGTGAATGAAAAAATTCTTATAAACAAAGATGGCATGTTTTTCTAGGAGCTCTGTCTCATTTGAGTCTGTTTGTGTCTAGGTTGTTTCTCCTGTGTGTGACCTCTCCTTCACTGCACTTGATAAGATGTTTTTGCTGCTTGTTTCTCATCTTGAGAAAATTGAAATGGTTTCTAAAGATTATTTAATCGAATCTTACTATCTCATTGATATTAAAATGCATGATTCTTTTACATATTTCTACAAAAGAGAAAGGGCCATCAATTAAATTGACTTGCCATCGATTGAAAGATTCATTCTTTTTTTCTGGTGATGTTGAAATGTGAAAGGATTACTTGGAATCAGTGGAATACTCTAGTTTTTAATTTCTCCTCCAGATTTAATTTAAAATTCACACATCTATACGGGTTGTTCTTAATTTTGTGTTTGCATAATTATATATGTGTGTGTTGAAAAAAAATCAAAGTAATTTTCTATTCGATCTACATTTTGGATATAGAAATATAGCTACTTTGTTTAAACATCATTGCTTCTAAATATGCCTTGGAGGACTTGCATACAAATCATAATCTTGTGCTCTTTGTTAGTTTTAGATCTCACTGTATGTCTATTTCACTATGTCAGAGTGCTTGTATCGTCATATCCACCCATACATATACGGTGAGTGTGCATATATGTCAGAGTTACTGCTTCTATCTGTTCTGTTTTCCCTAACCGTTTGGCAAACTCTGTACTTTGGGTTTTAAAATGTTTTAAGGTACTCTATTGTACATCCATTGTTTGCCATTACAGCATCATTCTATTGAAAACAGTAGTGCCCAGTTCAATCATGCATTTCTAGTATTTATGTGGAAAATACTTAGCTTTGCTTCCTTCACTCCTCTCTGCTTCCCTCCCATCCCCATGTGAACCAGGAGAGATTACCTTTTGATCAAGCCCATCTCCTTCTAAATACTTCCCTCATATAACAAATTTATTTTAGATATACAAAAATTATGTGAGATTTGGAAGTTTTATTTTTGACAAACTTTTTAAGGATGTCTCTTACTTTTTTAAAGGTACTTTTCTTACATGAAAATGCTATATATTTTTTTAAAGCCTCAGGTAGCTAATTCATCTCGAAATACTTGTTGGGTTTTCAATAAATTCACAGCAGAATGATATTAATTTGCTTTCTCTGCCATTAATGGAGGTACTGGAGATACCCACTTATGGATCCTCGCCAGATTTGAAGTGGCCACTCAGTTTAGATGAGTTGGGTTTCTTCATTTTTACAAGTGGTTGAATATAAAATGAAATACCTTTTATTTTGCTGAATCTCCACCTACCTATAACATTTTGATTTGGGTCAGCTACCAGTTTCTCATTACAGAAAGCCTTGGTTCTGCAGCCTTGTGCAGGCTGCTGGCTGTTTCCCTCCTTTTCAGGTGTTTTCTTGATGCCTCTTGCAGCTAGACTCTGCTTAGAGCTCTGTGCTCCCTTTGACTTTTGGGTTTGTGTGATGGGGCACTAAGTCTTCTCTCAGGAGAGGCTCAGTGTGTGCAGAACTGTTGGGATGTGTCCACCTTTGCTGTTCCCATACATGCTGTGTGGGTTACTCTCTGTTCTCCCTCCGATGCTTTTCCTCCCATTTACATATCGTTTTCCATTTTCTGAACTACTCAGTCTTCTCCTCCTTTCTTTCCTGCTCATATTCTGCATGAGGAGGAATTTTTTTTTGTTAGCAAACCTGGTATTTGGGGAGAGAAAGCTTTGAGTTTTGGTTTTTCCCCTTAAGAAGCCCTTTCCCTGAGAGCAGAGGGGAAGCCCTCAAGACATTTTTGAAAAAAAAAAAAATCATATTTCTTCTTTTCTCAGGATCCCTGGTTTGAATTTGCAGCAAATTAAGAAACTCCTAGACATCCCAGGTGCCTAGGAGCCCCTTCTGTTTTAACATGTTAACCTTAATCATGTTGGTTTTCATTAGTGAGATTGGTTTGGAACTTGTTGAGCCAGCTACATGAAATACGGTATTGACATTTGTTCAGGCTGTCTCTTTGTACAAGGCAGTTCCTTTACTGCTTGTCATGAATCCATCCTGTTCGGTATCATGATGCCATTTGGCATGGCTTCTTTGTTTACTGTATTTACTGTGTATGTTTAGAAGAGAAAAGACCCAGAGTGATCACTTCTCTGCGTCAGCCCCTTAGGTCAAGTTTTCCGCCCTGACTCACGGGTGTGTGTAGGGGCTGCTGGGATTGGTTGGTTGGGTGTGCAGAATTTCCTCTGTTGGATTCAGGAGCCAGAAAGCCACGACGAAGTTTGATTTGGCTTGTGGCAGCATTTTCCAAATATGCATCTGGATGCAGTACAGTAAGTCCTCTAAGAAAAGGAAGGAGAAGAAGGGAAAATTGCAACTCTATACCTGGAACTATTTGGGGAACATTTAGAAACGGGGAAACTAAACCGTGGTGTTTTCGTGTCTCCCCTAAACTGATGTCACTGTGGTGCTCAGAGACCAGCCTTTCTCCAGGTGGAGCACTCCTGTGCTTGGGAGAAGCCATAGAGGCAGCTTCTGTCCTGCATTGCTTTGTGCTGCCTTGCTCCAGACAGTCTTGACTCTGACCTGGCAGCCAGTGCCGCTTCCTGCTGACGTGGCCTCCCACAAATGACAGAACAGAGCTGCCTCAGTGTGCTGAGGAAGGAGCCGGCCCAGGGCATGAATCACCAGCAGGATAAGGAACAAATTAACAGGGAAAAGTGCCTAACTGTTCAGGTTTCCTTGTAGATAGACTTAAAAGATATCTTTCTTATAGGAAGGGAGGAGGGGAAAGAATGCCACAAGAATCAGTGATTTGTTTGGCCATAGGAAGGATTTCTTATCAGCATGAGTAGACTTCTGGGGTGAGGCCCAGTTGGCCTCAGACATTTGTTAGGATGCTTTTAGAAAGACAGCTGCCTGCATGCTGCAGCCTTCACAGGCCACACTCGTGCTCAGGAGTCTGGGTGCCCAGCCATATCTTGCAGACATTATGCAGGGCAGATATTAAATAAAATAAAACCCTCAAACCAACAACTACAGTTTGTATCTTCATGGCAAAAGCTTTCTCAGCTCAGTAGGAACTAAAGGAAAGGACTCTGAGAAACTGTTAAGGATCAATTACTGTGGCATGATTTTTCTATCCATGGTATCAGCATCCTGTTCAGGCACATTTTGTGCTTGTGTTTCATTTACTCTTTTTTTTTTTTTTTAATACTTCAAATTTGCTTATTTGAAAAGGTCAAAGGACAGCTAGCTTCCTGTTACCTTCTCCAAAAGTGGAAGGTATAGTGAATTTTTAGAAGAAGATCAGACTTTAATTCCTATCTAATCTAGACGATAGTGGTTTCCTCTATTTTTAGGAAGTTTTGGTAGATCCTTTCTTTCAGTGATTCTCACATGGGAGTCCATTATTTAAAACAGATGCAAGTGGAGTTGACTGTGGGTAGAGGGACCTGAGCTCACCTGCTCGTTTTCTTCCTGGTAGTGGCCCTTGACATTTTTCTTCTGACCACTTTGAAGTCACAGCATACTTTGTTTAGAAACTACTGATCTGATTCACTTTTCTTTTTTAAGGTGAGGAACTGTAGCTTCAGGTAGGGTCATATTGTTAGGTATTATTATGGTGACTTTCAAGGTGCCTTAGAATTAAAGTTCCACAGCTTTCACCTGTTTCCTGCCTTTGAGCCTTCATCATCTCTCAGTCAGCTGTTGTAGCAACCTAGGTGGGTTGTTCACTCTTGGTTGTGGAACAAAATTGGGGTAGATTCAGGTTTAGCATATGGATCTTGTTTCTGGTCAGCACTGGCCTCAAGTTCACTAGGTAGGTGGTCTTGGGCTCACAGAGTTTTGAAATGACTTCCGTTGACTGCATTTTCCTGTGTTTCTCCTTCCCTGTAAGCCATTTTCCTCTGTGGCTCCCCACATTACCACCCCAGGTTAGTAAACAGAAGCCTCTGCCTGAAGCAAACAAATCCCCAGGAAAAGCAAGCAAACTAGGAATGGAAGGGAGAGTGGAATATTAAGTATATAATAATAAGTCTAATTACATTTTCAGTACAGTCATTTGATTTACTAAGAGGCTTTGAATTTCACAGATGATGCATGTAAAGAAAGACATCCACATCATTTATGGTTTTTTGTTGCTGTGTTGAAGGCTGGGTTTCTACTTTGTGAGGGGCAAGAAGGGGAGAAACTGTTTTATCTGGTAATCCTGTTTCAGTAGCAGAGGTGCTGTACATGTAATTATATGCTCTCCCCACTTTTTTTTCTGGAAAAAAATGCCCAGATACTGTTTTTCCAAATGGTCTTGGTAAATCTGTTCTTGGTACAGCTGTGAGTAGGAAGCCATGGCAGTGGGGGGTGGTCATTCTTTTGTGTGATGGTAATGAAATAATTTCTGCATTACGATTTTTAGGAGACTCTTTGTTTAAAATGAAACTTCAGAACCCTTGAAAAGCCACACTGCCAGTCCCTTTGCCTTGTATTTTTAAAGAAGGTTTTATTAACTTCATATGTTTTGCTGTCATCAATTGCACAAATTAATACAATTGTTTTGAATAAAAGAACTTGGGCATCATGTGTCTGGTGTCTTCTTTCCTTTCTTTTTCTTCCCCAAATGCGATTCAACCACGTCTGGCTCAGAACTGCTGTTGTTTCCACCATTAGCCGCCCACTCCAGTGGCTGTTCCCTAGCTGCCAAGTGGTACTTCATCCTGGTGTTGGGTGAAGGCAGGAGGAAGTGTTCAGGTGGAGCCCAGAATGCAGCCTGGAGAGCTGTTCCCACCAAGGCTGGCTATGACCTTCCTGTGGGCTGCAGGGCCTGGCATAGGAATTTCCGTTACATGCAGGAGGGAACCAGGTGGGCATGTGGGGTCAGATTGCCAGCCAGGGGCTTGAACGGTTCTTTATATCATTTGCTAATGGAACTTGGAAAACCTCCTCGTCTAGTGGGAGGTATCTGGAGGGAAGTGACTAGTGCCACATTTTGAAGTTTTTCTTACTGTGTTTACTTTCTAGAGTGACCAGAACTTATTTGGTTAAAAAGCAGCTAATTAATCTGTTTGATCTTGATGTGGAAATGAAATATATCAAGTTCTAGGTCAAACCACTTTCCCTTGTAGAATGCTTACTCTTTTGAGATGTATTTCATTAGATTATAGACTATGAAAAGTCTATGTGTCCTCAGTAGTCCTATTTGCAATGGTGGCATGACTATTGTTCTAATAATGCTCTTAGATATAAATGTAATTTTGTCAACATATAAGTCACATTTCTTAATGGATTGTGAAAAGATATAGGAGTGGGTGACTTAATCATGCACATAGTACTATATGTGGCACCATTCTTGAAAAGCACTGTGCCACCTCATCCCATTTATCTCAGATGATAATCCTGTTTTTAATTTTTATTTCCCTTTTAATTATAGTTAAGCTAATATCATCTTTATTTTAAATATGAGGAAATTAAAGTTCAGAATGGCCAGCTAATTTATCTGAAGTATTAGTGATAGAACCAGAATGTGAACTCAGAACAGTTCCAAACTCCTATATATATATTTTTTCCTTTGCGGGGCTGGGGATTGAACCCAGGGCCTTGTGCTTGCAAGGCAGGCACTCTACCAACTGAGCTATATCCCTAGCCCACTTCTAGTATTTTTAACAAAATTTTATTTTAAAATAATTAGAAGTTCCAAGGGTGTTACAAAAAATGTGTGCAGAGGTTCTATCTTCCCAGTTTTGCCTAATGGTAATATCTTGCATCGCTATATTTTAATGTAAAAGCCAGAAATTGACATTGGTACAATCAAAGGTTTTTCATATTTGTGTAATAACTACCACACTTAAAATATGAAACTGTTCTATCACTACAGGCTCTTTTCTGCTGTTTCATTAGAGCTTCTTTCCTCTTTCCCACCATCCCTAATCCTAGCAACCATTAATCTGTTCTCAGTCACTATAGCTTTGTTATTTCAAGAATGTTATATGAATGGGATCTTATAGTTGCACAGATTTTTGAGATTGGCTGTTTTCTCATAATTTGAGATTCGTTTGTTGTGTTGATAGTTCACTACTTGATCCTGCTGAGTAGTATTCTGTGATATGGATAAGTTAGTGTGCCAGCCTGTTGAAGGATATTTGGTTGGTCTAGTTTTGGCTAGCCATGAATTTATTTTTTCATTTTTGTTTTTTAAAGAGATGGGGTTTTACTGTTATCTGGGCTGGCTTCAAACTTGGCACAGGCAAGCCTCCTGCCTAAACCTCCCAAGTTGCTGGGACTATAGCTGTACGTGGCTATACTCCTGTGCCTGGTTGCCATGAGTATTTGTGTGCAGGTTATGTGAACATGACATTTCATTATTTGGGATAAATGCCTTATTGCGTGTGCCTAAATTCTTATGTGTAACCTAACCTCCAAGGTGATGGCATTAAGAGGGTGGGGCCTTCTGGAGTTGATTAGGTCATGAGGGTGTATTCTTTGTGAGTAGGTTTAGTGCCCTTAAGAGACCTAAGGGAATTAGTCATCCCTTCTGCCATGTGAGGACACAGTGAGAAGGCACCATCTATGAGGAATGGCCTTGATCTTGGATTTCCTAAATTCAGAACTGTGAAAAATAATTTTCTATCCTTTATAAATTATGATACTTTTGTTACAGCAGCCCAGACTGTGATAATGCCCAAGAGTACAGTGTTGTGTCCTACTATAATTGTATATTTACCTTTATACAAAATTGCTCAAATTTTCCAGAACAGTTAGACCACTTTATTTCCTATCTGCAATGTATGAGTGGTCCAGATCTCTTCATCCTTGTCAACTTTTGGTCTTATAACTATGTTAAATTGTCATTGTGGTTTTAATTTGTATTTCTTCAATAGTTGGTGATGTTGAACATTTTTTCATGTGCTTATCTGCTTTCTGTATATTATTTTGGTGAACTTTCTCTTCGTGCTTTTTGCCCATTTTTTAATTAGATTTTTTGTTTGTGTTTTTACTGTTGAGTTTTGAGAGTTCATTATATATTCTAGATACAGGACCCTTTTTAGATGTGTAGTTTGCAAGCTTTCTTACAGCCTGTAGTTTATATCATTTAACAGTTTTTTTTTTCATTGTGATACAGTTTATCATTTTTCCTATTTTGCTGTTGGTGTGAAATCTAAAGACTGCTCCAAGTTCCAAAAGATTTTCTCCTGTATAACCCCCCTCACCCCCGCAGCATTGTAGGTTTCATTTTACATTCTTGTCTGTGATCAGTTTTGACTAAAATTTTGTATAAAGTATATGTTATGGTTTGGATGTGGTGTCCCCCAAAAGCTCACATGTGAGACAATGCAAAAATGTTTGGAGGAGAAATGACTGAGTTATTTATAGTCCTAACCCAATCAGGGAATTAATCCCCTGATAGGGATTAACTGAGTGGTAATTGAAGTGGTAAGGTGTGACTGGAGGAGGTAGGTATCTCCAGATATCTTATATCTGGAGAGTGGAGTCTCTCTCTCTCTGCTTTCTGATCGTCACGTGAGCTGCTTCCCTCTGCCACACTCTTCTGCCATGATGTTCTGCCTCACCTTGAGCTTCGAGGAATAGAGCTGGTTTTCTGTGGACTAAGACCTCTGAAACCATGAGCCCCTAAATAAACTATTCCTCCTCTACAGTTGTTCTGGTCGGGTCCTTTGGTTTCAGCGGCGAAATAGCTGACTAGAACAGTATGAGATTTAGGTTGAGTTTTTTTTTTTCCCTAATCCTGCTTTCCCCTCTTGTTCCTTCTTGTCTCCTCTCCATCCTCAGCAGACTTTATTGAAAAGGCTGTCTTCCTCCATTGTATTGCTTTTCTCAGAAATCTTTTGGGCCTCTGTGTGGGTCTTCTTCTGAATCATCTATCTTGTTCTGTGGGTCTGTGTCTGTTCCTCCTCCATCAGTCACCACACTGTCTTGATGACTGCCAGGCCCTGTATTTTCTAAAGTGGATTTGACCAGAGGTATTTAGGGTAGATGACTCAGGAGGTATGCCAGTCCTCCTTACATGAGTGCTTATAAATATGAGTTCTCTCTTGGGAGTTTTGGATTGACTCTGACTTACTCCGAGAAAATCAGTAGGAAAACCACAAAGTCTGAAGAAGAATGAAGATAAATTAAATAATAAACTGGTGTTTTATTTTATTTAAAAAAAATTTTTTACATTCTTTTACATTTTAAGCATTCAATATGTTGAATGAAAATTGCCAAAATACATTCAATTGTGAGTTAGGGATTAAAAACACAAAATACAGGGGCTGAGTTTTAAGTTCTGTATAGTCTGTGCTGATGTTCCCAGGGAATTGAAGTTTACGTTGATTTTAATGTCTTGATCCTTACTTTGGCCTGAAGTAGTAGCCGTTGGCAATCAACAAAAGGAACCACATGAGCAAAGTTTTAAAAAAATAGTTAGGGATCAGACTTTACTTTTTCAATTTGCTATTAGGGATTGAACTCAGGGGTGCTTAACTTCTGAGCTATACCCCCAGTCCTTTTTATTTTTTATTTTGAGATGATCTCACTAAGTTCTGAGGTTGTCACTAAGTTGCTGATGCTGGCTTTGAATTTGTGATACTCCCATCTCAGCCTTCCGAGTCACTAGGACTACAAGCATGTGCCACTGCCACTGGCTCGGAGTTTATTTTAAAGCATTAACTTCTTGTGTATATTAAGGCATCTCATTTGTACTGAAGCCTTGTTTTTGTTCCATCATCTGCAGGTAGCCCAAATATCACATTAGACTCTGAAGCCAGTTAATTTCTGGCTTCATTTTGCAGAAGGAAAATGAAGCCACATTTTGCAGATAGGAATTAGGTTCCTTTGTAAATGGAAAGATACATCTGCAGATACATCTACATCTGCCCTAGGTCTCTGAGAGGATAGGGGAGGTGGGCAGCAGTTGACCTGAGACTGGCAACCTTCTGCTTGGTTGTAAGCCTGGTTTTATTCTTTTTCATCTGTAGTATTTCAGAAGCTAAGGTCAGTACTAGATATTTCTACTATACTATCCTATATACTACACAAAACTGTGCCCCTGTCCAGCCCCCATCCAGCTCCTTGAGTGGATTCCTCTATCTGCAGACTTGTGCTGAATTTAGATTGGCGCTCACTGGGTCTTGCCTGTGGTGGAACCTGGTTTCCACTTGCTGGGGAAGAACCTGCCCCCATTCCCCCATGACTTTGCATTTCCCCTGGCTCCCGGTCTATGGCTTAGTTCCTGTTTATCATCACCAGCCTGCTGCTTAGACTGTTTCTTGCCATGATATATGGTAATATCTTCAGGGGTTTATACTGCATCCTAACACGGCATGTTAAAACACGGAAGAGCTGCTAAACACCAAAGGCATGAAAACTGCCTTCCAAATTTACTAATATTGGTCAGCTCCTTTCAGAGTTGTCATGGAACAGAGAACTAAAAAGGCAGCTATAAGTCAGAGATATCAGTTTTATGTACTGGGGAGCATAAGCTGATGGTGGAGCAAGATTAATAGAAAAAGTCTATATAACTATTTTAAAGTATATTCATTGCTTATAAAGAACAGAATTAAACTTTTATTTTTATAATGTTGTCTTTTGATCATTTTTATTTTTACAAATAAGTCAAATAATAAATTATTACTAAATATTTATATTGGCTATAATTATTATAAATCCAGTGTAATGAAAGAAATCACTATTTTCATCTTTGCATTTTGCGTTTTTTTTTAAAAAGTTGTTTTTGTTTGTTTGTTTTGTAGTTATAGATGAATAGCATGCCTTTATTTTATTTGCTTGTTTTTGTATGTTGTGCTAAGGATCAAACCCAGTACCTCACATGTGCTAGGCAAGCACTCTGCACTGAGCCCCAGCCCCTGTATTTTGTGTTTTTAATCCCTAACTCACAATTGAATGTATTTTGGCAATTTTTATTCAACATATTGAATGCTTAAAATGTAAAAGAATGTAAAATTTTTTTAAAATAAAATAAAATCACTAAAATAAGTGAAAGCCAGGAGTGATTCTAACTTTTAGAAAGCTTTAAAAATAAGTCTCATTCTTATTTTTGTCAGTGATTATTCTTGGTACAGTGTTTCTATAATTTCTTAGTTAGGTTCATTATTAACTGTTACATAGAACTGTCATCAGAAACAGGACTGAAGAGCTTTGGAAATATTTTACTCTCACATCTGCCTTTGGGCAGGCGTGGATATTGGTGGGGTGGAATGTGAACTGACTGATCACTTTTCCAATTCTGTTATTTTCCAATGTGGTTTGGAAAAAAATCTCTACATATGAAGTCAAGAAAGCACAAGGAAGCCTCTGGTTAATGAATTTAGTGTGTTTCAGACTTTCCTCTTATGGAGTCCTGGAAAATCACTTCAGAAAAGAGTATTACGGGTCACTTATAGAAGAAACTGCTTTGCATGCATGTATAACTTAGAGCCTTAGCAGGCTACCAGGAATTCTGGGCTAAATCTGGTAGATAAATTCAAAACCTTTTGTTCACCATAGTAGCAATTGGAAAACAGACATTTTGTGCAGCATATAAGTTTATGACTGGTTAGATTTCTCCCCGACCTGGCACTGAACACAGACGTTTATTTGACACATGCACTTGTTCACGAAAGCCGGACAATTGGTGAGGACTATTGTATATTATATAGGGCAAGGATCACCTGTAATGTAACCTTAAAAAAATGGTATCAGTTTTTTTGAGGTATAATTCAAATTCATTCAGGTCACCTATTTAAAATGTACCATTCAGTGGTTTAGTATATTTTACTTGTGATTTTGGAATTTTTTTTCACCTGGAAAAAACCCCTGTAGTCATTAGTCACGTCCAATTCCCCCACATCCGCATCCCACTATTAATCTACTTTCCATCTCTATGAAGTTGCTTATTCTGGACACTTCATTATAAATGAAATCATAGATGATCATTTTCTTGAATGATTATTATTATTTATTTTTGCAGTGCTGGGGATTGAACCCAGGGCCTTGTGCCTATGAGGCAAACACTCTACCAACTGAGCTACATCCCCAGCCCTTGAATGATTATTTTCTCTTACTTAGCCTAACATTTTTGAAGTTCATTTACTTAGTAATATGTATTAGCAATTTCTTTTTATTGTCAGATAGTATTCCACTGTATGATTATACTACATTTTATTAATCCATTTATCAACTGATGGACATTTGGGTTGTTTCTACTTTTTGTCTGTTATGAAAAATATTACCATGAGCAATTGTGTACAAGTTTGTATGGAGACATACATTTTATTCTTCTTGAGTGCATTCCTAGGAGTGAAATTGCTGGGCCATATGGTAACTGTATTTAATTTTTTGCTAATTGCCAGGCTGCTTTCCAAAGTTGCTGTACCATTTTACATTCCTGCCGCCAGTGTATGAGGTTTCCCAGTTTTTCTGCATTCTCATCAACACTTGTTATTACCTGTTTTTGTTTGGTCTTATGCAATCTTTAGTGTATGTGTGTTTGCATTTGCATGCATGCACACACATATATACGTACATGTGTTGGCTATTTTTTTAAAAAATCTTTTGTATCCAGATCACTGCACTGATAAAACCACCATGGTGTCACAAAATTAATTTTTAGAATACTTGTATCCAATTTTAATAACTTAATCATGAGGCATCAGATATAAATAATAATGCAAAAATTTAGAGACTGATTATCGAACACAATCATATAACCCACCTAGACCTTAAAATGGAAATTTGCAGTTTAAGTAACAGTTAATAATGAACATGACTAAAAAGTATGTGACTATTATGTACATGAGTAATCATTAGCAAATGAAATAAATCCCTTTTGGGGATAATCATTTTGCTTTCTTTTTCTTTGTAATGACATGCACACATAGCCCACTAGGAAATGTAGTTATTTGCCTCTTTTTGAACTTTATATATATATGAGGCCATACTATCTGCATTATTTGGTGACTTTTGTTTACAGTTAGTTTCAAAGATACTGTTTGTAGTTGTTCATTCATTTTTCAGTACTATATAGCATTCCATTTAAAAATTCTCTATTCCTCTCTTGATGAACTAACTGTTTTGTTGGTCCTGTTTTTTTGTTACTATGAGTAGTACTACTGTAAATTTTCTTGCACATGTCTCCAGGTTTGTAAGAGCATCTATAGATTGTTACCAAGAAGTAGAATTATAGTTTTCCTGGTAATGCTAAACTCTTTTTCAAAATGGTATAATGCTTTTTCTTTCAGCCTTACCAACCCCCCGTATCTGATAGGCTCTCACTGTTAGATTATTTGAGAGGGTAGAATATACAGTCTGAGGGGCTGCTGTTTTATCCATCTCCTTTATCATTGTCAGTATAAAGCACACTGCACGGCACATGATAGTTTAATACTGATTGGCTTTACTGTTACTTTAGATCACATGACTAGTTAGTAGAAGCAGCTGATATTTGCTTGTAGTTTTCATTTATTCCACAGCCTATGAATTCTTTTCACTCTAGTTCTTGTAAGTTTTCTAAGTTAATTTTGAATTGCACTCTAGGAAAAAGTAGTAATACTTAAATGTCTCTGCATAGAAACAATCCTGACTAGCACCTGTTGTAATGCTGGGAGTGGGCCTCTTCTCTGTTCACAGCATGCTGATGCTGAGGATTGGGAGTATACACTAATAAATCTTATGCAATGCACTTCTTACCCTCAGTTTTCAGATTGTTGTGGGCAGTGAAAAGAACTGGAAGAAAGGAAACCTGGCATTGGCCATCGTTGTATTTGTTGCTGCACCCAGATGCTGTTTAGGCCTGTGAGCCCAGGAGGTCGTTGTCATAACCTGCTGTTCCTACTGTTCCACTAAGCATGTAGAAGGACTCTGCCAGATTAGCCCTCTTTTATTCTGATTCTTACTCTATTAAGGCTGAAGGAAGCAGAGAAGCTGTTGATTTATCTCCACCGTTCTGTGTCCTCAGTCTGATAAGAGTACACCAAGCCTGTGGCTTGCTGGACATGGCTTTTAACATCTCAAGAACTGATTTTAAATTTGCAGGCATTTTTGTGAGCTGGTTGTTAAACATAGCTGTTATTAAACATTAAAATGCACATGCTTACAATTTAAATCACAGCCATATACCCTATAAAGTGTTTAGATGAACAATGGATTATGTATTTACTATTTATTATTTTAGGGTATAGTCCTACTTACTAAAAGAAAGTTTACCATCAAACTCCGTGCCACGTTGCCCTGCCAGCAGTCTCCTGCCTCTCCTGTTCCCTGCCTCTCTTGATTGCCTCAAAGGTCTGTCAAGTGATTACCGAGACCCACCTGTACTGTCTAGGTTTGGGGGAGAACACGGTGCTGTTCGCATCAGAATGTATCCCCGTCATTAAGCAACGCATGCTTGTTTATATGATAACAAATAAATACTTAAAGCTCATCACTTCCTTGTTAGTGTACTACATGTTATAATATGTGTGTTCTTGAGGTTTTCAAATTTGTTTTATCTGTGTGGTAGAATATTGTGTATGTACGTGGGAGCACTGTGCTGCTGGGTGCCTCTTCCCGACTCTACCCTCAGTGATGTCATGTTGGTGGATTGAAGTTGGCCAGGCATTTCAATTCAGGACTCTACTCCTTCCCCACCGTATTTCCCCCGTAGCATTGGTTGTTAAATATTTACCACTACATGCTCAATAGGGTGTGCAGAAAATGAGGAGGAGAGTGAATATTGCCATCTTGTGTGACTTGTTAGGTTATCTGTGTAATACTCAATCATAGAGGGGCAATGAACAATAGCTGGAAGATAGGGAAACAACAGTGAGAAAGAAAATAGAGGCACAGGCGCGTGGTTTAGCAGAGAAGTAAACAACTCCAGTGACATGTATGGAGAGTCTGTTCTGACTTGTAAGAGTTGATATTTTAGTTGATATTAGAAGATTTTCTTTTAAACAGCTAGAGCTATGTGAACTAGTGATCACCCAATATCTGCTTCTTGGGTGAGTTAAAAGCCTCACACTCATTTAGGTTTGGTGGACATGTTACTACGTACAAGCAGTTTGAACAATTTTATCAAATTTTCGAGTTCAGTGAGTCAGAATTGCTTCTGAGAAAGTTTGGATCTTTGGCTCAGTTTTGGTCTCCTGATGGTAGTGTTTATGTGTGTGTGACAAATAATTGAGCATCCCACCCATAGATGCTCTTGCATGGGTTTCACACGTGAACAGCTACACTAGGTTGCTCAAGTTTTCTTCCTTCTATCTTGACATTAAATTTTGCTTATGCCGGTCAGTTGGATTTTGGGGGTGACACCTTAGAATGCTGGTGTTGGAGATTTTTCATCAGCAAGCCCATTGCAGCCTTCAGTTATTCCCGTCTCAGGGTTCCCCAGAATGTCATGTTGATGCCGCCAGAGGGGTACTGCCGGCCTCGCACCAGCGGTTCCCTGGGTCATTGTGCCCCCGTCCTCCTGAGAGCAAGGGTGCAGCTGGGGGTGGAAGGAAGGGAAAGCAGCTAGTTACTAAATGTTAAGATAGCTGCAGGGGTTAAATGCTTTCTAAAGGGTGTTTTTAGGCAGGTCTGTTTTGTGCACCGCAGGGATTGGGTGACTTCATTGAACAACACTGGGAACATGGAGATGAGTCATAAATTTCCTGGCTCCTTAGCCAATATCCAGTAATTAAAGGCCATTGCATAGGTAAGGCAAGAAAGTCTTCTGTGGGGACCGACTGTATGATACCCAGTCTTCTGAGAATTGATCTATTCAGAAGGCATGTGCCTTGACACTGGATGGTGACAGGACTGCAGGTGCAAGTAGGATGCTCTGGTCCCTTCCCTCCTGCCAGGCCACTTACTGTGTTCCCACTCTGAAAGCACTCTTGTAGTTAATTAAACTGAAAATAGGACTTTTAAAAATTAAGAGGTCTTGCTGGGTGTGGTGGCGCACACCTGTAATCCCAGTGGCTCGGGAGGTTGAGGAAGGAGGATTGCGGGTTCAAAGCCAGCCTCAGCAAGGGCAAGGCACTAAGCAACTCACTGAGACCCTGTCTCTAAATAAAATACAAAATAGGGCTGGGGATGTGGCTCAGTGGCTGAGTGTCCCTGAGTTCAATCCCTGGTTCGAAAAAAAAACCTAAGAGGACCAGAGCTGGGGATGTAGCTCAGTGGTAGAACACTTGCCTGGCATGCTCTAGACTCTGGGTTACATTCCTCGCACCACTCAAACAGACAGAAACCTAAGGGAATCTAAAAACCACTCTGACTCCAACACATCATTTAGGCCACCACACCTGCATTTTCTACTCTGTTCTTTGCTGTTCACACAGAACTGGCTTTGTTCCAAGGTTTGCCATTTACGGCCCCTGCCCCCTTCAAGCAGAACTGTTAACATTCAAATCTCAGTATTTTTGTTTAAATTTCATTATCTGTGCTGTTTAAATGATACATTAAACATTAACAGAATTCTTTCTCCCCCCTTCCCCACTGACATATTTAAAATAGAAATACAAACTCAGGGGAGGAAATTATTTGTCAATTTGAAAGGATTCCTACAACATTTTTCTTCATCACTCTTTAGTTGAGCAGAGAGTGAGTATTTGATTTGCTGGAAAGATCATATCCTTGTTTCTCCCCTTTCCCTGTGTGCTTCCCCGCTTGCCCAAATGAACACACTGTGGGGTGCCACATATGACTGAAGGTCCTCAGTGGGTCAGGGCAGACACCAGAAGTTCACTTTCGCTGTGATAAGAGTTGGAATTGGGGGTGTGGGGTGGGGGTGAGCCCAGTTGCTATTGGTTGCTAGCAAATGAATCATGAGTACTGCTCTGGTTGTCCCCAGTCTCCATTCTACTAGAACACTCCAAGCTGATGGGGAGAGAGAGACAGGAGAGAGACCTAATGCATAACCCTTAGAAGAGCCAGGTAGGCATCGTAGAAAGTGTGAAGGAGGCAAGCCACAAGTATTATTCAGAAGTAGAGCTGTGTATAGTTTCTACTCCTTTCATTTCCTTGTCTTAGAGCTGCCTCGATGAGCCTACCAAAGAGCTCAGGTAAAACACATTCTGTACATATAACTTGCAGATAATGAAAGTGCCCTTCCTGTTGCTGACTTTTTTTTCCTCTTTTTCTGCCATAGCTAATTTTGAGTTCAAACCAAGACAATAGAGTTTCATTATGCAAATCTTTGAGCCACATTCATGGTATTACTGCCTTAGTATTGACTAATGTTTAAAGTCTTCTCTGTTTACTGTAAGATGAAACCTTTGTGTGTAGTCAGAGAAGAAAGGGACTCCTTGGTAGGACCTTGCCAACGGCTGTGTGAAGATCTGCGGCTGAGACCTGTGCACAAAGGCCTTCTGTGCAGGTCTGTGTGGCTCTCCAAAGGTGGTAAGCGGAGCAGAGAGGGGAAGTCCCAGAAGCACAGAGCTGAGGCTCCTGTGTCCATTATTTGAAAATGAAGTTGCTCCTTTATTAAGAAATGAAGCAACAGACAAGTACATAAACATTTTAAATAATTATATTAAAATATGCTTAGAATGTGCTGATGGAGACTTTAAAAATAACCTGGTTCCAAAAAAACCCACAAAACCCCTATTTATCTTTTCTGAAGTTGTTAACTGCTATTTTAGGGCATGGATGTCTGTTGCTCACACTTCTTATTCAACAGAAAATTCTCCTTCATTTTTGTTCTTTTTGTCAATTTGGCTCCCATTATGACGGGAAAATTTGATGCCTAGCATTTTTTTCTCTTTTCTTTTTACTAAGAATGGGGTATCTTTCTGATACTGTCTTCGTATATTAGCATGAACAGGGAACACAAAATTGGTGGAGATGGGGTTGGGGGAGGTTTGGAGGGAGGAATTGCATTCTTTTGGCATTCCTGAGAGGAAAACAGCTGTATTAACTTTTTTTTTTTTTTAAATGTGCATGGTATCTCCCCTGACACTCAGAATTCCAGTGTTTCACAGCTGAGCACGAACAGCTTGGCATGGTCAGGCCTGAAGTCAGCATGCTTGAGCATTGCTGTTCTGACTATTAGCCAATAGAAAACAGCTGTGTACATTACTAATGAAAGGTCTTTGAAATAAAAAAAAATCCCATAGTGGGGTTTTCCCCTATAAACACCAGATGTGTACAGTGGTTTTACCCCAGGTCTACCTCGTACTTCAGCACCATTGTCTGGGGATGTCAATAGGAGCCAGCATTTGAGAGGTGACTGTATGGTGAAAGTAGATACGTTTGCAGTAGAATAGGTGTGTTGTGGTTGACTTGAAACATTTTAAGGTTTATTATTTTAAGACAGCTTTTGTGCCTAGTCAGCCATTCCATTCTTCTTCCTTTGACTCTCATAAAAAGAAAACATAGTGTGCCTGCAAACATATGGCCTGCTGTCAGCATTCACACACCAGAACATCAAAATCATTTAGCAGCCCTTACTGCTGTCAGTAGGTAAATGACGGTGTAGGAACTTAGATTTAATATATGTTTTTTTAAACATCTGTCAAAATGGGCTTTTTCTTTTCCTTTTTTTGCACATGGGAAATTTTATATTTCTGTCAAGCATATTTAAATTATGACCAATTATTACCGATATATCAATTTCTAGATTTTCAAAAAATAGCAAATAAGTAAGGACTATCTTAAATTAGAAATAGGGATTTCTAGAATTACCTAAATCGCTTTCTTGTTTTGTGTGTGATAAAGTAAGAATTATCTAAGATTACCAATCTGAAGGAAAATTCTCAGATCCTATTATATTTTGTTCCAAAGCAATATGTTGGGTTGGGGATGTGGCTCAGTGATAGAGCACTTGCATGGCATGCCCAAGGTCTGAGGTTCAATCCCCAGCATGGCAAAAAATATGAAAAAGAAAAAGAAAAAAAAGCCAAAGCTATGTTTCTGAGGGAAGGGTCATTCCTGATTGGTCCTGGGGAAGAAATGAGCAGAACTGGTATTGGGAGATCTTTCTCTATGGGAACACAGCAAAAATACATTTCCAAGAGCTCACTGGGAAATTCCCAGATTCTTTGAAACCTCATATGTGAAATAGCTTAATAGAAATACAGGTTTAGACATAGTGTTTTTTGATATATTAGTACCTATTTTTTTTTATTTTAGTTCATTGTACACAAATGGAGTACAACTATCATTTTTCTGGTAGTACACAAAGTAGAATTTGCCTATTCATACATACACATAGGGTAAAGATGTTTGTCTCGTTCTATCATCTTTCCTTCCCCATCCCCTCTCCACCCCTCAGTTTCCTCTATACAATCCATCCCTTTCTCCATTCTTCCTGTACCTCCCCCCACCCCTGCTGTGTGTCATCAGCCACTTATAAGAGAAATCATTCAGCCTTTGATTTTTTGGGGATTGGCTTATTTTACTTAACATGATCTTCTTCAGTTCCATCCATTTACCTGCAAATGTCATAATTTTATCATTCTTTATGGCTGAATAATATTCCATTATGTATATGTACCACAGTTTCTTTATCCATTCATCTATTGAAGGGCATCTATGTTGGTTCCAGAATCTAGCTATAGTGAATTGGGCTGCTATAAACATTGTTGTGGCTGCCTCACTGTAGTATGCTGTTTTTAAGTCTTTGGGGTATAGGCCAAGGAGTGGGATAGCTGGGTCAAATGGTGGATCCATTCCAAGTTTTCTGAGGAATCTCCACACTGCTTTCCAGAGTGGCTGCACTAATTTGCAACCCCACCAGCAATGTATGAGTGTACCTTTTCCCTGCATCCTTGCCAACACCTAATGTTGCTTGTATTCTTGATAATAGACATTCTAATTGGGGTGAGATGATATCTTAGGGTAGTTTTGTTTTGCATTTCTCTTATTACTAGAGATGTTGAACATCTTTTCATATATCCGTTGATTGATTGTAGATCCTCTTCTGTGAAATATCTGCACATTTCCTTAGCCCATTTATTGATTGGGTTATTTTATTTTGCTCAGGTCATCTATTTTCCACTTGTTCTGTCAAATCATGGGTTTACAAATGGTCATGATTTAAATAAAAAGAACACATTCCTTTTATTTAAAGAAATTCTTCAATGAAAGGTAAATAAGGAAAGTTCAGGAGTGAGTTGCTAAGGGTGTTTTCTAGTCTGTGTAATGTCCATTTTATTGTAGCTGCATTTAATTTCGTCTTGTGTTTCTCATCCATGTAATGTGGACACCAAAATACTTCTTTAAACTGTTTTGAGAAAATTCCAATAAAATCATCTATAAAAAGCTTTTCTTGAGGAGTTTCTTAAGGGAATTTTCCTTTTCCCCCTTTCAGAAGTCAGAGAAAAAGAAATTGAAATAAATGAGTAGTATTAGAAATAAAGTAAAATGAAGGAGGAATATTATGAGAGTGTTGTCAGAGAAAGGGAGTTTGTAGAATTCCTTTTATGCTTGTCATAAGGTTATCTGCTCCTTCTTTTGGAGGTGTTCTTAAGCATTGTATCTCAAGATTTTTTTCTTCATGGATTCCCTAAACCTGACTGTAACTATTTAAAAATAAAACCAAGGATTACCTAACACCTTAATAGAGACGTCTCTATTTAGATCTGAGAGTTGATGGTCCTTTGAACTTCTTTGAGCTTCTGGGAGACTTAATGTGTAACTTTTGAGCTACTGTGTGAATCATGTTGGAAATGTTTAAAGCCTCCCTATTTCCTAAGAATAGAAAGTCTTTGCTGTGGCAGGAGTGCTGAAATGGAGCGAGTAGGAGCTGCCAGTGAGAGCCATTCAATGTTGATATAGCATGTCTCAGGAATGTGTTGTTTACGGGGAAAACTCCGAGTCCATCAGCGAACTGAGGATCCATTCATGGGTGCCGTGAAAGATGCCCATTGGGGGAAATGTTTCCGCGCTCTTTGGCACCTCCTCAGACCAGAGGAATGTGGGCTGCCTCGTGGTGGGGGCTGTGAGGACTGTGCCACTTTCACACCTCTAGGTGCAGAATGACCCCATTCTCCCTGACTACAGAGCGCCATCATTCTTCACCCTGCTATGATCGAAAACATTTAAGCGTATTTGGGAAAGACTACTCTTGTTCTCTACTGGGAAAGTTTTCAGTGATTAGAAGTTTCCAAATACTAAACCTTACTCCAGAAATAGCTTGGTCTCTGCGGGCTTTGTTTTCTACTACTGCAGAGTGCGGCCCCCCACCCCCACCCTTAGCTGAGTCTTGTGAATTGAAGCTTATTTATACAACATGCAGACTATTATTTTTAGCCTGAAAAACACAAAACCATCTATTTAAAACTCCCAGTTCTGAATGGCAGTCTCATCTTGCTTAAAATTCCTTCTAGTACTTTTAAGCCAACGGAAGGGAAAAATATAAACAGTTTGTTAATTGCACCAGCTGGTCCCTGAGTATCTTTATGTTAATATTTGGATCTGTGAATTTGAAGGACTTTCTGAAAGAGTATGTGGATTAATATATCCCATTCAAATCTTAGTTCTGAGAAGCAGAATTGGCTTTTTCAGAACAAAGAGACGGACAAACAAAAGTCTTAAATAGATCAAGAAAGCAAAAGCATGCTGAAATTTCTACACTCTTAATAGGCAATGAAGACAAATGATCTTGGTTTGGTTGTAGGTGAGCAGGCTCTTATTTTACATGCTATTTATCTAGCTGTGTGGTAAATGAGGTGAAATCTTTTGCATATACAGTTAATTTCCAATTATTTGCACATGCTTTAGCTGAATTGTGATTCTCTGTGGACTTTGTATACCTCTTTCCCCACGCCACAGTTGGCTGTCCATTTGGTCCCATGGCTTGGCTTCCTCCCTGGCCACACTCTCTAACAAGAAGGCCCAGCTGCTGGCCTTACTTTCATTTTTGTTCCTTTACCTGGCCCCCGCTGCTTTGTTTTCTCCGTTGTGTTCCTTTGGTTTACCTGACAGTCCAAGGTTCTTGTCCCATATTTTCAGCTATCTCAGATTGGTAATAAAGAAAGGAGTTGATTTTGAGGGAGGAGTGCAGTGGATGGTGTCCACCACCCCTTGGACTGTTTTTGAGTGAAGGGTTTTCTCAGAGATGGTTCCAACCTGCTCTTTTAAATGGTTTCTTCAGGACATTGTAGCCCTGCACATGGTGGGTGTGTGGGGGAGGTATAACAACTAAATGCCCAGATATTCTTTTCTCATCCCTTGTTTCCTTTTTCTGTTTCCAGCTGGGACCCTTCTCTTCCCCATTGCTGAAAGGCATATTATTAGGAATGGGCAATTTGGAGTCTGTATCTAAGGCAAGTTCCAACTTTGGGATGGTGTCGTAGCAAAAAGAACCTCAAATGGTTCTTCATTTAGCAAATATTTAGTTTATTGAGTTCTTTTTGTTTTGAATATTGTGGGAGATACTAAAGTAAATTTGATGTAGACTCTGCTATTAAAGAGGTTTAAATATGTCTGGGGAGGAACCTACACAGACAACCACATAGAAAACCCCAAATCTAAAGCCAGTAAGTAAACACATGAGTATCACTGCAAGTGAGATATTTGTACCATGTGGATGAAGTATCAGGGATCTCCCAAGAAAACATTATTTTTTCCTGGGGAGGAGACCAGAGTTAAGAGGTGGGAAAACCCTGCCCTAATGTTCCTGGTCTGCACTAGGGGGTGATGTGGGAGATGGAAGTGAAAACTCACCTATACTAATCGTGTGTTAGCTTAAGAATTTTTATAAATCTGTTTTTGTTCCCTTTTTGAATATTAAATGGATACCTAGAATATAATTTTTTTCCATCAGGTGAAAGCTCAGTGTAGGTATTCAGGTCTCACTTGGCCAAAATATTGCTTGGAGTTACACACAATCCTGTGTTTCATTCCTGAGCCAGTCCTAAGCCAGGCAGTTGGTTGAAAAGGCCTTTGATTAGCCTGTTGGAGTTCACATAAATCAACACAAAAGCACGTATGCATTGGAATCATAGAGGAGCCCTTCATTCTCTCACTGGAGCCTGACGTTACTGAGTTTATTTTAGTTCCACTAAAGCTCTTGGTGTTTCAAACCCAATGAGATTAAAATCAGCAAGTTTTAAAAAGGGGAAACCTGCAGAGACGGGTATACTAATACCAAGACTGAAAACCCATAACCTGTGGACACAGAATTCTGAGAGCATGGTAGTGTTCAGTGGGATTTCTCTTTGAATTTTTGATACTTGAAGAGGCTTAACCTCCTTAATAGAATATCCCAGATCATGCTTTGGATTCGTGAGATGTTTTTGTTTGTTTCATTGATCTAGGAGCCAAATAATCTCTGAATTGAGTTAGGAAACTTAGTTCCTGCTACAACTGCAGATTTCATGGGGAGGCTGAGGCAGGGGTAAGTGATTAGAGATGATTTTGGAGCATTACTTTAGAGATCTTCCTAAGGTTGTGATTATCCAATGAGATAATAAGAATTCTTTGCAGTTGGAAAGTGCTATAGGAACTGTGAGTTCATCTGAATCTGTATTAGCTCAGTATTTATTAAAGGGGGTGGGTTCCTGAGTGAACGTTGGTGCCTGTTAATGTCAAATTCCTGTGCCCAATAGGTATACTGAATCCAAACTTCTGAAGATGAGGATCTGAGTATCTTTACTTAAAGACACCTTGGGCATTTCTTCTATTCATTATATTAGAGCTGCTTAGACTGGAAATTGCAGCCAATGAGTTTGCAGTTGCTAGTTGTGAAGCTGCTCTTGGGTAGCAGAGAAGTGTTAAGGTGGTAGCTCAATCAGAACTGGATGCTAAGTGAGGGAGTTTTCAAATATCTATTCTGTTTGGAAATAGGGGTGAGAGACTTGCTCTTAAAGCTTATGTGTTATAGTTGATTTCCTTATATGATAAAGTTTTCCAGATAATCCTCACCTCCATTTTTTGTGCAGGGATAAGTGGAGGGTCGAAAAGATTAACTTGCTTAGGACTTACAACATAGTTGGTTATGGAAGGAACTGAACTTGAACTCTGGTCTGGTAGGTTTAAAGAACAAGCTCTAGCCTTCATCCATTATGAATTATAAGGTGATGTTGATCACATCCAGTAGGGGATGGGGTGGAGGAGGGAGGGAGGCAGAGCAGCAATGGCTGGGAGAGCTAGGATGCAGGTATAGCCTTGGATGCCAGACAAACCAAACTAAGCCAGGGTATACAGATGCAAGTTATCTATATACACTGGCATATATTCCCCACCCACCCCCCACAGCCCCCAGGGATCGAACCCGGGGCACTGAACCACAGTTACATCTACAGACCATTTATTATTTTGAGACAGAGTCTTGCTAAGTTGCTTAGGGCCTTACTAAGCTACTGAGGCTAACTTTGAACTTAAATCCTCCTGCCTCAACCTCCTGAGCCACTGGAATTACAGTCATTCATCACCATGCCTGACTTGGCTTATTTTGATTGCACTCAGTCCTTGGACTTCGTGGGGCCACAGGCAAAGCCAGCATGTTCTCTGGATGTGGACGTGGCAGGCAGTGTTGTCCTCTGGCTCCCACCATGCTTCTGTTGTCCTTCCATTTAGACACAGTGTTTGTCAGATGTGGACTATATATCTTTTTGTTTAGTAAGAATGCAGAATCCTGGGCAAGCTTACAAAACTATCAAGGCAAAAGCTTTGGGAGTAAAGTTCCAGAATCTGTGCTGTACTTCAGCAATTCCCTAGGTGATCTCTGGACTCTCTCCAGTGAGTGATTCACCTCTTATGTATGTGCTGTGGTCTTTAGGTGTAACCCATGGCTCCCTGAAGGCAGGGCCTGTGTGTGTGTGTGTGTGTGTGTGTGTGTGTGTGTGTGTGTATAGAAAGAAAACATCTCAGAATAAGTTGTAATCATCTAATCTAGTTTGTTCACTCATTTCACAAATATTTGCATGCATACTGTATACAAAGCCCTGTGTTAGTTGCTATGGGAATGAGGAGAAGAGAATATATCTGAGGAGGCAGAACAGACAGATCTTGGCAACTGATGGGACACAAGGGGTGGTGAGAGGCCAAATCTAGCTGACAGGTTTGATCCCGGGTGTGGGAATCTAGTTATGCTGTAAGAGAGATGGATACACAGGCAGAGCAAACTGTGATTTTTGGAACCTATGGAATGTTTGACTATAAAAATGTGCCTGCATTTCTGGAATCATTTAGAAAGCATTCATCATGGTTGGGAGGGGTCTTCTAGATACTGTATTGTTCTTTTTGGATGCAGGAAAAACTAGCATGGTTCAGGTTGGGGGAAAAATACAACGGCGGAAATCATTTACGTGTGAAGTTGCTCTTTCCTCTCAGACTTGAGAGAAGCTGGTTTTCTTAATAAAAATAGTCTCTAATTGGTTTTAAATCTCTTCCAGAGTAAGTCCTGGAAATAACATTTGAAATGATAGAGGCATTCTAAGCAAATTTTTTTTTGCAAATTTTTTTTTTGATCTTCCAAAAAACATGCATTTAGAATTTACTTTCTGTGGACAAGTGGAATGTTGGCTTGCTTTCTTTAAAGAGAACTGGTTAGTACCCTCCCTCCCCGCTTAGTCCAAGGAAGAGGGGTATATGGGGTCTTCAGTGAGAAAATAGACTGCTGCTACTCAGTGTTTCCCAGAGTACCTGATAAATAAGGTTGTGCATTACTCCTTCCCCCCACTTTGACCTGGGAGTGATGCCTGCTGAGTTTTAAAGCCTCTTGGGATTCCATACCCTTCTTAATAGTAGTGACTTGCTACTTCCAGCAAATCGGCATGAAGTTCTTGCATTTTATAGGGGTGACTTCCCCTTGTCCCAGCAGAATTGGCAAGGTAGGCTGCAATAGACTCTTTGCTTGCAGGACTGGAAGCAGCAAGTGAAGACTTGTCAGAATGGAAGAGAGCAAACCACAGAGCTGGCCTTGAATTAAGCGGTCACAGAAAGGGCAGAGAATACAAAGCCTAGAGGAAGGATAAGTCTGGTCGGTGGCTGTCTGTGGTCTTCCCACCCGGACAGCTGGAACCTGGGGAAGAAGTTCAAGTCAGCATGACCAGAGGTCTAGGCAGCGCTGTGGATGGGTTTGCCAGACACTAAGTGAGCTTCCATTGGGAGCTTCCTGAGCTCTCTCCCTGTGATTTGGGAATGGATGACCAGAGCCTTGCAGGTTGTAGCCAGCCCCCTGTCCAGGTTATCAGCCTGGCAAGATTGGCGGCCCCTTGAGGTACACTTTTGTTGGCAGCGTTTGCAAGATGAATGGTCAGGATGTGACTTGTATTTGGCAGAGTACAGCCAAATACATAGTCCAGCAGTGCTCATCAGTGGCAGCCAAGTACAGACTGGAGGAACGCAGCAAGGACAGGGGATTCCAACATGGAAGCTGTGAAACTTTCTTCACTTTGAGGATATCGTCCATGTTTTTCATGCCAACAGAAGTAGAAATGTAGTGATATTTCGAGTAAATTTTCAGCTTTCTAATAGTCGAATGTGTTTAATTTGTTGTCAGGTTGTAGTAAGCTTAAGATGTGTGACAAATGTGTTGTATTTTATTAGTGTAGAAAAGTCTTAAAAAGGAACTTGTAGTGTTGCACAAAGTGTAGCTCCCAATCCCGAATCTTTTACCATGCTAGTAGTAGAAAAGTTATAGAAGCTGACTGTGTTGCCTGTTTGGCAAGTCATAGCAAGATACAGCAAGCTGAAAGATGTGTCCCTGAGATTGCTTTCACTTATGTGACATGAAGTTTCTAAAAATAAGAAATAAGAAGCCCCTGAGCAGTTGTTCTTTGGAATTTGTGTGGACAGATCCAGGTCATCTTTGTATTTGGTGCTTTTTAAGAAGGGAGACTTTCTGACTTTCTGAGTCAGAATATCTGCCTGATAACTCTTGAGTTTGATTATTTAAAAACACGTTTTGTTATAAAAATTTTTGGTTTATAATTTCCTACAAAGTAGAAAGTGAAAATTGCCCTCTCCTGATTTCACTCCCAGACATTTGTATTTACCATGTATTAAAATCTGTAATTTCTACTATGCCAATACATGAAAACACTCTGGTTTTTATTTCTCTTTTGCTCTGTGTCACTAAAATTCTTGCTTTACTTAATTATATGAGATGAGAAACAGAGAACACTTGGTCAGCATGTGTATTATTTTAACCCATTTGGGGTTGGTTGTTGGAAATATAGTTAAGTTACTTACTGATCTTCTCATCTATTTTATTAGAAAATGCACTCTGTTTTGTTGTTGGATAACATATTTCCTTTGACTTTATTTCATGTTTTCAGTTACTCAAGTTTTGCTGGTCCTATATAGCAATTTGTGTTCCTGGTCTGTTATTGTTGACTGCACACCTCTTTCTTTTATTTGTTCTTTTTTAGTTACAATGATAGTAGAATGTATTTTGGCATATTATATATACATGGAATATATATATACTCTAATTAGGATCCTATTCTTGTGGTTGTACATGATGCAGAGTTACCCTGGTTGTGTATTCAAATACAAGGCTAGGAAAGTTATATCCAACGAATTCTACTGTCCTTCCTTTCCCCCTCACCACTCCCTTCTCTTTGTTTCCCTTTGTCTAATCCAATGAACTTCTATTCTTCCCCTCTCCACCCTCCCTTGTTGTAGATTAATACCCACATATCAGAACATTCCGCCTTTGGTTTTCTGAGATTGGCTTGTTTTACTTAACATATGTTCTCCAATTCCATCCATATACTGGCAAATGTTATATTCCATTCTTCTTTATGGCCGAGGAATATTCCATTGTGTATATATACCACAATTTCTTTATCGTTTCATTTGTTATTAGGACGTCTAGGTTGGTCCCCTACCTTGGCTATTATGAGTTGAGCTGCTGTAAACATTGATGTGGCTGCATCACTATAGTATGATGATTTTAAGTCCTTTGGGTGTAGACCAAGGAGTGGGATAACTGGATCAAATGGTGGTTCCATTCCAGGTTTTTAAAGGAATTTCCATACTGTTTTCCATAGTGGTTGCACTGATTTGCAGTCCCACAGCAATATATGAGAGTACCTTTCTCCCCACATCCTCAACAACATTTATTGCTATTTGTATTCTTTTTTATTGCCATCCTGACTGGAGTGAGATGGAATCTCAGAGTAGTTTTAGTTTGTATTTCTCTAATTGCTAGAGATGTTGAACATGTTTTCATAGATTTTTTGACCATTAGTATTTCTTCTGTGAGGTGCCTATTCAGTTCCTTAGCCCATTAATTGATTGGGTTATTTGTCTTTTTGGTGTTCAGTTTTTTGAGTTCTTTGTTTTCAATCTAGAGATAAATGCTCTATCTTAGGTGCAGGTGGTAGAGATTTCTCCCATTCTGTAGGCCCTCTGTTCACGTTCTTGATTTTTTCCTTTGCTGTGAAGAAGCTTTTTAGTTTGATACCATCCATTTATTGATTCTTGATTGTATTTCTTGCACTTTAGGAGTCTTATTGAAGTTGTCAGTAGGTTCAACCTACTTATTCTTCTAGTAAGTGCAGGGCCTCTGGTCTCCTGTCTACTTAATGATGTTCTTCATAGAAATAGAAAAAGCAGTCATGAAATTCATTTGGAAAAATAAGAGGCCCAGAGTAGCCAAAGCACTCCTTAGTGAGAAAAGTGATGCAGGAGGTATCAGAATACCAAACCTTAAATTATACTACAGAGGTATAGTAACAAAAATGGTGTGGTGTTGGCACAAAAACAGACATGGAGACCAATGGAGCAGAATAGAAGACATAGAGACACACCCACATAAATACAGTTACCTCATACTAGACAAAGGCACCGTAAACATACATTGGAGAATAGATAGCCTCTTCAGCAAATAGTGCTGGGATAACTGGATATCCATTAGTAATAGGATTAAATTGAACCCCTATCTCTCACCCTGCAGGAAACAACTCAAGTGGCTCAAGGACTGCATAAGTCTTTGAAGGATTATTGAGTTCAGTTACATTATAAAAATATTAAAATGTGGGCGAAATGTGTTTCCTTCCCAACTCAGTCTCCCTTCTACTCTGGAGGTGTAAGGCTTTAGAAGTCCCATCTGCTGGGTCTGATGGTCTTCTTCCAATGTTTGAGTTCATAATATTGAAACTAGGCATTGCTACCCCTCCCCACCCTGAAGTTTTGGCACAGAGAATTTCATTAATAGTAAAAGTTAGAAGAGCTAACTTCTCTTCATTCCTGTTGTATGCCAGGTACATGGTTAGGTGTGTAGCCTGCTTCTGTTCCTCATTATAATTTGAGGTAGGTGCTAGTATTTGAAATATAAAGGAAGATATGGAGGCACAAGTAAATATGTAAATCATGTATAAGGTAAATATTTACATAATGATTACTTCTAAAATAAATATAAGTAATAAGTAAACAGAAATAACTTGCTTAAAATCAAGTAGTTGTTAAAAGATGAAGTGAAGATTCGAGGTCTCCACGGACCTTGTGAGAAGTCCTACTTGTATTCTCCATCTCTGCTGCTGCTTGTGTTGTCTTTTTACTCAGCTTCTATTAATGGGCGCTGGTCTGCCAGGCATGGTGTTAGGTGCTGAGAACACGGCAGCAAACAGAGCAGACAGACCACAAAGAATTAAACAAATGCACACACCCCAGAGGAGGTGATGGCTGTGAAGAAAACACTGGACAAAGGGGCAAAATTCGTAAAAATATGAGAAACTCTCATAGTTATTGGTTGTGTTTAACCACTGAGGAAAACGCAAGAGCTGAGTAGGAAAAATAAATCAGTCTAAAAACCAAAGCAACCTGTCCCCCACCCCCACATCCAAGAACATTTCAAATCTGGAAGCAGGAGAATTGTGAGTTCAAACCCAGCCTCAGCAACTTAGGCCCTAAGCTACTTAGGGAGACCCTATCTCTAAATAAAATAAAATTTAAAAAAAAAAAAAAAAAAAAGGAAAAGGGGGCTGGAGATGTGGCCCAGTGGTTAGGTACCCCTGGGTTCAATCTCCAATAACACTGCCCCCACCTCCTGCAGCAAAAAAAAAAAAAAAAGAGGACTTTATTGGCAAATTGCATGTCCATCTGAGAACTAGAGGGGATTATTAATGGCACCAAGGGGTAATGTGACCAGCCAGAGGGCAGTGTGACGAGGTTGAAGTTTAAATGTTGGAGCATTGTTGGCCAGTTATTCAGGTAACGGTTGTGAGGAATACTGTTTTCAGAATATTTAATGGGGGTGCTGGGGATAGAGCTCAGTTGGTAGAGTGCTTGCCTTGCATGCACATGGCCCTGGGTTCAATCCCTAGCACCGCAAAAAGCATATTTAAGGGAAGTACTAATTTGCCAGAGGTCTTTTCTTTCATCCCTTTGGATTATTTACATAAATGAATTTTTAAAGATTCAAAAGCAAAGGAAAAAATAAAAACTCAAAATTTGAACATTGAAAAAGGATTGTAGTGACCCTTCTATAAGTTGGTGTCCAGGTGTTGAAAAATTGCAAAAACATTTTTTCAGGAAGGTGGACAAAAGCCATTACTATCTGCCTCTAGAAGCTGTGTGTTTTTGTCTGGGACAGTTTTTATGGACATCGGTCTAGAAAAACCATCTCAGCTCTGTCATCCACTTGATTTGGTTCTTTTCTCTAGCTGGTTTCCAAAAAATTCATCGTGTTTTCCCATGATGCACAACCTTATCATTTGTAACAGGTTGGAAAAGGATTTTCCATTTCTTCTTTCAAGGTAAACCTAAGAAATGTCCTGACTTCTCTCTGCACTGGGTCTTCCTCTCAACCATACCTGTCAATTGACCATCTAGTCTGGAAACAGATCAGACACAGGCAGTTCAGGTGGATTGTGCAGGGCCTTGCTACTGGAAAACGACGTGTGCTCTAGCTACAGCAGGGCACTTTTCAACTTGCATCTTAGTGCTGGAAAGCTGGAGATATTCAATTTTTCTATAGAACATATTTGCCCTGTTTTGGGGTGTTTAAAGATTTAGTTCTTTCATAATGTTCTGTTTGTTATTGAGATTCGAAAGGATAAATAGAACTTGATTCCCTGATATTTTATCCTGCATAATTTGTTTAGAATGTGTTTATCACAGTTATAGGAAAATTTAACTATTTTTGTACGAAAATGAGCAACAGGCTCTGTGGACTTTGCAATGGTAATTTAGTTTTTATAAAGAAAATAATTGGTCTCATGTACATACTGTGCTTTTTAAGTATGAGGCATTAATTATACTGCATGAATTAATGTCAATTCCCTTCCTCCTTTGCGGCTCTCTCAGAAACTCAGTGCATTAAATGTGTTTGGCGCTGCTTTTGGGGCCATGCCTTCTATTTTCCTTAGGGACTAAGATATTTTTTTAAAAAGGCAATGAGAAGGAGAAAGAATAAAGGTGATTGTATACCTTACAAATGTCTAAGAGGATGGGAGAGGAAGAAAGAAGTGCAAGTCGAACAAGGGCTTTCAAGTTTGGAAGCTTGAAGAACTTTTGTGGATTAAGCATTTTTATAATTACTTTTGTCACTCCACTCCTCCTCAGTGGACGTTTTCTTCTCTTAAGTTGTTTTGTTTTCTATTATTTTTTAGTTTGCGGAAACCGAATAAAGCAAATTATTGACTTCCTGTGCTGTCATCTGTTTCTTTTTGATGTCTCAATGAATTTGGGATTGTCAGTACTTTTCTCCTCAGCCTCATGAGAAGGCTTTTAAAAACTCCAAATTTGGGACTTCAGCATTGTGGTGACATCTTTCTAAAAGCATCTGAAATATTTATCTTATTAGTTTGGTTAAGAATTTAAAGATTTAGCAAGGCCCCAAGCAACTTAGCTAGACCCTTTCTCAAAATAAAAAAGGACTGGGGGTGTGGCTCAGTGGTTAAGCACCTGAGTTTAATCCCTGGTACCCGCCCCCCCCCCCCCCAAAAAAAAAAAAAAAAGAAAAAGAATTTGAAGGTTTATGGGTAGGACACAATCAGGGATGACTTCAAAGAAAACCACCCCAGACTCACAGCCTTGGAGGCCCATCAATAGGGGAAAGTGCACATGCCTTTCCCGAAATTCCTAACCTCTAGTGTCTTGGCACTGTGCTATTTTTGTTTCCATTTTACAAATCACACACCATCCTAGGATCCTGAAGCAAGTGGGACGAGAGTAATGAGAATTCTGAGGGTCTTCATTTTGCACGTCCCTCTCTTAATTTTTGTCTTTCATAGATTGGGAGGTGAAGAGAGGTTGAGGTTGAAGATTTTTGCATCTCAACAATTTCTCCCCTGCCTTGTCCTCACTTATGCTTTCTGTGACCCACATTGTAGATGCTATATCTTCATGATGGGCATCTCACTGTGTGGCTTTTCAGTATCATCTGTCAACAACCATAATGAATAAGTGACCTACAATTTCTGTGACTTGGGTTTCAAAACTAAAGTTGCCATCAATGGTATTATTCAACTTGGAAATGGTAGTTAGAAGTAAGGAACTGTTATGAAATTGTGACCCTGCTGTTGTTCAACGTGGGTGATGATGGTACTTGTTGACCCATGTAAATGAAATGAGTCCAGAGTATTGCAAGCTTTGTTGCTGCTTCTCGGCTCAACCCGTACAAGCGCTTGATGAACTGTTGTTTATTCAGATCTCATTCTTTATTTGTATTGTTATTAATTAGAATTCAATCATAGATATATATACATTGACTCTTAACTTAAAATCGCATATTTGTCTTTAAGGTTGTATACAAACCTCTATAATAAAAAGGTTCCTCCTTACCTTTTCATAGCACAGTGGTGAGACTGAAGTTAAGTCCAATGGGTTTGTGGCCTGTAATCTTTGTACGAAACACACCCTGTACCTTTACTCTGTGCCTTGAGGGTCCTCCCTCCCTGGGAGTGTGCAGCTTAGCATGCCCCGTCCTCCCCTGCTCCCAGCGTCTGCCTGTCCCCTCAGTTTTTCAGACTTTACTGTACTGATATACACCCAGTGATATAGTTTTGATCATGATTGTTTTCTTCGCTGCCTGGTGTTTTCGTAACTGCTGGAAGAAGGGCCTTAAAGAATGAATCATCACAGTGGGAGGGAAAGCATTCAAAATTAATTTACTATTTTTTTATAATTGGGAAACTATGAGTATTTGTCTTTGCATGAATATTTGCTTTCAAGGGACAGTGAACTTACACTTGGTAAATTTTAATCATGAAAGGATATTCACAATTGTTTTTAATTTGTAAAACATAATTTGTTTTCTATCTCAGCGCTATTTTAGAAGGGGAAAGATGTTAAATGTTCAATCAAAATATTGTCATTGTAACAACATTATTTTTCAAAATGTGGTATAAATGATTTTGTGCAGAGGGTAAGGTTGTTAGCGACCATTACCCCCCACCTCTGCCCCTCTGTTGGCAACCCCTCTCCAATGCCCTTCATTTGTAATTACTTGCTTTCCATTCCAAATTTTCTGTGACAAGATGCTCCTACCTCAACAGGTGATCACCATGGCAACAAGGTAGTCTTTTCTATTTTTGGAGCATGAAAGTAGTCCCTTCTTAAATCTAATAATAGACGAACATTTCAGAAATCCAGTAATTTAAAGAAATTTTTCATTTGCCTTCTTTAAAATCACATCATTCAGTTGTATTCCTGTTAAGTTTTTTGGAATGGGGGCATGGTTAAGCTGTAATCTTTCATTATTTACAAACAACAGCAACTAACATTTACTGGTTGGTACGGTGTCTTGGCAGTATGCTATTTTTATTCCTGTTGTGCTGATGGGAAACTCTGTTAAGCAATTTAACCAAGTTCACAGAGCTAGCACCAGTGGGAGGACCTTGACTCCAGAATGCACCTCTGTCCCACTGGAGCCTTCTAGAACAGCTTCTCTCCAAGTCCAGCCACTCTGAGTTCCGACCCTTCACAAAGGTGCTGTTAGAGGGGTTGTAGATTAGCAGACTGATGGGCCAGCTGGAGGAAGGGCGATGGAGGCCGTGCAGTGGCACCTGTGAACTGGGCTGGTGAGGTGTCCTGTCCCATTTGAAGAGCACAGTTTCAGATGTAAATGTGATGTTCGGAATACAGGCTAGGGGACGAAGGGGAAATGCTTTAGCCATCTTCCATACAGAAGGAGCCTGATGGGTCATCTGCCTCACACAGTGTTTTTCGTGAAACTCTCCTTTTATTATATGGTCAGTTTTCAAATTTTGTCCTGATAAATATTAATAGGTCTAAATAGGTAAGTTAGCTAAAACTTATATGGTTAAGTTTATTTATTATAACATCTTAGAGGGAGTGATGAATATGAAAAAATTTACTGTAGTTGGATAACTAGAGTCTTTTAATAATTGAATATTGAAGAACTTAAAATTATCTTTATATAGTCTCATTTTACTTCTAAAATCAGAGTTTTAGAAGTAAATGACACCAGATACTATCAGCCCTTTTTATGTTCAAAATGAAGAGACTAAGGCTCAGAGAAGTCAAATAATTTGTCCAAGATTGCACAGCACACAGTTTAGGATGACTGGACCCTGGGTCCTTTCAGCCCTGTCTCACTGAGTTTGTGTGTGTGTAGTTTTTAATTTGGTTGATGTCAACACATTGGTGTATATTGGAAGGAGTTGGGAGAGACCTTAACAATTATTGAACATTTGCTTGATGCTAGGCAAATTTTACTCTCCATCTCAGTTAATCATCACTTTTGGTTACTACCATGAGAACTGATAGTTATTATTGTCATCATCTTTGTCCTCCTTATCATCCCCCTTCTGGCAGTAGGGGGCCCTAAGTCTGTCAGCAGTTAAGCAGATGCTTCAAGTGGAGGATCTAGCTTTCAAATTCTTGTCTAACTTCCAAGTACTGTTATTTTGTTTGTTTAGTTTTTTTTTGGTGGTACTGGGGATTGAACCCTGGGCGCTTTATCACTGAACCCCATACCCACAGCCCTTGTTAGTTTTTGAGACAGGATCTCCCTAAGTTGCCTAGGCTGGCCTCCAACTTGAGATCCTCTTGCCTCATCCTCCCAAGTAGCTGGGATTGTAGGTGTACCTGGTTCAGTGCTGTCTTTTTTGCAGCAGGGAAAGATAGTTTTGAATGCCTTTACAACTCTCCATCATTTAAGGCTGATTGGAGCACAGTGGAGGATCCAGATGCAGCCTCAGGGCCTAGCAGGAAGGAGCAGTGTTTGGTAGTAGCTGCCATGGCTGGAATGGGCTGGGGTGGTGCATGTGACATATATGTCATTTGACCTACTCTTTCTTCTAACTCATCTGATTCTTTAGTTTGTGGGGTAGGAAATTAAACTCTAAGATAGGGATAGGGCTGGTGATGATACCCTGGGAAGCTAGCTCATGGTAACCAGAATCACAAAAGGTCAACTTATAAGTACTAGAACCAATTCAGTAATTTGTCTTTCTGTTGTTTGGTACGTTCACATATATTTCTTTATAGTATTAATGTATTTATTACTTTTGTTAGATGATTTATAACCTATTTTACATTGACATTACATGGAGTTACGATCTCCATGTTCAGGGCATGACCATTTCTGATTTTAGTTGTAAAGATTATACCTATGAAGAGTCTATAGCCACCAGTGTACTGACTTTTATAACAAGGATTTAATTTAAGAATTCTGGTCATATAAAATATTGTCCATCACGGTTGGCTGTATCAAATATAGTTTATTCCTTGCCAAAACAACAATATCTTCAAAACTCAAACTGAGAAAATTTTCTGAAAGTATTCATTGTTTTGAGTTTTGATATCATGAAAAATGTAGATGATTTGTAAATTAGCAACTGTCTTAAGTGTTTGCTGGTGATTGTTCATTTGTTATTCCTTTCCTCTTGCTTCACTCTCTCCAAATCTGTAATTTGGTTTACTTGGATTGAATATTAGGCCCAGTCTCCTCCTCTCCTCCCCCTCCTCCCCCTCCTCTTCGTCCTGGTCATCCTCGTCCTCCTCCCCCCCTCCCCCTCCTCGTCGTCCTCCTCCCCCTTATTCCTTCTTTTCCTCTTCCTTCTCTTTTTCCTCCGCCTCTTCCTTTCTTCCTTTTCTTCCTCCTCTTACTCTTCTTCCTCTTCCTCCTCTCTCTTCCTTCTTCCTCCTCCCAATTTTTAGTAGTCCAAATGTTTTGAATGACTTTTTATTTGGCTTGAAATTCCTAATGATTGATTTGCAATCTTATAAATAAGATGGAATAGATGTTTATTTACTAACAGCAGCATGGGGATTGAACTCAGAGCCTGGAGCATGCTAGGTTGCACTCAGCAGCATCTCTGGCCTATAGTTCATTGCTTACAACTTCAAAGACACATTTTCCAACACACATACTATCTGCTGTATATTTTGGAAAGTGATATTCTTACAAATTCTGACTTTCTTTTTACAGTAGAACAGTTATTAACCTCGTCTAATAACTGAGCAAATGGGTTATATAAAAATTTGACTTCCGAGGGGAATGATCATTCATTACTAAATGAACACTAACAAATACAGCTATTGTGATTTTTGTCATTTGTTGAATGGGATTTGAGAATTCTTCATAGACACTCCAAAATTTTTGGTTTTTGTATCTGAATTCTAACATACTGCTTCCAGAAATCCTTCTTTCCGTCAGAATTATATATGGCAGTTCTAAGTACATTGGTGGAAATATTCAATTGAAAAGAATATAATTATGAAATGGATCATATATCTAACTTGTTATAATAAAGGCATTAAGAACATTTGGAGAATTTAGAATTATATTTATAAACATCTGCTCATGTAATCTAGCACCGAAGTGTCACATGAGAACTTAATTTCATAGGCAGGTCACAAATGACATTAAATTTTTTTTCTTGTTACCTTGAACCTATAGATTGAATGAGTTTAATTTATTCCTCTGGCCTCAACTCCGGTGGGTAACTTAATTCTAATACCATGGTGAATGGTTACTGTGACTACCCTGTTGCTAAGAAACCTGTTATGTTATCAAGTTGCCTTGGTGAAGTAATGGCTTCTTCAGACTCCTTAGCTCTGCTGGGAGGTTGTTAATCAGGGCTGTGAAGGATCTTGCAGAATTTGTTCCCAGGTTATAGCTAAGTTTTCATCAGAAAGAGAAACAAACCTGGGTCTGTAAAAACTGACATAAAACAAAATCCAAGTTATTTTAAATGAAGTTATGGTGTTTGGTTATTTTTTTTTAAGTTGTGATCCAAGATACAAAGCTGTATTTGCTACTGTTAAGTTAGAATGATTTGTATCTTGAATAGTATGAGTCCCTCCCCCCACCTTAATGTAGCATTCCATTTTTGTTTCCTTAGAGTGATTCTTGGCAGTGGATTTGAAACGTATAGAAGAGTGTTTGAATTGAGATAGCAAAAAATGTGTGAAAATATTTTTGTCATGATATCAATTGCTCTTGCTATCAATTGACTCAACATTTTGTAATAAAAGAAACACGATACTATCTAGCCTTTGTTTTGGTTTTGTTTTGTTTTTTTCATACACCAGACTTGATATTAGGTCAAGAGTTCTATTCAGAGCAGGGACCTGGCTTTTGCTAGCTTTGCTTCTTGGCAGAAGATTTGTAACTGAGGTCAATTTGGTGTTGCTGCAGATTCTTAGAGCTCCATTAGTATGTTAAAGGATCTAAGAAGTTGGGTTGCACTTAGATTGCCTCTACTAGGTTGCTCTCTTAATATCCATATACCTTTGAAGTACTTGTTTTCAGCACATCACATTTTGAGAAACCTTGTTCTTGAGCAGGGCTGTTCAGGAGAAGGCACAAGAGGCTATTCTCATCTGACATCAGTTTACAGAAGTACCAGTTCAATCACAAGCCAGCCAGTAGAACCAGGGTGAGCTGGTTAAGTACACACAAGCAGGCACAATTAAGCATCCAGGGTTTGGAAGTCAGACAGACTGGGTTTAATTTTGGGTCTTCTGCCTCAGACTTTCTGACCTTAAATGAATTATGTAATGACTCTAAATCCTTAATTTCCTCAACAGTAAAAAAGGATGGTAACAGTTTCTATCTCAAAGATTAAATGAGATTATATGAAATGCTTAGCATGATTTATGGCTCTTAATGTGAGCGTTAGTAACTGTGCAATGTTAATTACTGTAGAAGACATTTTTAGGTGGCTGTTCTTTCCTTAACTAGTACACGTTTAGATACTTGGCATTTGATGAGACCTCTCACACTTAAGGCTTTTAATTGCTGGCAAGCATTTTCAGATTTAAAAATTTTTCTATTTGATTTTTAATTCTTGGTGTGTGTGTGTGTATTACTGAGAATTTACCACTGAGTACATCCCCAACACTTTTTAAAATTTTATTTTATTTTGAGACAAGGTCTTGATAAGTTGCCCAGTCTGATCTTGAGCTTGTGATCCTCCTATCTCAGCCTCCTGCATCTCTGGGAGTACAGGTATGCATTACCACACCCAGCTGATTTTTAATTCTTCACAATATAGTTCTACTTGTTCAGTTACCTCCCTTTTTTCTTGAGTTTGGAATTGGGCATTTTGGTGCGAGCCCTAACTCTTGGTTTATCTGGGACATTAGCTCTCTCATCTGTGAAATGGAAGAGGAATTTGGTTGATGTCTCTGGTCATGCTCTTCTCAGCTCTGGGAGAGATGCTCCAGGCTTATCTTGCACTTTTCCTGCTCTACTCCTGAATGAACCATTTCTCTAAGAAATCCTGATTTTTTAGTAGAAGATGGTGTTGGGAAGCCAAGATCTGAGTAGTAAGTGTGCCAGTTACTGTTGGGGCTGTTTCTTTCCAAGACTTGGTGAGCAGAACTGGAGAATATGGAGGTATATATGTGTGTTCTTATATCCTCATATAAACACACACATGCATAAAAACTCATATCCGATGTGTATTTTTACACTTACCGTGCCACAGATTCTAATTGAACACTGGAGGTTTCATTCTAATTCTTTTCATATTTATAAAAATCCTGCCATTTCCATATAGAAATCAGGCTTCTGTATATGTAACCAACCTTGTAGTGTTGGTTACAACCTTGGCTCAACCTTGGGCTCTGATGTCCCATGTCAGACTGTCTCTCTGCATAGACTCCCTTGTCACCTTACTCAGAGTCTGGCACTGATGCCAGACTGTCATCATGGGTGATGTTTTAGCCTGGCATTCCTCAGTCTTCCTCCAGATTTCCTGGCTAGGAACCCTTTTATGTGGGTGCTTTCTGCTGGACTGCCTCCGCATCTGTACGCCTGCTTTCCCCACCCAGGTTATTATTCCTTGTGTCAGGCCAACCCCCAGGGCCCAAGAGGCCTACCTGAGGAGTAGGAAACAGGAAGAGGAAGAAAATAAGAAGAGCTATTTTAATGTTTTTAACATGTTTAAAAATATGTTTAAAAACATATTTTAATGTTTTTAACATGCCAAGTGAGGGAGTGGTAGCTGTTCTGAATATTTTTTTGCGGGGGAGGTGGTACCAGGGATTGAGCTGAGGGGCACTCGGCCACAGAACCACATACCCAGTCCTGTTTCCTATTTTATTTAGAAACAGGGTCTCACTGAGTTGCTTAATGCCTCGCTTTTGCTGAGGCTGGCTTTGAACTTGGGATCCTCCTGCCTCAGCCTCTGGAGCTGCTGAGATTACAGGTGTGTGCCACTGCAACTGGCTGAATATTTTATTTTTGAAAACATTACTGATCTTATCTAAGAAAAAGCCTCATATAATTGTTTCTGTCACTGAGTTGAACTTCAGCTAAGTGAATGCAATGGCAAATGTGCTCTCAGTTCAGTGGCTTAGTTTGAAAAATAAACTGAGGCTAAGAAGACTGAGTCTTCTTGTTGCGAGAGGGGAGGGAGGAGCATTTGAAGCATTTTTTCAAAAATGTACCCAAGAAATTTTGCCTTTATTTAATTTTTAATTAAAGGGCTACCTTTGCGGCAGTGTTGCCAACAGAATGTCTGCCATGTGCATATGTGGGCAGAAAGAACTTGAACAGCAGACTTCTTAGTGGATTTATTTGAACAGTGGTTCAGACTTTCTGTGCCTATGATCTTTGCCCTGCATGGAAATTTGGGACAGCCATGTTCCCAGAGCTCCTACTGCAGTCAGCCTCTGTGAAGGTTCCTGCAGTGAAGTTCTGTTGGTGTGCCCCTTGGACACCTAGCACAAGGCCTGGGTGGTTCTGGCAAAGCGCCCCTCTCAAGAAAGCCCTGGCCCTGGTGAGGAAAGCACAGGTTGGAGGTTTTCCATCCTGATCTGGCTGTTCTCCAGACTTCAGGGTATCTGTGAGGTTTCTTCTTTTTTCTTTCTCCCTTTTAAACAGAACTACTAACAGAAGTTAGAACTACTAACTCAGGCATATTAGGGATGTGGGTGGTGTACTTTGTGGGGGAGCTTTGAGTTAGTTCCTCACAATGCTTTTCTGTCACTCCTTATCTTGTGAGTGTGACCTTATGGAAAATGGCAGCAGTGCTGCAAGGTAAGTCTGTGTCTCTAAAGGATTTCCCTGTCTGGGCTCCTTATTTCCTTGTGGCAATGGGAATCTCCTGCTGGATCCCTTTCGGCAGTTTCTTGCCATCTACCCATAAAGTGTTACAAGATAGCAGCTAATAGATAGCCACATGCCATCATGTCTCTGTCGTAGGGATGCCAGGTCTAGCATGAGGGACACCCACTTAAAGTTGAATTTGAATGTAGCAAAGTAATTTTTTAGTGTACGTCTTAGGCAGTATTTGGGACATGCTTGTATGAAATTAACGCGTGGATCTGAAACTCAGCTTTAACTGGGCGTGTCCTTTCATTTGGCAGCCCTACTTCTTGAATTTTAGCATGATGCAATAACATGGATGCATGCTATGCTTAGAATGATTTGTATGTATGATCAGTTTCTAAAAAGTCAGCTTCACAAATCAAACCTTGAATGGACAAAAGTTGAGGCTTCTTAAAAGGCAACTGAATTGCAGTTGAGGTGGCAGATCACATGCACAGATTTCCAGGCTGAGTCAAGTCAGCCATCTTGAGTTAAAAACTCAAGTTACATCAGCCAGAATTTCTTACATTTTCCTCCCTCCCTCTCATTTTAATGACTTCTGTTTACAGATTAGAAATTTGGTTTAAGTATTCCTTTCATAAAAAGCATCTTTATTCATTGAAAAAGATAGAATTCTATCTGTAGTCTTAAATTCTCCAAACTGGTCTATACGAGGCTATGTTTTGCCTGAAGAAAGAAAAAGGAAGTTTTATACAGCCTTCTGCTTTGCTTTGTCTGTCCTTCTGGTAAACAGTTCCTTTGCAACAGTCTACAAGAAAACCAGGGAACCTCACCGATACCATACCCCTCCCACCTTCTTTTAGGTACTCTCTTTTGTAGCCTTTGACTCACTTAATTTCACGACATCCTCTTGTAACGGCAAGTGGTTATTATTCCTGGTTTTATAAGTTAGGAATTCTCCAAACTGAATGACTTATTGAGGACCTTCCCAAAGGATAAAGGGTTTGTCTTATGAAAATTTTCAAAATTGTCTTAATCTGTTGTTGATTGAGTTGATTCTTGTTTGGGCCCTTCTGTCCTTACTCTGTCATTTCTTCTTCCCCTGAGTCTGGTCCCTGACCTCCGAAAGAGATTATTTGTAAGCACATTCATAATTTGGCTTAAATAGAATCAGGAGTTCCTATTGGAGGCTTTTTAATGGTTTAGGGCAGGGGTTGGCAAACTTTTTCTGGAAAAATCAAGATAGTGAATATCTAGCTTTGCAGACATACAACCTCTGATACCTCTGATACATATTTTTAATTTCTTTTATAAATCTTTTAAAATTTTTAAAGAACCATTTTTAACCATTTCGTAGCCTTTCGTCAAAGGCTGCGAAAGAGAGAACCATTTTTAACTTGTGGGCTGTACAAAAACAGCTCATGGACTGGCAGTAATTTTCCCAAGCAGAAGTGTTTGCTCCTAGAAATGTCTTATGTGGAGAGTTCTCTGGTAGTTCTGAGATTTACCCTTTACTATAGACATGTATAACTGTTGGTACTTTTTACTACTTATTAATAATACATAGCAGGCTATGGGCATTATAATATCTTGGAGGACACTGTCTCCCTGTCTCTGCTAATCATTACTCATATTTTTAAAAGAATATAGTAATTTCTTGTTTAAAATTTTGATACTGTATTTACACTAAAGAAAATGTCATCCTAACAGATTTCTGTTATCTGGTAATTAGGAACAGGTCCTCACATATTTTGCGAGTTCATTCCTAAAGAGGGCAGAAAATAAAACAGGGCATTATTTTATCTTCTTGTGTTTGTTTTCATAAACTTGAAGGCTTTGGTGAAAACTTGGTAGAAGCGGACATCCTAACCTGTTCTGCTATCTTTTAAAACTGACAATTTTTATGAAACTACATAAGCATTTTATTTTGAAATCCTATGGGGAAAGATACTGCCTTCATATTGGAATGTTACATAATGTCACATAATGTTGAGTTACAACTCAACAAGAAGTTTGCTGTTTGATTTGCTCTATCTTTTCTCTGATTTTCTTTGAAAGATTAATTTGGTGTTCTTCCCGATTGTAGCAGTAACAGCACTCGTGTTCCCAAAGTCACCTTAAGGGGAGACATTGCTCATACAACCCATCATACCTTCTATGCCTTTCCAGCCACTCTTCTTGCTGATTGGTATAAGGCCAGCCAGTCTTTGTGTATTACTGTGAGTGGAAATTGGGTATTTCCCATCACTTTTTTTCCCCTTCAGATCTTTACAAATGATTTTTGGGCCCAAATGCAATTGCAAATAGACAGACAGAGCTTCTAGGAAAGCTGTTGGGACCCATTGAATTGTGAGTGTCAGACAAAGGCATTTTGTTTCGAAGCCTTGTCCCAAAGTGCAGTTGGAGTCTGAAAGAAGGGCCGCCAGCGTCTCATTCTTTCTGCTGTGAACTAATAGGAAAGCTGATGTTTGCTGAGTGGATGGCTGTACTCACTGTCCAAACAGATTTCTGTTTGCCAACTGTGAACATATTGCTGCCTCTGTGAGGCACTCCATCATGCCTTGAATGGATCCTCTTGTGTTCAGGATTTCTGACTCAAAGAGAGTGAGAGAGAGAAATATTTCTTTCAGACTTCAGCATTCACTGTAGCATCCATGGTCTCATCTGGCCTTTAGAAACCAAGCATGCACCAGAGACACTTCTTAAGGAGAGTGAGAAAGGGGCAGAGAAAAAGGAATAAAGTAAGAGTCAGCCCCATTGAAATGCCTTTATTCTGGCCACTTGTAGCCAGGTTTTCCTAACTCAACCAGGCTGGCCTTGGTAAATAGAACTGTGAGAATATTCCTGATTTCTCGAGTGAAATAAAACTTACACCATCGAATTTCCAGCTAATGATTAATTTCTGTTCACTTAAACACATACATACAAATACTTTCTCAAAGCACATAGTACACTCATAATATATTATGAAATGGGTGATAGAATTTCATTCTACTTTAGTAATTCCTTAAGGAAAGAAGACTACTTTGATTATAAACTGAGAATTTTGGTGTTACTATCTTACTATACACAAAAGGGTGAAAATAAAATATTTTTTTGTTGTCATTTTAGTCACTGTCTTCCTAAAGTCAACAGTGACAGTAAAATCTCCTATTTGCTCCATGAATTGGGGACACAGCTCATGAAAAGGCTTGGACATTCCTTGCAATTACCTAGTGTTTTATACCTTAGAGTGTAGGAACTGTGTTTGAGTGGGGGAACAAATAACATTGTTGACAGTGGGGCCCAGGGAGCACCTGGCTGGGCAGGATGCTTACCCATTTTGGCCTGAATTGTTTGTCAAGTACCTGTTCAACACTGCTTGGCAAACTTTGTTTGGTATTATTGAGGAAACAAAGAGGGTTTCTTGTGGTTGATGGGAAGGACAGAATGCTCTGAGTGGAAAGGTAGATTTCCATTCAGTAATAAACTGTATTTGCTTGGCCTTCATCAATGAGAAGTCAATGTCGATTTGGCTTCCTAATCCCAAAAAGCTGAAAACCAGAATCATCCTTCCTCCTTGAAACCACAGTATTTACCATTTTTTGTTGTCTAAATTCAGGACTACCTGTACTCAGAAACATACAGCTCTTTAACCTGATTGGTTACAACTGGACCATAATAGGAATAGTAGGGGCAGTTAGGTGAGGAGGCAAATGGCAGCTCTGGCTCTGGTGTAGTGGCAGAGATTTCCGCTAATCTGCCTGGAAGCTAAGCAGCCACTAGCACCCTTCTACGCACTTTATGTATACTAACTCCTTTCCTCAGACAATCCTGCGAGATTGGTATTACAGGTTGAATATTCTTTGTCTGAAATGGTTGGGCCAGAAGTGTTTCAGATTTCAGAGTTTCATCAGTTTTGGAATATTTTATTGGTTGAGCATTTCTCATATGAAAATCCAAAATCCAAAACTTCATAGTAAACATTGTCAGTGCTCATAAAGCTTTGAATTTTGGAGCATTTTTTATTTTGGAACATTTCAGATTTAAGATTTTTTGAATTAGGTATGTTCAGCCTATATTAATTGCTTCATTTTATAGATGAGGAGACTGAAGCACAGAGAGAGATTTAGTGACATGGCTAGGATTACACAAGTATTAGTTGGTGGACTTGGGAATCCAATTTAGAGCAGTATGGCCCCAGTATCTGTGCCACAACTATTTACTTGTGATTGGCCAGTAAAGAAACCTGCCTTCTCCTTACCAAGTTTTCTGTTATCTTTCCTTTATTTCTTGGAGTGTGTGTATTGTATCATGGTTTTAAAGAAGTGTCTAACCAGTGTTCAAAATCCTATTGCTAGGAAAGATAATATATTGAATAGACAAAGAACTTTGTCTTTCTGTTTTCATTATGAAATATTTCATATTTAACTTATTCCTGTGTTGTTGCTGTTATTTTTATAATTGAATTGAATTGTAGATCTACTCGGTAGAGCTGGGTATTACATTCTGTGCAGAGCTTAATTGGCAACTGGATATCAAACTTGAAGTCAATCGTTATGTGTCCGTGTAAAATTAGGATATTTGTATGTACTTAAATGACACATATACATATGACATGAAATAATCCAACCATGTATTTCTTTATGATGATGGGATGAGAATGTGCACATGTGTGTGTAGAGCTTGAAAGGAGCATTTTCAGACTGTTTTTACTACTGTAAATTATGTGACTATTTGCTGGCATGATTAGCTTTTCTTAAGAAACCATTGGGCTGATTGGAATTGGCTAGTTTACGTTGGTTTTTATGGGCATTATATTTATTGTAGCACTTTATAGATGTGTTGAATAGCAGCCATCTGAAATGTGGCCCTGCATGTAGGGGTCATATGGTTCCATTGCTGGGTTGTTCCAATCTGAAATAGTTCTGCATGGATAATGTTAGCCAGGCTTGTAATTTATTTCTAGGAGCCTATCAAAAAGAAAGTTAGAGAATATTTTTTTTAATATTCCAGAAAATCAGTTCTTTAAAAAAAAAATGAAAGTAGATTGCACTGTATTATGATGTTTTATGTAGTTTATAAGCACTGTATCTGAATTTAAGATTTTTGCAAACATATTGAGTAGATGAAATCAGACTATATGTTTTAGTATTGGTTTTATTCTAAAGTTTGCTCTTCTTTGAGAGAGAAATTGCAACAACAAAGAGTAACTTGGCTTTCTGCTTAGACGACTCTGTTGGGAATCTTTGTTTTTGTCTTCTTCACCTTTGTTTTGTTTATTTTATGTCTTGGTCCTAATTTTGCCTGCTTTTGAGGGGCTCTCAAACTGCCCTTCAGAGAGCTTATCAGAGGAGAGGAAACTAGATACCCAGAGATTTTCCAGGCCCAAGTGAATAACACCAAGATCACTGCATTAATGTTCTTAGCTGCCAGTAGGTCTTTTCTGCATGGTGTATGTTTAATCTGTAAAAGCAGCCAGGATTTTAATTTGAATGAAAACCTAGAGAAACTGGAAGTTTTTAGTGAGTATTAATTTTGTCTGATATTTACTCAAAAGTGGAAATAGAAGTATAATATTATTAGTACTTACTCCCCAGTCGATTAGAGTAATGGGCAATGAATTCCAAATAAATGACAGATTATACAGGGGGAAAATTGACCAGCATCCTGTGATCCAATCTGGCCACACTTGGCTTTTGTGTACATATGCTTCAGTCTGTTGTTTCTGTTGGGTGGTTTTGATAGGCCAGGCTCTTCCAGATACATTAAATCAATCATCTTGTTCAGTAAAATTAAAGTGTTAAGAGATAGCTTAATGCAACTTTAGTGTTAACATGCTTTATCCCATTTAGAGGGGAGACTTGTGTTTTAACTTCTTAAGATGTGTCATCCTGTAAAACCCAGGCTAGATCAGATGATTAAGATCATGGTGATTAAGATGTAAAACAACTTTATTTTTGCTTTCTTATGGCTGACATAAATAAGAATATTGTGATAGGAACACCTGGGAAAAACAGAGAGTACAATGAAGCACAAATGAAAGAAATCTGGCATTTCCCCCAACTGCTTGAGAACAATAGTAGAACTATTGAGAACTGTAATTTACTGTGTAGTTCCAGCAGTCAGAGATTAGATGGATGTATATGGTCCACTCTCAGGAATGACTTTTTTAGGACATGATGCTTAATATGCATATTTATGCTTTTCTTAGAGTTTTCTCCCAAAGAGTGCAGGTAAGGGGAAAACCAATGGAGAAGACAGAATAATTTTTAGTGGAAAGTATTGTTTATTGGTTATTATATTCTAAGAATTAATGAGGGGAATATAGTACATTTAAAAATGTGGAATAAAGCAATATTTTTTATTATGGAGAGTCTGAGTTTTAGGAAGCACATATAAGACTTTCCTGTTATTTTAATACAAATTGCATGTGTGTTACAAATTGCAATTTGTATTTTAATACAAATTGCATCTCCATGGAGGAGAGCCACGCTTTCTTAGCACTGTTTGTACCTAGTGTATCTAGAGATATCAAACATTTTTAAAGGTGAGTTTTTTTCCACTTTGCTAAATAATCATTGTAAAAACTCAGAACCAGTGGTTGTACATTTAAAGAATATGAGGCAGCTAGATTTAAGCCCTCATTTTTAGATTCCGGGGATGATGAGACTACCAGTTCTTCAAGGAGACAGTGACCTCTCTTTTTTGTAAATTTTAAGTGTTTCCAAGAAAGGTTCAAAAATTAAAAATTGCCTTGTATTGAGCTTAACTGAAGTGAAACAAATGACATGGTTATGGGAATGCCAAGTTCATCTGAAGTACAATGGATATGAATTTGAATTAAAGGAGGAAAAGGAGTCGTTCATTTATTTAATTGAGCTATTTAAAGTGCGTCTTGGAAGTTTGAGGCAGAATGTGAACCTTGTTCGTTTCTAATACTTTAGACATAAACCTGGAACTTATGATAGTTTCTTATTGGGTTAATGGGAATTTTGTGACTATGTCCAGAGTTCTTACATATCCACAAGTCTCCACTGGGCTGTTGGACTTGTCTACAGACTGGGATTCTATACTTTTCGTTTTTTTCAATTTCTTCTCAAACTGTTTATTGTATGTCATCAATTCTAAAACACATGATTCTTGCTCCCCATTTTAATATCTTTCAGTTTGACATAACATTTTGCAATTGATTAAATATCGAATGCAATTAGGAAGGATTTTTTCCTTCTTTTAATGACATGTAAAACTGTTGTCTTATTGATGTAAATACAGTATTTATAAAAATAAAGGTCCTGTGCTACACATAAAAAATATGCATTGTTTTTTGCATATTGCATTATGCATTATTTTCCCCCAGACTTGCTTCCTTGGGCCACAGAAGGGATTCTAGAATTTGGACCCCATAAATAACTTTATTTTGTTTTCTTTTGAATGGGTAATCCCTCTGGGAACCTTATAGTTGAGAAGCTGGGAGCAATATGATTATACCATGAAAGGTCCCCACGAAGATCCTGCAGTGGAGTGAAATGAAGAAGCAAGTTCGCAGAAAGGGAAAATTTCATTTTTCAAGATAACAAATCAAATAGAAGCTTGCATTTCTAGGTAAAACCTTTCCACACTTTTTCACAAGTTATATCAGCACTTTAAAAAATTCATGAGATTTAGCTTAAGGAGAAAACAGAAACAGAAATTTCTTCTGACATAAATATCCATGATAGACCTTTTTGCCAAATTATAAAAGTATTTTATCAATTCTTTTTCTTGGTGTTGGTGGGAGTAGTAGTATGGATAAAGACTGTAAGGGGCTGGGGCTGTAGCTCCATGGTAGAGCGCTTGCCTAGCATGTGCGAGGCGCTGGGTTCGATCCTCAGCACCACATAAAAAGAAATAAATAAAATAAAGGCATATTGTCCATCTACAACTACCACAAAAAAAGAAAGACTGTATAGAGTTGACGTATTTCAGTAGAAAGAATCATTAGATTTTTCTTAATAATTCTGCTCTTTCATATACTTTCTTATAGTTGAAGTTTTAGCAAAGGGCAAAATATTGAAAAGGCTTAAATATGACTACCCAAATGGGTGTGAGCTTGAGAATACTGAACTCAAGTCTTAGAGTTCCCTGCTCAAGTGAGAGAAATGCCAGAGAAGTTATCCATGTGCACAATCATTAAATCATTGTTTTTATACATATTCTTAGAGGTTTGAGATTTTTCTGCTGACACATATGCAAAAGTTAGGATTGAAAATTAGAGAGTCTCTTGTCAGTGCTTCATTATTCCATTGTTATGAGGATCTTTGGGTTAGAGTTACAGAAGTGAGCTTCATGTTATGATATCATGTGAAAATATACATATACACACCTGAAGAGTGATAATATCTTCATAATTCCAAGTACTGTACATTAAGTTACTCATAACATAAATGTGAAAACAGATATTTAGTGAGCACGGTACTGACTTAATATCAAGGATCTCAAGTCTAATTCAAGGTGAAGAAACAGTGAAAGCATGACCATCTTCAGGCGTGAACTTGACAGGCCCTGTTTTCAGGTCTAACTACATTAGATTGCATTTTCATTTACAAAGGCCCAAGAGTTTCCAGAAGTATGGAAGATGCAGCAGTTCATTCTCATTGGTCAGGTGGCCATGGTGGGGAGAGAGAGAGAGGCTGGTGTGCTTGTTTCTACCTGAGTTTGACTAAGAGTTGATCGATTCCCCACATGTTGGACTGTAGAGACTGGCAGAATGTAATGTTTTTAGAACCCAGTGTTCAAAGTGGGTATTGACTGTTAGAAGGGTCCAAGGGGGTGTGGTGTCATAAGAGGAGAAGGCAACGAAGTCTCAAATGGATTTGTCCTAGAAGAGGGGTACTGATGAATTGTTCAAGTATCCGAAGGATCATTTTATGGAACTGAGGTTATATTTAGTCTTATTTTAGGGTAAAAATTCAGATCTCTGCTTATTAAAAAGATAAACTGTTTGCCAATTAGGATTGTTCAGTGGTGAAATCTGCTACATTTTGAGAATGTGAACTCTGCATTACCTTAAATATTCTGGCTATTTACTAGAGATTTGTTGAGCAGTTCAAGCGTTAAATGTGGGAATTGATTTGGATGACCATTAGGATCCTTAAGAGAATTCTGATTCAGTGATCTTGGTTGTCAAAAAAATGTTTATTAAGATTTTATCAGCTGTTTTACCTCTTTCCCTATTCTCAGATAAATAATGTTTCATATTTAACTCTCACCAGGGGCCAGTAATCACATAAATAAATGCAGTAATTGCCCAGTCTGCTTCTTAATAGAGTGCTTATTATTCTATATTATATAAAATTCTTTGATCATTTTGTTGCCTTGGGAGTTTAATAATAGTTGCTTTATTAGGACAAAAACTGGAATACTATTTTTAGCCAAATTATAGTCATCTTTGTTAGTTGAAGTATATTCAATTAAATGCCCATAAATAGGATAAAATTTATGGCACTCTGCTAAATGTCTTTTTTTTTTTCCCTCTTTACTTTTCAACATTGTGCTGAAATTAAGACTCAGCTAATTGGTCTCAAAATAACTAAAATGAGGTGTGCCTCTGGGATCTTAAATATGCTTATTTTTTCTACCATTTATGTAGTTGTTTGTGTTCTTTTTATGCCCTTATTCCTCTGAACTGGTCCAAAGAACTGTTGCATCAAAGTCAATCAATGGTAGTGTGTATGGGGGAGGTGTTGCAGAAAAAGGAGCAGATCTGGAGGCCTGGAAGTCTACATTTTTGAAAGGACCCAGAAATTCTGAATGATACTAACATTAGGGGATTATAGCAGGAAGAATTTTAGGGAATCTTAACATAAAGCTGTTTTCTGGAATCTGGAGGCACATACCTAAATGACAGCAAAACTATCCAGATACCACTCTAGAAGAAGGGGTAGAAATCATCTGGTTTCTTTGCTTTTCCTTCGCATTTAACATGGACAGATAGTGACCTGCCCAAGGCCATACAGATTGAATTGTGAATCTCCTCCCAGCCATCTGTCACGAAGCAAAAGAGGACCAGTAGCCAGCCTGGGATGCTTTCTATGAGTTGCCATTTTGAATATCATGCATGTGTGGTAGTCACAGGTCTTCTAATGCATCACAGGGGACCGTGGGGAAAACAAGTCACTGAGATTAATTGGAGCTGTATTTTTTTTTTTTTTTTTTTTTTTGGAACTAGGTATTGAACTCAGGGGCACTCGGCCACTGAGCCACATCCCCAACCATATTTTGTATTTTATTAGAGACAGGGTGTTACTGAGTTGCTTTATGCCTTGCCCTTGCTGATACTGGCTTTGAACTCGTGATCCTCCTGCCTCAGCCTTCCAAGCCGCTGGGATTACAGGCATGTGCCACAGTGCCCGATTGGAGCTGTATATTTTCTAAGTTTGGTTTTTCTGTTTTGAAAATCTCCACCAGATTATTTCCTCTTTTTCTTTCTCTTCCATGTTAGGTGTCTAGCTCCTCCTCTCTTTCAAGTAGGCCCCAAGTGCTTCTTTCTCTTTTTGACTGCTCTCTACTTCATGTGGTGACAGGTGTCTTTGCACACTGCCTAATAGCCTCAACTCTGAGACCAGGAAATTTGCACTTCAGTACTTTGAAATTGTTTTATTCTTCTCCAAGTGAACATGATCAAGGTATGTCTTATCAGACCTCAGGACATATGGGCACATGCACATAGGGATTATTTTACAGGTGAAAATGGGGAAGAAAAGTCACAAATCACAGTGGTCTCAAAGCAGTGATGGGGACAGGGGATGAAAAGAAAAAAATTCCTGTCCTCAGAGTTTAATCTGAGTAGAGGTGTTTGAAAAACCTCCTAAAGTTTTGCCTGAAGAGATTGAGTTGTTCACTTCTGTTTCTAACAATCCAGTTTGTGGCTACATTCTTGTTCAACAATTGATAGTACTATGTGCAAAACTCCCATTTGGACAGACTTTTGTTTTTATTGAACCCTAGGTAATTTTGCCTTTTATTCTATTCCAGTGAGGCCTAGTCTTGAACATTCATAATTAGCAAACCTGAAGGCTTGTTATCTTGATGTGCTCGCTTTCAATGAAATGTATCTGTAGAGAACATCTCTTAAAAGCCTTCCTGCTTTTTCAGCTCAGGAAAAACAGGAATGAATCAGTGAGGAAACCTTCATAGTAACCTGCTCCCCCAAAGCGGAAACCCTCTATTTTCATTTGTCTTTGGCCTCCTTAGTAATTGGGGTTGGTTTTTGAAAATGAAGTTGCAGCCTGTTTAGTAGAATTGCTTGTTCGTGTAAGACTGCTGTGCCAGGGCTAGATGGCTGCCCCTTGGAGCACTGGGTCAGCTCTTGAGCTTTGAGAAAGTGGCAGCCAGCATCACCCATCCTCCCACAGTTGCTTGGAGGTGTTGACCAGACTCCAAACACCAAGGGTTGGGAGTGTAGAACCTATTTGTCCATTTGTTTACTGTCCTCAGCCTGCGCTTTGTTTTTCACATACAAACAAAATACTGAAAGCAGCAGGTTGAATAAACATGGCTACACTATAGGACTCTCTTACTTTCCTGACCTTTTCTGTGTGTTTAGGTACGGCCGAGACTAGAACTATAAATTGAGCTAGTCACCCCAGAGCCCATTATTAGGTCCCAGTCACTGGACACTTCAGAGGATTTTTATTAGCAATCAAAACGCCTTTGTAAAATTAAGTCAATTTTAGAAGATTGCTGGTTGAGGGTGTGATGGTGGGTGATGATGAGTGAGTGTGAGCAGCCTTCTGGACTTGGAGAGAAATGGCACTAGGTAAATAAACTGTGACTGTTTTATGGAACATTCTGGTCATTTTTTTCCATTTCTGTAATATTGCTTGATTTATTTAGTAGCTGTGTTCCATGGATCCTGGACCTTTCCCTCTGCTCTTTGGACTTGGTGTACAGGAGTTAAGAGGACTAAGCTAGTAAACCACATAGGGATGTTGTCAATAAAATGCCTTCAGAGTGCTGCCAGAGGCTTTACTTTATGGCAGTCACTCTTGCAGGAGCAACAGAGGACCCAACCCTGAGAACAGTTAAAAGGGTCCTCTATGATTTGCTTTGTAAACGTTGTTAAAGCAACAAATTATTGAGCTCCCCTAAATACACATGAGTAAGGATATGTTGATAAAACTATACATTATTATTATTATTATTATTATTTGCCATACAGCTTTCGGGTGCATGATGTTTTTAATGTTCTTTTGTTTATAACAGATGAATAATGTGAAACAGCTTGTAAGGAATGCAATCACATTTTGTTGAAATCTAGTTAATAATTACAGTATTATTTTCCAACTTGTCCCACTAGAGCATGACCTTGAAATTATAAAGCTGAGCACAAATAGGAAGCATACATTTACCCTCTGAGTTTGTCACAAGGTTGTGGTGAAAGTATCTCCTTGCTGTCCTCCCCTTTATTTAATTCCCCTGTCCATCCTGGGAGAAGAGGGCCATGTAGCCACAAAATGGGGTGGCAAAGGAGAGTAGGCAAGGTTTTATTCATCCGTGTTCCCTTTCATAACTCTTCCTGAGACCAGAGAAAGCTCTCTCGGTGTGTCTTTGTTGTTCTGTGTCCTGCTTTCGGCCTGAGATTCCTGAAACTTGGGTCCCAGTGTGGAGTCAGGCTATGTATGTGAGAGAGAATGACAGGCAATCCCTTTTTCAATATTCAGAACTTCAGTGAACAATTTCCAGCCCATTCCTGTTGGCAGAGGCCATAATTGTCTCCCTGCATTGTTTTTTAATGAACAACCTATTTTTCTAATTCTTTTCCCTACAAATTTATAAATTTTAATGTTATTTTTTAACATCATCAATCTGCATTTTATCTCAAGCATTTAAAATGAAATGACAAGACTCTGGAGGGTTCTAGTAGGAGTTATGCTCACCTCTTCCTATTCACCTTTCCAAGAGACTCCCTTTTGAATTTGTTATTAGCTGAAATACTACTGGGTTCTCTTTACTCTGTATGAAGAAGTGCTAGTGACTTTCTGATGTTCTTGATAAGCATAAGAGAAAACATGCTGGAAGTGATTTGCTTTTAAAGGCTTTGAAATGGAGTGCTTAGGCCCCTTCTGATGCCTTTGTCTTAATTTTGTAGTTAATATTTACAGGGACTTGTCTCTGTAAGGTATCAGAAGCCCTTTCCTAGCATTATTGCATTGTAATTATATCATTCTTCAGAGCTTTGAAGTTTAGAGAGTCCTGGCTGAAGTATAAGTATATCCATGGATCACCTACCAGTTCAAATCTGACATTAAAGATGAAACAAGGAAAGACTTGTATCTTAGTATTCAGTTAAGTAAGTTTAACTGACAAAGTGATACTGAATGTTTTTCATTTGTGACCTGGGTAACTTAGGTTCCTAACTTAGATAGGGAGATAAATTTTGACTTGAAGAGCAAGTCCCTGAGACCCTTAGGAGATCCAACTTCAGCATCAGGCTGAATGTGTGAATAAATCCACTGTTCCCCCCACACCCTAAAGATCACCTTGCAACTTTTCTCTTAGACATTCTACCTAATATTTTTAATTATTTCTGTTGCTAGATGAGACATACCCAGTGCGCCTGCTGCTTGAGATGTCTGGGCTATATGCCTGACTCCGTGATGAGACCCAAGTTTCAGGAACCTCAGGCCAAAAGCAGGACACAGAACTACTCTCCCCTCCCCCGCACAGTTCTTTGCACCTGTGCATTACTCATTCTGCATGCCATTCTCTCCATAATTAAGTACAGAAATGTCATTGTGCCCTTGGCATCCTGCACAGGGTCTGGCGGGGTTTAACAAAGGTTTGTTGAACTGAACAAAGCAACAACCAAGAGTTTTACAAACTGGTGTTGAAGGTTGTATTACAGGCCACTGACTTAGTACCTAATATCTTGAACAATCTTAGAGCTTGCATTTCAGCAGATCTGAATTTAAATCAGTTTCTTTTTAACCATGTTAATTCATCATGCCTGTTTTGAATGGACTGAATTCACCAACTGCCTTTACCATTCATTGCCAGTCTGAGAGTTTTAAATATTGTCCCATCCATTCAAGGATAATCATCACTGTCGAGCTCCAAAGATCTTTGCCTCTAATGAAATAATTGCTGCTGCTTTATATAGTAGTTCATTGTTTATATATATGTTGTAAAATCCTGTATGACTTTTAATTCCTTTACAGTATCTTACATAATATTTATTAAATTGAATTCAAGAAGATATCACCCAATAGATATGTAGCACTATATATTCATATAGTAATATAGTAACTATGTAGATTTTTCTTAACATTTAAACCTTAAAACAACTTGATAAAGTAGATAATAGGGTAGATATCTCAGTTTTATTGAAATTAAAGAAAATTGGGATTCAAGAAGTTTAAGTCTCAATGAGAATTCAACCTTGGTCTTCCTATTCCTGATGGCCTTATAACACCTAACTAAAAAACCTATTTCAAAGAGGAATGTTTGGAAAGGAAAGATTTGCATTTCAAACTGGCAAGGGGATTTGTTGGCAGATACAGCACCTTTTTCTCTTTGGAAGTGGCCAAGTGAAAAGGTGCTAGTGACCCATTATTTATGTGCTCTATCCTCACCTGAGTTTTAGTTCTTGATAGTGGTTTACTTCAGGAAGATGTTAGTGGGAAGGCTAAATCATTGGGGCATTTATTGTTAAGATCATCCAGTGCTTTTAAGGACAATGACTGGGCCAGACTGGAAGTTTTGGTAATAAAGCCAGGGTCAGAGAGGTAGAGGATCCATTTTCAGAAAACAAGGGCTGGGCCTTTGACTTAGAACTGCCTCGGGACACTCAGAAAGTGAAGCATATCCAACTTTCTAAGATTTCCTAGAAATCAAAGAGAACAGGTAGTATTTGGAGAAAAAAGGTCTGGGATTCAGGAAGAGGAAGTAGACAACCATAGGTAAATCAAGCACCCTTCTCTTTTATCTTTCTTTTTTTTAATAATCATAATATAGATCTTGAATATATTGCATTTTCAGTAAGAGGATATCATGTTGAAACTTCAAGATGGTAATATATTTTAGAAGATAAAATGTGATGAAGAAAACAATTTAACATGTTATGTAAGGAATGATCTAAATTATGTGGCCTTCGTGGTAAATAATTACACTATATTAAACTCTTTGTTCCTATTTTACTGGATTTTTCTTCTAGTAGCACCATATTAAAGTTGTTTAATTACCACTATTTGTCAAGGCACTGTGCTAGGTATTTGACATGATTATACTATCTAGCCCTCAGGCCACTCTTCAGAGCAGCAGTTGTTATCCCTTTTCCTGGAGAGATTTACTGACTTGCCCAAGGTCATGTTACAAAGTGGTAGAGGCCAGGTCCAAACCTAGGCCTCCCAAGGGCCAAGACAGGCTTTGCCTATTCCAGGCTCTGCTCCTCCCATTCTTCCTCTCTGGCGCTATGCCTCTGGGAAGAAGTTGTTTCAGGTTGGAGAGACCAGGGTGCCCACTATATTTTTCCTGAGCCAGAGGAATGTGCCCTCATTACTCAGCCTCTGTGTGAAAATGGCACCTTGAGAGGAAGGGCGTTTGGAGCAGTGTTTTGATGATTAATAAATCAAGAAAGCAAAATTAGAAACAATGTTGGCTTTAAAACTGGAATAACTGAGTTTCCATTTCTGTTGTATCACCGCTGTGTTTTATGGGTAGGGTAGTCTTCTTCTTGGTGTCAGTCTCTTTATTTGTGAAACAGCAAGACCTCTACTAATTCATTAAGGCCCTTTAACCCCCCAGATCTGTAATTATTGATGTTTCCACAAGGTGTTAATCTTTTAAAATCTTGCTGAATTTAGACAGTATGGATTCTTGAATTTGTTTGCTTGTACATATGAATCCCAATAATTAAAACATCAGTTGCTTACAGAGCATGTTTCTCTTGGGTTTTGCATAGCACAGTGTCTAGAAATAGCACGCTCCCCAGTGTGAATGCTTATGGAATGAAGAGGTGCTCTAGGAGATTTATATTTAGTTGTTTTTGGTAGTTTATTAGTAACCCCAGTTTTACTATCTTACCTTTTCTTGGTTATGTGATTAATTTTTTTATAGTGTAATGTACTTACTGTTAAATTAATTCTTAATTACTTGGTATTTAATACATTTGTGCATTCACCATGTTATGCAACAAATACCTCTGTCTCGTTCTAGAACACTTCCATCACCCTAAAAGAAACCCTGCACCCATACATTTCCCCCTCCCCCAACAAGTCTGAGTTCTGTCTATATGAATGATGATGATGATGATGATGATGACGACGACATCATCATCATCATTTTTGCCAGGCTGGGGAATAGACCCAGGGCCTCCTTTATGCCAGGCAAGTGCTCAACATAATCTCTAAACTTGTGTAAAAATCTTGAATCATCATTAATAATTTGAGATTCATTATTAAACATTCCTGAGATTTTTTTCAGGAGACTTCATATTTTGTATTTAGTCTTAGACTCATGGCAAATATACATGTGCTTTCATTTAGACCATTTGTTCTGATAATTACTTTTTAACAAAATTATCTGCTTTACCTATTTGCTGTTACTTTACCCTTGTGGTTACCTCTTCCAGTAAGAATTTCTCTTCTTTAGCTATTTAGTAAGACTCAAGAGTTACTTTTATAGAATATATTGAGTTTTATCATTTTTCACCTTTGCTACATTTTCTTGTTAGTTTTATCTTGCTGTATTGTGATCTCAGCCTTCTTACATCCTTTTTGAATAAGATGTTTAAGTTGACAAGGGAAGAATGATCTGTTGCTGCTAAGAGCTTGTGTTAAAAACAGTCATTTGGAGACACAAGTACAAATAATAAACAAGCACAATAATAGATCAGATTTATATACTACCAGTTTACCTATGGTGAGTATTCATCTTGCTGGGTGCAGTGATGTGTGCCTGTAATCCCAACTACTCGGGAGGCTGAGACAGGATGATCACAAGTTTGAGGCCAGCCTCAGTAACTTAGGGAGAACCTCAGCATCTTAGGGAGAATCTGTCTCAAAAAAATAAATAAATAAAAAGGCTGGGGATGCCACTCATTGGTCAAGCCTTTATAGGTTCAGCCCCCAGTACTAGAGGTGGAATTGGTTTTAAAACTACTTAAAAATCTCTGAAATTACAGTATAATTAATTTATTGGTGGTTGGTTTAAGTGATGATTTGTACCCCAGATTCCTAGCTTCCACCACTTTCAGACTTCCATTCTCATTTGTACATTAACCTCTAGTCAGTTTAGTTAGGTCTGCTTCCAGAATGGTTAAGTGTTCTGAAGACAGCAGTGGCATGCCTCATCTGGATGGTTGAGCTCTGGGACTGTGGTGAGGTGGGGGTGGGGCAGATTCCTAGTTGCAGGGAGGAAACAGGGTGAGGGAGAATGACCTTCAGCTTTGGTGGGAGCTGGGCAGCTCTCGGAGAGTGTGTGATTCTTAAAGATCCAGGTAGCCGGACTTTGCTTTAGTCTGTGATGTGTGAATCAAGTCATAGGATCATTGCATCAGTTACTATTGATTGAATAATTAAGCTGTTCTCCAACCTTTTTGGTTCAAGGTTTGCTGTAAGTAAATGAAAAATCATACATTAACAAAGGCTTGCAGACTTTTAAGATGTTGGATTATGTACTTGTGTATTATAGTTAAATGTTTTCTATAAACCAATCTGGGGTCTCATTTGTGTCTCACATTTTATTCCAAGAAAGTAAGGAATCCTCAATTATTGAAGTCACAGCCTAAAACCTGAAATTGAATTTGCCAACCCATTTTCTTCATGGAGTTACTCTGGTCTTAATAAACATTATAGTTCCAGTTCTGGAAATTGTGTCTGTGACATTTTTCATCTGCCTGTGAAAGAGTTCATGCATTCCCAAACTAAGCATCTTGGTTGTTGCAAAGATCACCCTAATTATAGAGCATATGTCTTCAAATTATTTTATCTGTGTGTATTTACATACTGGCATCAACCTACCTATATGCAACCAGTGTGTTTTTAGGTATTTCAGATGCCATAGGAGATTTTTTTTGTTTGTTTTACTTTGAAAAAAGTCTGATACTTTAACAATTTCATAACATAGTCAAGGAACAAATTGGTTTCCTTGAGAAATTGCATGGCCTTTTATTTTTTCCTTTTCATATAGCCAGTGTTTGAATAAGAACATTTTTAAAAACCATATTCTAAAGAGTGTAGCCATTAAGTTTTATTTATATCAGAGTACAGATTGAAAGATTAAGAGGAACCTAACCTTAGATACTTAGGAAGGGGTATTCTCGTTTTTATTAAGAAAGGATCACAATACTATGGAGACATTCTCAGACACAAACAACTGAACAGAGATAGTAAACTCACTGGGAGATAATTGTTTAGGAAGACAATAACTGAACTCATGCTACTATTGTAAATGAGACTTTAGTTTGCTAGATTTCAATAAACTCCTGAGTGTCTGGGTACAAGTTTTTGGTTTTTTGGTTTTTTTCCAAGGAGGAGAGGAACCATGGGGTTCTAACGCCCAGTTGTGTTTTGGAAGCAATTACTATATATCTTGTACTATCCTTTGAAATGGTTTTGTTGACAATGACAGGAGGAAGGGGGAACAAGCATGTTAAAGTCATTTGGCTACTCTTGAAATCAAGGCCAAGGAAGAAAACATTTTCTAGCTGTAAATCACTTACTTGTCTTACATTCTTTAAAGCATTTTACACAAATGACTTTAACAGTTTTAAGGGTCATGCCTGGGGTTAAGAGACTGTTTACATGGTATATATTTTGGTGATTAAAAAGCAATACTTTATTGAGGTGAGCACTTCTGTTCACACTCTGTACTCTGAAATATTTGATATTTTACCTGAGGAAGAAGGATTGCCTCCAAGTCAATATTATACCGTGTATATACTTATGGTTCTATGCGTTACAGTGTCATAGAGTATTTTCAAAATTTAGTACCTAAAATATAATTTTAACAAAAAAGAAAAAACAAAAAAGTGTCATTAAAATTTAAAAATCATCATAAAGAATAATGATTAACATTTTGATGAGTGATTATTGTGTCATGTTCTACTTGAAGCAATTTAGCATGTATTATTGAGTTTAATCTTTAATTATAGTTATCTGGGACCCATGGTGCACATCTGTAATTCCAGAGATGTGGGAGGCTGAGGCAGGAGGATTCCAAGTTTATGGCTAGCCTGGACAATTTAGTGAGACCTTGTCTCAAAAATAAAAGATTACGAAGAGCTGGGGATATAACGTAGTGATGGAGCACCCCTGGATTCCATCCCTAGGACTGCAAAACAAGCAAACTGACCAAAAGTTGACCCTATGAAATAGGAATTGTTATTCTCACTTATAACTTTTGAGAAGCGAGGTGCCAAGAGGCTATGTGAGTTAATTGTTCAAGGTCACACAGGCAGTGTGAATAGTGAGCTTAGGCATAAAACCAGGCATCCTCCTAACACCTGCTCTGTACAGGGTGGATCAGTCCTTGGGTTTCACAGATTGTGCTCAGGCTGATGCTGAAATAGTTGTGTATGATTTCATTTTAAGCAAGTCAGTTCAAATAAGAATGTGAAGTAAATACCTAGACACTTGATGACTGTGGCAAAGATGCTGAAGCTGAATATGAAATCAGAAATATGGTTTTGGAACCCTGTGCTATCAGTGATTGGTGGATGTGTTAGTTTAAAATGTACTTCAGAATAAAACTGGGTCATTTAATAATTCATTCAGTTTTTGGGGGGGAGTGGGGAGAATGAACCTAAGGCCTTCTGTATGTATGCTAAACCCATGTTCTGTCATTGAGCTATGCCCTCAGTTCCCAGTGATTCATTCTATGCCATTCTCTTTTTGTTGCTTTAAAATTACTGCCCATGCGTTAACATGTGAGAGACCCCTGTAGTTTTGTGCAGGTATAGAGATGATCAGATTGTTTAGTGATCTGGTGAATTGTTCATGAGCTTGAAGTGAAGCCTCATTCTTTGGAGTTTCACTTAAATGTTATGCATTTTTTTCTGCCCTGCTCCTATGTTTTCTCTCTGTATTTGCTGACCTATTCATGTGCATGCCAGTGTCCTGTCCTCCTCCCCCACTGCATCCTTTCCTGTGTAGTAGTCGAAACACTGGATTGTGCTGATGTGAAAGGTGATTATGCTTACATGTAAATGCAGCACTGGGTGGCAGGATCTGTCTTCTTTTGCTAAATAAAATGTTGTATTTCTCTTGGTTTTTGTTCCAGCTGAGCAATTTTCATTGCCAGCAGCACAACACACATTAGGAGAAAGCAAATAAACAATACAAGGTGCTTGGAGCCAGGAAGTCTCATCCCAGACAAAAAATGCATGCTTTGGATTGACATGGGATGAGGGTTAAATAGGAGAGCCAGTTACCAATGGAAAACCCTGAGGTTCTTTAACTTCTGGGGAAACTGTTTAATCATAGCATCTTTGGAAGGATGTCAAGTTGATTGTTGTGACAATCAGTTTCCTTATAATTTAACATTAACTCAAACTGTGTCTTAGTGTTGACCTTGCCATTCACTAGTTTGCCTTAGACATGTGATTAGCATTCATTAAATTAAATATTTTGAAACTAACCCTGTGTTAATTTAATGCTTTGCTTTGAAATAATTCAAATGAATTTGGAATGAGTATTCTTAATAGTGCCTAATTTAAAAACATGATCTGTTTTTTTCCTCCCTGTTTTATAAAAGGAGATCAAATAAAACCGCTTTGGAGTATTTCATAGTTTTTTTTCCCCCTCTGTTGAAATAATGAAATATTATAGTAACTTACTGAAAATAAAAATTTAACTGAAAATTATAAATCCTAAATCTATGGGAGCTTTTTTAAACCAGAGGAGGGAAGCCCATTTAAAAATTTACTTTAATATTTATTAATAATACATTTTTTAAAGGAATGAAAAGGAACTTTTTGCCCCATTCTTATAGACTACTCTTATCTGAGTACTTTTGGATTTTGGGAACTTGAGGCTTTGGGAGCAATGAAGTATTTATAATGATGCCAATGGTGTTTTTTTGCAGGGGGGTTTGCTTGCTTTTCTTGAATTAAATAGCTAGAAAATGCCTTTCATGTATAGTTTCAATAAGGCAGGATATACCAGTTATTGAAGAGAAAATAGACAAATGATTATCTTCAGTTCATATAGTGCATTGCAAGTATCGAGTATTATTTTGAATGATGTATGTTTCTTCAACTATTAATACCTTGCTCTTACCTCTTTTAGGACCTGCTGAAGTTCCCATGATGTCACCCAATGGATCCATTCCTCCCATCCACGTGCCTCCAGGTTATATCTCACAGGTACAGTATTTGATGGACTTCTCCACTCTGCATACTATCACTGTTCCAGCAAAATATATATTGAGTCTTGCAAAATTTATTCCATTGCTTGATTTAATTATCTAATACTGGGGTTGCCATCATTTTTGTGGCATTACATAGCACTTCCCACTTGGAGTGCCATAAAGTACAAGAGGGAAACAGGCTACACTGCCAGGCTGGGTTACGTATCAGAGCAATTGGTTGTGATTCCTTAGTAGAGTCTTCTGCTCTAGAAATTTACTTCCATCTGTGCTACAATTGGCTGGTGAAAATATTCACAGACATAATTAAGACATACCAAAGGTGACATTGTTAACATAAATAGGGCCAACCCTCTTTTATGAGAGTCCTATTTCTCCATTAATGGACACATCCTGGGCTTGGTGAAGTACTAGGCATAATGTGAGAACTTGACTGTTTGTCTTTAAATTTCTCTGAATTTTGGTTTCCTCTTAAGAAAAATGATGGTAATACCTTTCTCATAAATGTGTTGGAAGAGAAAAAAAGTTTTAAAGTATAAAGTTATACTGCAATAACTGGATAAGGTTTAGGTTGCTATGAAAGTAGTGAGTGTCTGTATATACTTGAGCTTTTGTCCTGCCCAGAACAATCTTCTATCTCCCTGTTTTTTGCCTCCTAATTATCTTTCCAAATACTTCACTAATCAACTCTTTTTCTTTTTTCTTCCTCCTTTGTTCTTTGTTTCCTGACTTTAAGAGCATCATCTATGCATTGAAAAAAATTAGGAAAGAGCCACAAAAGAATATTTTAAAAATTAATAATTTTACTGCCTAGAATTGATAATCACTAGGTTAACATTCTTTGGATTACATCCTTCCAGATTTCTTACCCCTCCCCCCAGGTTTTTATATTCTTTTTCTGTCTCTGCCTTTCTTTTTTTTTTTTTTTTTTCCTTCCTTTCTTTTTAATTGCTTTCTTTGGTATTGGAAATTGAACCTAGGGCTTCTCGGGGATGCTAGGCAAGTGTTCTATCACTGACCTACATCCATAGTCCTGCCCTGCTTCTAGTTTTAAAATGGTTCCAAAAGCTGTAATTTTCAGCTTTTCATGATTTTTGGTAGGGTGAAAAAAATTGGCAGCCACATAGGAAAATTGGTGAAACAATCAGGAATCAAAGGAAATTTATCCTTCTCTGATATAAAAACATAACATTCTTTACTGTGTAAAGTGTACTATGGCCACTATAATTTCATTTTTTCATCCTTTTATGTGAGTCAATTTGACTCTTTTTTCCCCTTGCTTAGCCACATTGTTGGCCAGTTTTCTCCCTGTTGCAAATAAATGACTTGTTTTAAACGAGTCTTTGTAAATAATAATCAGTGGAGGGAAGAAGGGCGCAGAACAGCTTCTTCCAGCAGGAGCATGAGATGATAAGTGGTATTCATCTCACTAATCAATTAAAAGAACAAGGAATGTAGAATTCCATTCTGTCCCCTACTTATTAATTTTGAGGAAAGGTTTCATTCCATTGAACACAGTACAGTTCTCACCATTGTGATGACAAAAATACCTACTTTTATGCCAAAGGTCCATTTAAGAAATACCAATTAAAAACTGAACATTCTAATGGAAAGAAGCTGCAGTGTACTTTTCTGTGCTAGTGGTGTTGCTATGATTATATTAAAGCAAAACATTTATTGAGAGTCCTAGACAAAATGGAGAATTTTTGACCTTGGCATATTTTTCCTTCCCTCCTCCCTCCCTCCCTTTCTTCCTCCCTCCCTCCCTTTCTTCCTCCCTCCCTCCCTCCCTTCCTCCCTCTTTCTTTTTTAATATTTTCAGTTGTAGATAGACATATCTATCTATCTATCATCTATCTATCTATCTATCTATCTATCTATCTATCTATCTATCTATGTGGTGCTAAGAATCAAAACCAGTGCCTCACATGTGCTAGGCTCTACCGCTGAGCCCTAGCCCCAGCCCCTTTGGCTTATTTCTGATGCTAAAAAACTTCTATTAAAAATCAAAATAGAAAAGAAGAACTATAAACTCAGTTTCAAAAACTGGTAGAAGTATGTTGACATACCTTCCCAGCTAATGATTATAGCAGAAAATGCTAGAAGAAAATGCTGGAAGGAATAGTAAAACTGGAACATTTTTGTTCCATTGAACAACAAGAAGAGGAAGGCTGTAGACACACGCGTAACTGTTTCAACTGGGCTTCTTGACCAGAAGATGGGCCCAGAGTTTACTGACTTTCAGTGACAGATATTATCTTTAATGCTATGTCATAGCAACGTGTCTCAGAAAAACAGTTTGTTAATATGAAGAAAACTGAATTGAGAGGCCAACAGGATGTGTGTACACATTTTCAAAGCTGGCAGTGTACGCACTTGAAAAAAACAAGAAGGGTGGAACCAAATATAAAATATCATAGGAGACTTGTAATCACCAGGAGATCTAAGGAGCAGAATATATCATTGTCGTGCAGTTGTGGAAAGAAAGAGTCACAGAATTGAAAAAACAAACAAAAATACTCCCCCTTCAGCCTGGACATGTGTGAGAAGTGCTTAGAACAGTCTCCCCCTTTGCTAGGCAGTTCTCCGTTTTATTCTTACAGACCCCTTCATAAAACACGCAGGGCTTTCACTTTCAGGTCAATAGTTGAGGTCTGTCGTGTAAAGCTGAGCTCTTTGGTGTGGTGTGTGAAGCATTGCTTTTCAGGTGCACCTTCACCTTCCCCATCTACATTGCAGCACCTTGAGCTCCTGTTCCCTGGATGCACTTCTCCTTTTCTTCATGACATGCTTTTGTGCCTACTGTTTTGTTCCATCTGGAATACTAGAGATTTTCATGGACGGTTGAATCATTCTTTCTGGGCAAATGCCCCTCTTTAGTATGGAGCTTTTAGAGCTTCCAGCACAGAAATGGTTGTCCTGTTCTTTTGCCACCTTTGAAGCACTCTGTCTCCATCTCTGTCATGAAAAACAATGGTTTTCACAATCATTCCCAAGAACTCTTATTGCCTCATGTGGATTGTATCTCACCATCAAGAATACTGACTGGCACATAGTAAGTACTTGATGAGTGTTTATAAATGTGATTGTTGAAGCTTAAAGTAAATACTTTCTTGTGCCACATAACAGCATTTTGGTCAATGACAGTCTCTATAAACAATGGCTGTCCCATAAGACTGTATTCCCGTGATATCATAGATGACATGGTTGGTATAACTACACTCTTATACACAGTGGTGGAATTGTCTAATGATGCATTTCTCAGAACAAATCCCTGTCCTTAAGCAATGCATGACTGTGTAGGAGAGGTTCATGTAAATGTTTCAAAGGTTTGTGGATCCATGTAGAGGAATGTAGCTCCTGAAAGCTGAAAAACGACAAGACGCGATTGATCTGTGCCTGCAAGTATTGAAATACTCTGCATGTGTATTTAAAAGTGAGAGAAGTGCCAAGATGATTCAGTTGAGGAAAAACTAATCTTCAACAAACAGTGCTTGGACAACTGGATATTCACATGTGCAAAAAACATGAAGCTGAATCTTCACATCATATGCAAAAATTAACTCAAAACATTATAAGAACTAAAAGTCTAAGACTTGAGTAAAATTCTATAACCTTACATTAGACAATGGATTCTTACACGTGACAGCAAAAGCATGAGCAGCAAAAGAAAAAATAGATAAATTTGACATGTATCCAAATTTAAAAAATTTGTGCTTCAAAGGGCACTATAAAAGAAGTGAAAATCAAACTAATAGAATGAAACTATATGCAAATCATATATGAAAGAAGAGATGTACCTAGAATATATAAAGAGCTCTTCTAACTGTAGAATAAAAAGACAACCCCAAATGGGCCAAGGACTTGAATAGCTATTTCTCCAAAGAAGATACTCAAGTAGCCAATTAGTACTTGAAAAGATGATCAGTGACTGCAGCTTATTCCTATAATCCCATCCACTCAGGTGACTGTGGTAAGAGCATCTCAAGACTCAAGATCAAGACCAGCCTGGGTTATTTAACCAGACACTAGGTAGGTAGGTAGATAGACAGATAGATACAAATAAATTAAAAGAGCTGGATACCTCAGTGGTAGTGATCCTGGGTTCAATCCCCAGTATTTGGGGTGGGGGAAGGGGAGGAAAAGGAAAAGATATTCACATCATTAGCCATCAAAGAAGTGCAAATCAGAAATAACCATGCTGTGTACTTCACACTTAGTAGTAAAAAAAAAAGACATCTAACACCTGTTGTTGAGGAGGTGGGAAAATTGGAATACTCATATACTCACTGTGTGTGGTAAAGGAAAATTGTACACCCACTTTGGAAAACATTCTGGCAGTTTCTCAAATGGTTAAATATAGAATTACCATATAACCAGCAGTTGTACTCCTAGTTGTGTAACCAAGAGGACTGGAAAACATGACCATGCAAAAACTTGTACATGAATATTCATAGCAGCATTATTCATAATAACCTCAAAGTGCAAACAATCTAGTTGTCTATCAAGTTATGAATGTCTAAATGTAATGTGACATATTCATACAATGGTTATTCAGCTATAAGAAATAATATTAGATTTGTACTAAAAAAAATGGGAAATTTTTGAAAACAACATATACTAAGTGGGAAAAGTCAGTCACAAAAGCTGCATATTATTTCATTTATATGAAATGTTCATGGTGGGCAGATCCATAGAGGACTAATGGTTGCCAGAGCTGAGAGTGGGAATAATGGGGAGTGACCAATTGCTGATGGGTATAGTGTTTGTTTTGGGGTGGTGAAAATGTTCTGAAAGTAGATAGTGGTGAGGGTCATTCAATTCTGTAATGTACTGAACTCTACTAAAAAGTGTGGATTTGATGGTATGCAAATTATATCTCAATAAAGGTGTTAACAAAAGAGGAGGCAGTGACTTGTCCCATTTATGAATTGGCAAATAATGGGTCAGCTGGCCCCATTTACTTTCGTGCTGTGTTTTGTGGTAACGGTGGTAGTACTTACTGTGTATACTGTGCACTCTGCTAAATGGGTTAGTTTTGTCTCTGGTTTTCACCAGCCTAACTTTTCATGTGAGGAACTTGAGGCCCTGACTAAAGCCTGGATTGCAAACCAGGCATTTCTGATTACACTAATTTCTTTCCTGCTCTGATGTGATCTCAAAATCAGCAGCAGGGCCTCTCTTGATGGATGTGTTACTTTCTGGCAGTAGGAGTGTGGGTGTGTGGTGTGCCTACTTATCTCTAATACTCAGAAACCAGCTGATCATGAATGAGATGGTCTGTTATTGAAGAAAATTAAAGAGTCAAGTAAACAATTAAAGATGTTGGTAACTGAGTGGAGAAACTCTGATAATAGCAAAATTAAGTAGCTGAAAGCTCTTTTGTCAAATAAATTTGACAAAATGTAAATGCCAATAACAGCAGATAAGCTCACTCTAAGACAATCTCCTAGAGCTTAATAGAGCTGTGGAGGTCAACAGCAGTCTTTGTTTCTTATGACAGAATGACTGAACCATAGATCTTAAAGGTACCACAAACTTGGGGCAGGAAAAGAGGAATCTTGTTCTTTCAAATCAGTGGTCTCTGATAGACTAGGTCTTTCTGTGTTTGAATGTGTGTGTGTTTCATGCTTTATTTGCTTGGATTAGGAGGTTGGGGAAAGGTTCGAGGAAAAACTAACCTGACATTTTCAACTTGAAAGAAAAATAGAGGGTGAGTTTTTTCATCTATGAGGGAGTAGATTTAGGAAAGCCTGGACATAGTCGACTATATCACAGTCATCATCTCCACCATGGAAAAGCCTTTGGAGTGTGATGAGTGTTGAAACTAAGTGAGGAGGACTAGTAGGACAGCTAGGACGAATGTGGGCTAGACTTGGAAAGGTCTTGCTTCAGGTTCCACTTTTGCCCTCCTGTGTGACTTTACAGTTTTTTTCTGCGTATGTGAATATCTACTTGATGTGCAAGAAGTAAAAATGAAGAGGAGTGTGGTGTGGGTGTTCAGTAAGTGGTATTATAATAAAAAAGACTATGTTACAACAAATCCAGTGTAAGTTTGGCAGGGCTTGCCTTCCTTCCTAAAAGTGTATCACGTGGCATGAAGCAAATTTTTCCTTTCGTTGTACATTGACCATGGTTTTCATGGTATTTCCCCCCCTTCATCATTAACTCTCTGAATAATTTATATGTAAAAATTTCTTAAGCAGATAACACTGAATTTTATTTTCCGTGATTTCATAGTAATTTATGATATTTTTCAAATTTTATAGGAAAAGCTTCAAAGATTAAAAAAGCATATGAAAAGAAAAGGTGAAATAGCCTAGTTAATGATCTGTCATTTGGGAAGCTGCTCTTCTTTTTCCAGATTAACTGATGTAACCCTAGAACTTTGGAGAGTAGTCAAAAAAAGTATGTCTGTTGCTCCAGCAGAGGTATACAGTTTACCTCATTCCATCATTTAGGGGATCAGTACCTGCCGAAATTCTGTTTCTCTCAGCCAGGGAGAGACAAGACATGTATATTGAAAAATGCATTTCAAATGTGATTTGGTTGGTTTTTCTCCAGGAGGGACCATTTGAAGAGTTGGTTGGAAGGCAGAAGCTTCTGTGAAGAAATAATGTAGCCTGCTAGGTGGAAGCCATTGGAGTGCTTTAGCCAGGTCAGCTGAGCTAAAGAAAAAGCATCAACCCCAGCTGCTTCCCTTTGTAATTGCAGGCTGTGATGGAAGCACTGCCTTGCTCCACCTTCAACATTGTGAAAATGATGAGCAGAAAGGAGTATGGTCATTGCCCTGTGCCCTGACAAACTGAGAATCAGACCCATTGACTGCCAATGTTAAAAAATTGGGTTGGCTTTCAAGACTTTCTATCCTTTGAAGGAATTGTTTTTCTATAGGAAGTTAGGAAAATGTTCCACAGTTTACAGTGTGTATGTGTAGTGTTTTCTGGGACTGGGGAGAAGACTATGGAAAAAAGCATTAATATTTAGATATTATTATGTTTCCATTATTATTGGATTCGCAGTGATTTTATTTTTCATTTATTTTGTCAGAGGAGTGATTACAGACAGGATTGGCAATGCTTAATTAAAGAAATGTCCTAAGAATGTCCCTTCCCCTCAAAGTATTGTGTAAATTTCCCCTTTCTGAGCCTTTCTCCTGTCTCCCTGCTCAGCAGCTTCCTTTGTTTCTAAGATCATGATATGTTAGAACACAGGATTAGCAGGAAGAACCATGGGCCATAGTGGGACTCTGTACCAACTCTCTTTGTGATTTGGGGACTATTAAGTATTTGAATCTATCACTTGTTGGTTTACTCAGTCATTATCTGTTTTATGCAAAAGAAGGGAATTTGTGTGTCCTGGTCATTAATGGATCTCCAGTTCCTTGAAAGATGCCCAGCACATCATAGGTATTTATCAAAATTTAGCCAACTGGCTGGAGTTATTTTTATCTTATGGAGAGAAAAGGAAAGCATTTGAGGATATTTGAGGTTCTTTTCTAATCTAAAATTGGGTGTTTCTGTTCTATTCATGTTGTTTTGCCCATTCTGCCCATCTTATCCTTGAGAGCTAGGATACTATGAATCCATTTAAGACTATTTAGTCTAGTGTAAGAGCCCCAGTTGGTGAGTAACGGTGGGGCATTGAAACTGAGAACTGTGGTGCTGCCTGTCCCTGAGAAAGGCACAGTCTTATTTGTTGATTTCCTGATGCCTTGTACCCAGTCTCTTTGTCAGAGTGGGATAGTGAATGAATAGAAGAAGCATGAGCTTCAAAGTGTTCTAGACTTGGGTTTTACCCTATGCTAATTAGGTAACCTTGATCAAATCTCTCAGCCTGTCTTTTCCTCAGTTTCTTGAGTGGTACAACTTTGTTCTTCTCTGGGGAGATTATCAGAACTACCTCATAGCTGTGAAAATCTTGAAAGATAATACATTCCTTAAAGATATGTAGATAATGTGTTGAGGACTGTGCTAGTTGCCTGTTGGGTTAACTATGGAAGGTATTTTGGCATCCCCGGAGTAATCTGCCTAGTTGCCAAGGATATGAGTGTGCCTGAGAAGCTGACTGAAAAAATGTGATTGGCCCTCTCTTGTGTGCTGATTAATGGAGAGGCATGCAGGTTCCCACTGTTGATAGCTTTGTTCACATCTCAGAGACAGCTCAGTTGGGCACAAATTAAACCATCAGATCTCTGCTTGCTATTTGTCACCTGACAGGTATTCTATTCCTTTAAAACAAGAATAATTTCCATTTATTCTGAAATAATTGGCCTGTTTTAAAATTATCATTGTTATTATTTTGCCTGTTTTATTATTGATTGAAATTGTGGGTGTAATTTCTTCTACTTGCCCAGTGTTCTAATGTGCCACATGTTTGAAGGATTGGATCTGATTTTTGATCTTGCAATATTCCTTTTTGTTGTTTGTTTTGTTTTTCATATTTAGGTCCTTGCTATGAAATAAAGTGTGATAGAAATAGTGTGGCATTTCCATTCAATACTTGGGTGTGAAACTTGTCACCCACTTAGCTGAACTTAGGTTAATCACACCTGAAGATTCTTCATCTAGACTTTAGGACTAAGATGTTAGAAGTTATCTGGGTTATTACTGTGAGTTAGGTTCTATATCAAACACTCAAAGTGACGTACAAATTGTAGGAATTGTTATTGTCTTTTACCTTTGATTGTCGTACCAAATTGATCAGTTTCTCGTAAGTCCCTACTGTGAAGTCTCTTGGTTCACTGCAGTATCTTGAAGCTTGAACCTCAACTGGTATGTGTATGTCTGTGCATCTGTCCCCGTGGGATCCAGGTAAAAGATGGAGCTTGTGCCAGCCAACTGAGGGCCCATCTGGGGGTCTGCACAGTCATAAGATGTGTCTTTGCTTGGTTTCCTTCTTTGTTGGAAATGTCTTAGTAACTGACTACATTATCCCCTCAGCTATACTATTACATAATTCACTGAAGTAATGGACCAAAGAGATACCATGCTCTCTCTAGCCCTTGGTGATTTTAGTTAGGAATCATTGGATGATGGCACCTGGAAAGAGCCAGCTGTGTTCAGTAGAGTGCTAGAAGTTGATTTCACTTTTGTGCCCTAGTTGTCATCCTTTTGCCAAATAAAAAAGTTAACACGAGTATCAGTAGAAACTCAGCCTTTTTCTGAGTGTGTAAGCATATTTGCATGTGTAAAGCCAACAGAGGAGGGAATTGCCATTTATGGGGGTGTCTCCTCCTGATCATCTCTGGAATAAGCCTTTTTAAGATTCATGTCCAGAAGTGTTGAAGACATATATATCCTTGTGGTGCCCCCCTATAGCAGCAGAGAGCTTGTAATCTGGATGTCACCCTCAGGCCCTTACCCATTACCTGGAGGTGTATGGGTTGAAAATTGAGCACCAATGGGAAGTTTAAAGCTTTCTAGATATTGTATGAGTGTATACTTTAAAAGTTTGGAAACCTTCTATTCATTCATAAATCAACTCATTACCTAAAACCCTATCTTTGGTTACCTAGGAAGACTGGACGTTTTGACTTAACCATAAGCAAGAACTGTTTGAAAAAAGTGATAGAAACTTTTGAGAACCTTTCTCTTCTAGATTCAGGAGAGGGTATGTTTCATCAACCTGTAGCTCATTGCAAGATAATCCTTCGTTACTATGTAAAGGGCTTTCAGAAACCTAGAAACATCACCAATCATTTTTGTTTCCATTTGGGTGCAAAGATAAGCATGTCCTGTGGCAAAAGAAAGTGATCTTAAACTTAAAGGGGTTTTCCTCTCAGCAAATGAATGATAATGAGAAATTTTGAAAGATAAAATATTATCTTATGAATGTTAGCCTTTTTGCAATTTTAACCATTAAATTTTAAAAGACAGAAAAAGAATAGAAAAGCTCATTGGATTAGACAAAGGGGAATGAAGAGAAGGGAGATGGGAAGGGAATAGGAAGGACAGTAGAATGAATCAGACATAACTTTCCTATGTTCATGTGTGAATACCCAACCAGTGTAATTCCACATCATGTATAACCACAAGAATGGGAAATTATACCCCATGTATGTATAATATGTCAAAATATATTGTATTGTCATGTGTAACTATAAAGAACAAATAAAAATAAAAGTCTTATCAGAAGATTAGGATAAGACCATTTTAATACAAGTAACTTGAACTTCATCTGTAAATAAAATGTTTGACTATTTGCTCCTTGAACCATTTTGCCACTATTCGAACATGCTTTTATTCTAATTTTTTCCTCTTCTTATGGGTCTTGGGTGATGGTAATGGGAGTTTGATTCATAGTGGTAGAAAGGAATCAGTTGGCTAGGGAAGGCGTAGTGCTTATGTTTCGGATCTCTGCCTGACATGGAGAACACCCTTGCTTTGTCTCTTGTATATTGTTTACCATATTAGGAAATGCAGGGGTGGAGGGATTAATGAGAAAAGGGAAAGTGAGAGTTGCAGCTTTTGTATTCCTGGTTGGTGATGCATAAACTGCTCAGTCTTATATGGAAATAAAGTAGATCTTATGCTAGACATTTCTATATTTTAGACATTTATATATTTCTATATAAATACTTGTGACAAAGAGGGTCAGGAATGACAAATACATAGTTTACTGGGCTCAGATCATCTGAAATTTTTTTTGTGGTGCTGGGGATCAAACCAAGGTCATCACATAGGTCAGAGAGGTGTTCTACCATTAAACTGCAACCCCAGCTCCAAGATTATCTGAAATTTTAGAGTAGAATGCCAGTTATTTGCCAGAGTTAATGGGGCAAAGCTTGATAATGCATGTGTTAACACTGTTGGCACATACCAAATCTACAGTAGATCAACTTTATTGATTTTAAATATTTTTTTTTGAGAGGGGAGAAAGCTTTTTTACCAGGGGGAGAAGGTAATTTTACCAGTATTTATTGAAAGCCTTCTATGTTCTCACTTGTTTTTGAGGGACTTGCATTGGGTTGGGGAGCAGATCTATAATCAAGGCTGCAGGAGAGAGGTGCTAGGTGGAAGAGACAGCATGCATCCAATTGGGTGAACCCTGGACCTGCCACCTACCTGTCTGACAGCTGTGTAACTGTTTGAAGTTGACTGACCTTTTTCTTCTCTTTGTTCACTGCTTGTATGCTGTTATCTAAGATACCTTCACTTCCTGGAAGGGCCTAGAGCCCCCTTCAGATAGGTTGGCAGCAGATAGGAATGCAGCTTAGCCGATTTTCATAAACTCACTTGGTCTCAGTTTTCTGTGTTCAGGCAGCTCATGGTACCTTGCCACCCCCACAGACTGGCTGCATGACAGCATGTTGTGTCCACGTTTGGGGGTTCATGTGTGTCTACCTGCAGAGGCTGCTGTGCCTGCTTCCTGGATCATCCCTGACCAATCCAGAGCAGTTTTTAAAAATTCTTCTTTTGCCTCTTGCCCTTTAAGCTTCTGTTTTGATTGTTGTGGTTTTGCAGCCCAATAAGAGTTGAAGGAAAGAGTTTCAGAAGCTAAGGAGTTTATTAAAATTCCTGTGGAACATTCCAGTTCAGAAAGGGGAACTACCTTCTCTGTTAGCTAAGAGAAAAGACACTTGGAACAAATGCTTTTACAAGATCAATTTTAATTCTTGGGCTCAAAATTTATTTTTCCTCCTGTAGGCTCTGTTTTTAGGCAAGTTGGCCTGACTTCCCCAAGCTTCATTCTTTTTATTTCTAAAGTGGAGATAACTGCAACCATATTTGCCTCTCTGATTGTTGGGAGGATGTAATTAGATGGTAACATTGATACTAGTAATTGGTGGTAAGATTTTGCCATTATTGTGTGTCAGGCACTGTTTGAGGAACTAAACGTGTCCTGATTTCTTTCAGGTAAAGGGTATTAAAGCACAGTAGTAGGCAGTCAATAAATACTGGCTGTGTCTTGAATTCTTTCACACTTATTTATAATCCACATGCCCCAGTTCTCAACAGTTGATTGTTAGTATTTACTACTCATCATCCCTACCTTCTGTATAATTCTACACAGAATGAAAACAGGATTGTACAGACCAGCATGAAAACCCTGGCTCTATAACTTAGGTAGAAATATATTTTAATTGTGCTGTTGTGCTTCAGTTTGCTTCATGTAAAACAGGATGCTAGTGTCTCATTCTCAGGTGATTAGGAAAAGTTAGATAAGACCGGTGTCTGGCAGTTAGCAAGGTGACACTGGTGTTGACTGAGCTCCTCTTCCCTCAGCCCCAGGCCCAGTCCCACTGGGCTCCTCTTATCTCCCCCTCTTACTTTTGTCTTCAGGCTGTTCTATTGGTTCTCTGGGATCATCATATGAGTAAGACAAAGATTGTCCCCATCTGTCCTTTTTGCTTTCTTTGGTCGCTTATCCTAGTATCTAGGCCCAAGGATAGCAAGAACACTAGGCATATAGAAGATTTTCAGCAAATGCTTACAGTAGTGAACAAGACATGATAAAGAACCAAACCCACTGCTCCTTGCCGTCAGACTGACTTTGTTAGCTTGAGAATCATGGCTGGGTGTGTACTTAATGAGGGATAAGTGCATCACTTTTTTAAAGAGAGGTGGTTTCTTATTGTTTTGTTTTGTTTTTTAAAGCAGACAAGGCAAGTTAGAAACTTGGAATCAGCCTTCACCTTCTGAGGCTCTTACAGGTGGTGTATTACTTTGCTTGGGCTGCCAGAACAAAATCCCACAGGCTCTGTTTGGCTTACATAACATAAATTTTCTTAGTTCTGGAGGCTGGAGGTCTGAGATTGAGGTGGTGAGCAGGTTTGGTTTCTTCTGAGGCCTCTCATCTGACATGTAGATGGTGGTGTTCCTTTGGTGTCTTCGTATGGTCTTCCCCTGTCTATGCATGTCCTAATCTCCTCTTATAAAGATAGTGGTCATATGTTGGATGAGAGCCCACCCATATGATCTTGTTTTACTTTTATTACTCTTCAAAAGGCACTTTCTAAGATACTGAGGATCAGGACTTCAACACATGAATCTGGGGGAAAGAGGGACACAATTCAGTCCCATAATGGGTGGCAGATCGAGAACTTAGCTCAGTGATCTTTTTCAAGGTTCTGTGCTTCTCCAGAGAGGACAGGTAAGTGACGGTTCTGTTGAGTCACAGAGCTGGGAAAAAATCTAGACAAAGAACCTTGCATCTCATTTCTGTGACAACACTTACTAGGACTTAGTCTAATTTTTCTCTTTGTATTTTTCTCAGGCTCTGTAGATGAGTCTTACTGCTTAGCACCTTTTTTTTTTTCATCATTGACTATTCAATGCTTAGCACATAGTATGTGTCAGGAAATAATTGTTGAATTGAATACAGGTGATTTGTCTGCCTCTGGACATTGTCATAATTTCATTCATCCAAAAAGGAAATTAATCTGTCTTTTCCGTAGTCATTTAAGAAGATTGAAGTCTTGTTTTATTGCCTCAGGATTTTCAGACTGAGCTCTTTCAGATGTCTAAATTCTTCTAATACAATAATATATTTACTTATGAACCATCTTTATGAAACAATGTTATTGCCACCATTTCCTAAGTTGCTTATTCTTTTGTGCATTATGATTGCTCCTGAGACTTATTATTCTTTGGCAGAACAAAAGAATAATTTCCTTAGTTTGCAACTGAATTTGATAACTAAAATATGTTGCAATTTATGTTATAGAAGAATAGTTAGCAAAATATTAATACATACTTTTGACTTTTTTGTACAGGCCTGGGTTTGGTAAGAGCAGGTTTCTGAAAGTTTTCCATTGTGGGTGTACAAGTAATATTTTTCACAAATACCATGAAATAATTTAAGATAATTAGAAATGGAGCTGTCACTTTTTGTATGTGAAGGCAATTTGTGGTTTCAAAAACTGCTTAATTTTCTAACTAGGATCTTTTTGGTGTGTGTATGAAGGGCAATTTATTCCTCAGATTGACATTTATTAATTTTTTAAATTAGTACAAGTATTCTTAACAAAATACAGTAGTAAAAGATAATCGTACAGCTCCACATCTTCATTTTTGGTTTTTTTTTCCCTCTTGATTGTAATTTTTTCTTAGCACTTTTTGATGAAAAGTGTTTTTTAAAAAATGCTTCATTATAGTTAAGTCAGAAATTATATAAGTTGGGCGTGATGGTGTGTGCCTGTAATCCCAGAAGCCTGGGAGGCTGAGGCAGGAGGATTGCAAGTTCAAGGCCAGACTCAGCAACTTAGCAAGATCCTGTCTCAAAATAAAAAAAAATTTAGAAAGGGAGGGTGATGACTGGGGCACAGCTCAATGGTTAAGTACTTGCCCCGGGGTTTAATTCCTGGTAACAAAAAAAAAAAAAAAAAGAGAGAGAGAGAGAAATTATATGATGAAATGATAATGATAAAAATAAATTATTTTCATTGTAATTATCATTGTTTATAAGCACAAGGAGATCTTCATATTTAATGTGAGCTCTGTTTCTGTTTTATTGTATCAGTGAAGTCCACACACCTGGTTTACTATGGGACCCTTACATATGTTGAAATAATACAGGTTGTAATCTTCTAGAAAACAGATATTTACTACTGTGGATCCTCTGGGATTGGATTATGACCTATGAAAGAGAAATATCTGAAACATAACTTACATTTTTCCTAATAGCTAGTAGAAAGTAGAAAAAGAAAGAAAGGCTAGAATAATGCATGTTTGTATCGGATGGTAATAATAACACAAAACATATTTATGCTAAAATTGTGCAAAATGTTCTACCAAACAGCTTTTTTCTGCTCTGCACTTTACACAGAAAAGAAGGTTCTTTGCTGTTAATTATCAATACATGCATGAGAATTTCCAGTGTTGTGCTTTAAATAGGTTTCATTAAACAGGTTTCATATGCTCTTGTAAATTAGCATCTGTACATTCATAAATGGGTTAATATAATTAGTTTGTGAAGGCCCAGAAAAGGGTACATTTATTAAAGAACACAGAAAAAGCTGTCTGAATGAACTTTGATTTGGAATCTTAATTTTAAGGAGTTAATATTGTTTTATTTAATGAAATATAAGCAGTGGGAACTTTATATTAAAATAAAAAAATTATTTTCTTAGCATAAAGATGAATGGCTGTTAATTCAAACTAAACTTATCACTTATACACTAAAGTATAGACTATACAGTGATACACTTGCCAATTTGGCTTAAGCAATATTTTAAAAAATGAACCTAAGTATAGTTTGTTGTTGTTGTTAGACATGATTAAGTCATTTTATTTTGGCCTATAATCAACCTCTTGAGGTGTAATGAGAAATCTATTTCAATATGCGGGTTCATTTTTCAGACTTTAAATAACCAAAACTTCCCATCAGAGTGTGTGCATAATTGTCTTCAAGATTGTTATTGGTATATCTTCTCAGTGGCCTATTCCTGGCTTGCAAGTTTACTCTTTTTTGAATGTTTGCAGTACTGGGCATTGAACCCAGACTCTTGGAAATGCTAGGCAGGCCTCTACCCCTGAGCCCACCCTCTGTCCCCCAAGTGTCTGGTGTCTCTTCCTTGCAGGGACCTATTCTTACGGGCCATTCTCTCTGCTGTCTCAGTCTTATAATTCCTTGAGGTCCTTGATTCCATCATCCCATGCTGTCTTCTGTACACTCCCCACAGCTTCACCTTTTATTATAGTGTCTGTTGTATTTGCTCTTTCTTTTCTTGAGTTTTACCAAAATTGTTTGCTCTTAGAGCAGGTAGCATGATGCTGACCAAGGAGGCAGTAAATGTTGGTCTCACACTGTTTTAGTTGCCTTCCTTGGGTGAGTTGAAAAACATTCAGAGAAAGTGTGGATAGAGTGTTGCTCACCTCACTTTCCTCATAACAGGTTGCTCTTCCCAGTGCCGTCTTCTCAGCACTCACAGTAGATTCAGGACAGCTTGGGAGCAAAGGTGTCCATCCTGATTTGGGATTGCTCAACTTTGTCATTGGTCAGAATCCCTTCATTTCATCCACATCCTCAATCCCAGATTAAATAATCTTTTAGGGCACTTTTATGGCTTTTGCCACTAATGTTCCTTTTGTTTCCTAAAGCCCTTGGGTTGCATGTTAAAGCAGGAGTGGGGCAGGATGCTGTCGGTAGATTGGGAAGCACAGCCCTGGAAACATACTCCAGTGGCCAGAAAACCTCTTTATAAAACCACTGAGCTGATAGTTACATTCAAAATCACTCCTAAAATCAATTTAAGTATGCACTATGTTCACCTGTCCTAGAATGAAGGTGGTGAAGTTTATGACAAAAACAAGATTTTTAATCAAGCTATTGATCTCTTTGAAAAGTTTTGTGAAATCAGAATAAGATGGTTGATAGTTTATTTTTACACATTTTAATGGTTAAATGTTACTGCTAGAACTCATTTTAAATCTGATTGTAACTAGATGAATTACAGAATCAGAATATAGCATATTTTTTTAATAGGTGAAAGAAGAATGAAATGAACAGATTATTAACTTCATATATATTCACAGCATGTTAGCTAATAATGTATACTATATTCTCTCTTTTTGCTTTTTCTTTAGGTGATTGAAGACAGTACTGGAGTCCGCCGGGTGGTGGTCACACCCCAGTCTCCCGAGTGTTATCCCCCAAGCTACCCCTCAGCCATGTCTCCAACCCACCACCTGCCCCCCTACCTGACCCACCATCCACATTTCATTCATAACTCACACACGGCTTACTACCCACCTGTTACTGGACCTGGAGACATGCCACCTCAGTTTTTTCCTCAGCATCACCTTCCCCCAACAATATATGGCGAGCAAGGTGAGTAGATGAGTGCTGCCTCCAGGAGCTGCTAAAACTGATTTCTACCCTTAGATGTGCATGAGCGCCCTTCTGTCTATCTGATCTGCAGCTCATGGGAAGTTCCCAGCTTCCTTTGTCCTGAATCGTGTCTTGGAATGATTATGTTGTGGGTTGCATCTCTCTTTCTTTTCTTTTTTTTTTTTTTGGAACCAGGGATTGAACTCAGGGGCACTCGGCCACTGAGCCACATCCCCAGCCCTGTTTTGTATTTTATTTAGAGACAGGGTCTCACTGAGTTGCTTAGGGCCTCGCTAAGTTGCTGAGGCTGGCTTTGAACTCGCGGTCCTCCTGCCTCAGCCTCCCAAGTCGCTTGGATTACAGGCGTGCGCCACCACACCCAGCTCCTCTTTCTTTCTCTCTCTCTCTCTTTTTTTTTTTTTTTTTTTTAGAAGAACCAGTGATCTATCTCATGTGTTTCTATGTCCTGTTCTCCTGTGTTTATGTAAGAATGGCCCAGGGCAGAACTGTGGCACGGTATTTCGTTGGCATTGGTATGGGCTAGCAGTAGAAGGGAAATTGAAGTGTTTTGTGCTCTATTTCCAATGTTAGATGATTGTGAAGTCTCAATATCCTTTCGGTTTCCCCAAAGATCTGTCTTGGCAGAACTTCAAAATTCCCTGGCTGTTGACGTGGCCTGCCTGAACCTGCTTTTATTTTAAGACTAACCATCAGTGCAGCCACAGTTCCCTGGTTGTTAGGCAAATGCTTACCTTGCCATTAAAAGAGCCTCTGAACTACCAAGATGTCTTTTTAAAGTTTTGGCCTTGATGTTGGTGTAATCTAAGCTCTTTCTATCAAAACGGGTCCTAGGAACCCAGATAAGTAAGGTAAAAGTTAGACTTTAACCTCTTTAAGACTTTACAAAGTGATTTTCTTCTGTGAATTGAAGCATTTTATGACTTTAAACACTTATATTGGTTCAGATAAATGGGATGAGAAACACCTGTTATTTAATTTTTGAACAAGTTATCTTTCTTTCTCTTTTCAATACCAATTCTCTATTTTTTTCCTATATATTCAGCTCACATTATAATTTTTTTTCTTATTATAGAAAAAATTTTGAATTGAGTATCTTAAGTGAAGTATACTGTTGTAATTTAGGGATAGAATTTTTTGTAGTAGTCAGAAATTTATCGTAATTCAGAAAAATCAAGGTGTGAGAAAAATGATAGCAAATATGAAATCAATAGCATCAGCTGCATCAATAATTTTTCAGTAATTTGATCTTTTTGCCTCGTGACATAAACACACTCATCAAGGAGTGGGCAAATGATATGAAGACAGATAAAAACAAACAATTCAGACAACTTTTAGAAAAAGTATTCAGTGTTTTGACACAGTAAATATTAAATATTGGAGAGTCTGTCAGAGTTTTCCAGATGGATCTAAGCTGTAGTAACATTAGGATGCACTTTGGCGGTAGATTCACCCCTTGATAATGCTCTTCTGACTTGCCTTATTTTAGCTTGTTAACAGAATGCCACATAGTTAACTGTTTTGTAAGTAGTGTCCTTTGAATTTTTTTTATATAAAAAAGGAATATTTATTTTGAATGAGAAAATAACAATCCTGCCAGTTTTAAAATTGACAAGTATATCCAGCCTTTCATATGTACAGTTGCACATTCATGGATTCAACCAGCCTGACAACAAAAACATTAAAATTATGTCAGCATTGTACATATACAGACTTTTTTCTTTTCATTATGCCCTAAATAGTACAGTTTACCAACTACTTATATAGCATTTACATTTGATTATAGTAAGTAATCCTTTGCTTTTTTAGGCAGAATAATGCTGTGATTTAAATCACTATTAGAATTAAACAAAACACTTTATAGTCTCTTCATTTCTTGGTGTATTTTGATCTAATTTCATTAAAATGACAGCAATAATGTACAAGTAAAGTTTCTTCCTTAATCAAGTGAAAGACAGCAGTGAAACAAATCTCTTTACTTTAAAAAGCCATTTATTTATTCTCTTGTCTTAGTTCTTGATGTGCATACCTAAAAGCAAATTAAACATTAATTTACTAAACCTTAAAAGTTGTTAGCATGTTTTAAATTATTACATTAGTGTCCATGGTGAATATTAAATCTCAAGTGTGATGCACTGTAGCATTTAGAAACGTTTGTCATTCATCTGGTATATTTTGGTGTAATTTATATGAGTATACACTTTGCAAATAGGTCTGTATGTGTTCTTACACATTTTCTAGCGCCAATTGATTATCTTGTGAAGATTCATTTAAGTAGTTTTTCCTTTAGCTAGGTGAACAAAAGGAAAAGAAAAAGTAGAATTTTACCATTGAACAATGGATGTAGTTATAAAATTAGGGTATCCATGTATTCCTGGGACAAGTCCCAGTTGAAGGTATGGAGAGTCTTTCCTTTTCACTCGCAGCAGTGGTCATGGGTGGGTGGTGGTTTATGTAGTTACTTTATGAGAGGCTCTTTTTTCTTATAAAGATGTGAGACCCAGTGTCTATGTTTTATGCTATCCTTTATTTTGATACTGGGAATTGGACCGTGGGGTACTTTATCACTGAACTACATCTCCAGCCCCTTTTATATTTTTATTTTGAGACAGGGTCTCATTCAGTTGCCCAGCTTGGCCTCAAATTTGAGATCTTGCCATCTTAGCTTCCAGAGTCACTGGAATTAAAGGCGTGTGCCACCATGTCCAGCTACATTGTCATTTTTATTGATGCCTAAAGATAATTTTACATTGATTAAAAGAATCTGGATTTAAAATAAATATCTCTCTAAGATGTTAAGATTACGTTGCAGACAAAACATGGAATCAGGGAAAATGTTCAAGGACGAATGTGGGGAAAGGATAAGCCATCTTGGCAATCTGGTGCCAGGGAGGTGTGGTCTCAAACTGCCCTTCTGGAGCAATCAAAGGCAAGGCAGAAGTGGGTTGCTGCCTGACTCCACTATATGTATTTTTAAGTGGCTCAAAAAGAACCTTTTGTTTTTAATGGCCATTTCTCATTTTATTCTTTTTGCAATTTTCTTCAAATTTTGGCTCTTCTGAATGCTACAAGTAGCTGCTTTTATTCTGGTTACTACGTACCTACTATGTATGCTATTCTGTCTATAAGAATAAATATACATTTAGATATCTTGATTCTGAGTACACATTTAACAGGTTTTATTTGTCTAATACTTCATGTATTGCATTAAGACCATTTGGCAAGCAAAATCAAACTTAGTTGTAAATTTAACTAGAATATGAAGTCTTTGAGGATAACTTTGTCTTCATTTGTCTCCATAATTTATGGAAAATTTCTAAACATGCCATATGGTCTTTTTGTTTTTTTGTATTGGGAATTGAAACCAGGGGCACTTAACCACTGAGCCACATCCTCATCCCTTTTTGTTTTTTATTTTGAGACAGGATCTCACTAAGTTGCCTACGGCCTCCCTAAATTGCTGAGGCCTGGCCTCAAACTTTCAGTCCTCCTGTCTCAGCCTCCTGAGCTGCTGGGATTACAGGCCTTTACCACCCTGCCCAGATAAACATGTCATATGGTCATTAATAATTGATGATTTCTTGATTAGTTAGAAACAAATAGGAATGTTTTAAACATACAATGTACATAGCATTTTCTTAAAAATATTTTTTATAATGTATTTAGTAGTACTTTAGACTTCTTCCGGGGGTCAGGTCATTTGACCTTTTAATTTATTACTGATAATATGGACTGAGCTTGCATTTGTCACACCCATCCATTTTAGAAATTATACCACTCTATGGAATGTCAAGCTACATTACCCGAGAAGACCAGTACAGCAAGCCTCCACACAAAAAACTGAAGGACCGCCAGATTGACCGCCAGAACCGCCTCAATAGCCCTCCTTCATCCATCTACAAAAGCAACTGCACAACTGTATACAACGGCTACGGAAAGGGTCACAGTGGTGGAGGCAGTGGAGGTGGGGGAGGCGGCAGCGGTGGCGGGCCAGGAATCAAGAAAACAGAGCGCCGAGCAAGGAGCAGCCCAAAGTCAAATGATTCAGACTTGCAAGGTAATGCTCACAACCACTAACGTGATGAGTGAATCATCTCAAAGGAGCCATCTTTGACACAAAGAACATTATTTCATGGGAGTTGTTTTTTCTGGTATGGATGATTTGGTAGCCCTCTCTGATCTGTTTCTTAGTAAGAATAGACTATTTTATTTTTTGTGGTCCTGGGGATCAAACCCAGGGCCTCATGCATACTAGGCAAATACTCTACTTTGAGCTACACAAACAGCCCTTTTTACTTTTGAGATAGGGCCTCACTAAGTTGCACAGGCTGGCCTTAAATTTGCAATCCTCTCTGCCTCAGCATCTTAAGCAGCTAGGCTTATAGGCATGCACCACTGCACTGCGCCTGAATATTACTTTTTCATAACATGTACCATGTAACTTTCTACTTATCTCAGTAACAAGTATCTGCTTTTTTTCACATTAGCCAACTTCTGTTGTTTCACTCTAACTAGACAGATAGGGAAGAAATCCAAAGTAGAACAATTTTTGAACAAATATGGGGCTATCTTAAATCTCAAGATAATTATGTCTTGTAAAACCAGATATTATTATTTCCTTGCTTTAGTGAAGTCTGTCATCACATAACAGGAATCTTTTTCTCTACCGTTGCAGGCATCAGGTGCCATTGCATCCTGAGTGAAGTATTCAGAGGCCTAGAATGAGAAGGAAGGACCAGGCTTAGCACATACAGGCAGAGAGACATCAGCTCAGACAGGCTTGTGTTTGGTTGGATTACTTTTATGGATTAGATTGGTAGATTGGGGGAGAAAGGTATGTGTTTTTTCCATGAAGTGTTCAGGTGAGATTTAAATATGTGATACCACAGGAGGAAAAAGCTGACTTCTTACATAGGCATATAGTACACTAACTTAAGGAAAAGAAGGTAACATTTTCCCTTCCTCTCAGTTTCCTTCTACTCCACTGGTCTGCCCTGTATCTTTATGATTTCTGGGTGACCCCCCTCCCACTCTTTTTTCCCCTTACTTTGAGTCTAGCTCCCGCAAATGAGAGAAAACACTGCAGTCTTGACTTTGAGTCTGACTTATTTCACTTTGCATGATGTTCTCCGTTTCCATCCATTTAATGATAAATGCCTTAATTTCATTCTTTATGACTGTGTAAATCTGTTGTGTGTATATATTTACACTACATTCTTTTAGCATAGTTATCTTTTGACACACATCTGGACTGGTTCCATAATCTGGCTACTGTGAACTGGGCGGCTGTAAACTTTGAATTGACTGTATCGCTATAGTATGCTGATTTTAGCTCTTTTGGATAAATATGAGGAGTAGGATAGCTGGGTCATATGGTGGTTTCATTCCTAGTTTTTTGAAGAATTTCCATACTGCTCTCCAGAGTGGTTATACTAATTTTCAATCCCACCAACAATGAATGAGTGTTCCTTTTCCCTCACATCCTCTCCAGCATCTATTATTATTTGTATTCTTAATAATTGCCATTCTGATTGGAGTGAGATGAAATCTTAGTATAGTTTTAATTTACATTTACTTGATTGTTAGAGATGTTGAGCATTTCTTTTCATGTATTGGCAATTTGTGTTTCTTCTTTTGAGAAGTATCAGTTTATTTCTTTTGACCATTTAATGATTGGGTTGTTTTATTTATTATTTACTTAGTTTTTGGTATAAAGCTTTTTGAGTTCTTTGTATATTCTGGATATCAACCGTGTCAGGGGAGAAACTGGCAGAGCTTTTCTCCCATTTTGTAGGCTCTCTTCCTACTCTGAATCCTTTCCTTGCCTGCACAGAAGCTTTCTAATTTGATGGCATCCCACTTATTGATTCTTGGTTTTCTTTCTTGAGCTTTAGGGGTCTTGTTAAGGACATTGGTGCCTGTACCAATGAGTGTTCATCCTATATTTTCTTCTGGCAAAGTTTCTGGTCTAATTCCTCAGTCTGGTCGATTTTGATTTGACTTTTTTGCATTGTGAGAGATAGGGATCTAGTTTCATCCTTCTACATACGAATATCCAGTTTTCCAGCACATTTCTTAAAAAGACTATCTTTTCTCCAACATTTACTTTTGGCACCTTTATCAGTACCAGATGACTAAGTATGTGAATTTGTTCCATGTCTTCTATTCTTTTCCACTGATCTTCATGACTATTTTGATGCCAGTACCATGCTGGTTTTATTACCATAGTTCTGTAGTATAATTTGAGATTAGGTAGTGTATGCCTCCTGCATTGATTTCTCTTCTTGCTCAGGATTGCTTTGGCTGTTCTGGGTACTAATTCTTCCAAATGAATTTTAGCACTGTTTTTTATTTTCTTCTAGTTCTATGAAGAGTATCATGTATGTACATTTTTAAGAAGTATAAAGTGATATTTTGATTCAAGTATATAATGGATAGTTTATTAGCAATGTTTCAGCTTAATCATGGCATATAAAAGAATCCACACAAAAACAATTCAGAATTTGTTTTCTTAAGGAGAAATTTTTGCCCCAGGAAAAGTAGAGAACAATGTGTAAGTCATCCTGAGCGCTTATGAGATTTGAAGTGCTTGATTACTTGATATGTTCTTTAATAATTTTTGCCCTGCTTTGTATCAAAAAAGATTTAAGGTAGTTGTCATAGGTACATATAACAGAGGCAGATAAAATAAATTTAAGAATCAGCAGGCAAAAAGAGACTAACAGAAGGAAAATAAGATGAAGCAGGCCTGAAGGTAGCACAATAATTAATCCTGTTATAGATTAACTTTAGCAAACACAAATACCTTTCTTTTGTTTGTAGTTATTGCATAATTTATATACCTAAATGTGTTAGCTGCTCTATATTTTAATAAGCTCACAGTTGTAAGCAAAGAACTGGGTTTGCATCAAAATCTATATTGAAGTATTTGCTAACATACATCAATATGTTTAAAGCACTTTGGGATTTTACCTTATGGTTGAGAGTGTATAATTATTTGAGCATTCTGAGCTCTTTGCAGTTGTGTAGAAAGTACGTGATTTTGGTGGGCAATTGTGAGATCACATTTGCTATGAGTTTCGGGAATTGCATTTACGATGAAAACTGGAACAAGTTCAGTTTGAACTTTATCTCTTACTCCTTTTTGCATCATTATTATTTACCTTCTCAGAATCACTCAAAATGCTAGTCTTTACCATGAGGGAAAGAATCGGTTGGGCTATTTATGCACTCCAGGTAGTTTCAGCAAGGATCTGAGGGTGGTTTATATGTAAGGTGAAAATGTTCACCCAAATAAATTGAAGACCTATGTCTGCACAAAAACCTGCACATATATGTTTATATTTGCTTAGTTCCTAATTCCCAAAACTTGGAAGCAATCAGGATGCCCTTTAGTAGGTAAATGGATAAATGAAGATGTGGGACATTCAGATGATGCACCCACAAGCTATGAAAAGATGTGGGGGAATCTAAATTCATATTGCTTAGAGGAAAAAGCCAATTGAAAAGGCTACTTCCTCTAAGATTCCATCTACATGACATTCTGGAAAAGGCAAAACTCTGGAGATGGTAAAAAGATAAGTGGTTGCTGGGTGTTGAGGGGATGTAAAGGGAGGAAGGATGAGTAGCCAGAATACAGAGGAGTTTTAGGATAATGAAACTGTTCTGTATGATATTAGAATGGTAGATGCATGCCATTACATATCCAAATTCATAGATTGTACAGCACCAACAGTAAATGCAATGTAGTCTGTGGACTTTGGGTGAAAGTGATGTGCAGGGTGAGTTCATCAGTTATATGTACCCTTTAATGGGGGATGTTGATAGATGGGGCAGGCTTTGCCTGAGGGTGGGGCAGGGTATGTGTTGGTAACTCTGGACCTTCCACTCACTTTTGCTGTGAATCTAAAACTCTAAGGAAAAAAGTAAATAAAAGTATTAATATTAGAGGAATTTGAGGACAGTTGTACATAAAAGATTACTGTAGAGCTGTTTGATGTGGTCCATATACTTGGTTTTGAGTCTCTTCGTTGTCAAAGCAAAGAGGGAAACATGAATCAGATGAGTAGGCAAACAGTAAAGCATCTCTTGTTCTCTGATTCCATTATGTCACTCATGACCTCATATGTTGTGGGACAAAGATCTGAATGAGGGAATAACCTCCTGGGCCTTTCTTTCCATGGACCCTGTCTTTGTGTCTCCACACATTCCTCATTAGAACCAGCTAAGAGTCCTTTGTTCCTTCTGATTTATAAGAGACTTCCCAGAAGGAATACCTCATGTTTTCAGATGTGTGTTTATTTGTCTCCCTCTCCATCCTATCCTATGTCTTTTTTTTTTTTTTTTTTTTTTTTTTTGTGGTGCTGGGGATTAGAACCCAGGGCCTTGTGTGTGTGAGACAGGCACTCTACCAACTGAGCTATATCCTGAGCCCATATCCTATGTCTTGATAGCAGCTAAATCAGATCTGAATGTGCTGTTTCCCTCCTTATGAACCTCTCAGGCATGCCTCATTGTCTGCAGAGCATAGTCTAAACTGCCTGACTGTCGTTCTTTCAGGCCTTGTGGTACTTTAGATTTCTCCACCAGACACTCTGTGGTTTGCCCCATTCCATGAATGTGCCTCATAGTCTTTTCTTGGCCTGTTTATCCAGTTCCTCTACCTAGCAAATTCCAACTCAGTCCTTCAAGAACCAGCTCAGAGACCTCCTCCTTGGTCTGTCTCCTCATGGTATCATAATGACAGATAACTTAGGGGAAAAATAATTCCAGAAATTTTGCCTCACTTTTATCGTCCAGCATTTGATTTTAGATTGGTGCTTGGGCACAGATGTTCAAGGATCAGCATGGAAAAATTTGTCCTTGTTTGCTGATTATTGTGCAAGAGTTGGGCCTTGAGCCTGCTGTGTGACCAAAACCCAGTTAAAATTGTCGTATGGCCTTTCATCACAGAGAGTAAAGAAGTTTCTCTTGTTCTTTATTGAGAGGGAAGTTTCATTTCTTCCATTTTATTCTTGGAAAAATCCAAAGCATTTGCTATTCGGAGGTTTCTCAGTGGGGAACATCAAGTCAGGGTCCCGATTTCTGATTGAAGCACCTCCATTTTCAGCCAGAGCTGTCATCTGTCCTCAGAAGGTAAGGCTATCCTCTAGGATAGTTTTAAAAAGATTGTGTGAATTTAAAGTGAAAAATAAAAGCTTTGGTATAGAACTACCATTAAATAAAACAAAAAGACCAAAATAGTCCTATGAATGAGGAGGAGGGGCAAAAGTGGGGAGGAGGAGGGGCGAAAGTGGGGAGGAGGAGATGTGTAAGGGCAGTGGGCTGGGGAGGACAGGTGGGAAGGGGAGCCATGAATCCTCAAACCATGTTTTTGTGTATAAAAATATGTAATATGTGCAGTTGTTCTGCTGACTTTCCCCTTATTCCTAGGTCTCAGCCCAAGAGGAAGGATGCCTGTTTTACACTTGATGTGAGCAGGTTTTTTGTTTGTTTGTTTTTGTTTTTGCGGTGCTAGGGAATGAAGCCAGGGCCTTGTGCTTGCGAGGCAAACACTCTACCAACTGAGCTATATCCCCAGCCCAAGATTTTCTTTTCTTTTTTCTTTTTTCTTTTTTTTTTTTTTTGGTCTTTTTTGGAACTAGGGGTAGAATCCAGGCTTTTGCGAATGCAAGGCAGGTGCTTTGCCACTGAGCTACATCCCAGCCCTGATGGGAACAGTTTAAAGCATCCTAGGATTGTAGGATTCAGTAGCTTGTGTTTGGTCTGTGTGATACAGAACAAACCTTTTTATTCAGCCTTAGTTTTCCTTCTAGAAAACTGAATGGGTAGTTAAACTTAGTGATTTTCAAAATCTTACCCAGGAGCAGATTCTTTTTTTCAGACCATCTTATGTGGATCTCCAGGAGGATACAGTATACTCCAACCCTGCCGCCGTCACATGGGCACATGCCTATATACCCTGAAGCAGATAGAATTGGAATGCTGGTAGTTTGTGCAGGGGACCTGGCTCTGTCAGCATCCCCAATGCTCTCCTAGTGACCTCACGCTTGCCTAGACCCTAGCTATGCAGAGCCTCAGGCCAGCAGCATCAGAGCTATCTAAAAGGTTGGAGAGACATAGTCCCTCGTACCCTGTGGAGGTAGAGCCTTGTAGTCTGTGTTTCATCAGGCACTTGAGTGGTGATTGGCACAGTAGTAGCATTTGAGAAATACAGGTTCTTGCAATACCAAGGCAATTTTAATTAAGGAAATTTTAATAAAGTTTTTAAATAGCAGGGGTGGGAAGTGGTGAGTGGGCTAGGGGCTTGGGAGGTATTCCGTTAAAATGCTTGAGACTGAAGCATCTTCCTGGCAGTGTCTGGTTAGTGATAGGCATGTACTGGTGGTGAAGAGTTCCTTCTGTGTTGCTAACACAGAGGTGGCAGCTTATAAGAAGACCTCTAGAATTTATAGAGCCATGTGGGGCAAAATTGTAAGAATTCCAAATATAGAAGAAAGTGAACATACAACATACTTATGGCATTTGACCTTTGAAATTGTTAACAGTCCAAACATTCAGTTACACTTTAGATCACATTCCAACACATACAGTCATGGTTTCTTTTTATGACACTGAACGTCATCATGAGGACTTTATTCTTCTGCTTTTCTCTTTCAAAGATGACAAATTGCCTTTTGACCCAGCAGTCCTTAATGCCAGGGTTTTATATTCTAATTATTTCTCAGGTGATCCTCCCTGACATATTTTTCTTCCTGTATTCTGCAATCACTGCTCAAAAACCAGAATCAGACAGCCGTATCTACTTAACCAAAATTAGCATGAAAATTTATTCATTATTATTCATTATTAGAAGAATTACTGAACTAAGGTTTGTGATGATATTTTTGCCTCTGAAGGTCTGGAATTATGAACATTTGTGGGGCCTTGGAGTCTGTTTTTTGCTGTATGTGTGGGCTCCATGCAGGCATTGCTGCATCCTCCTGTGCAGAGCAAAAGTGACTTCCTGTGTTTGGAATGATGTGTCTGATGTTAATAAGGCCTGGAATGTTGGGAGTTAAGGGAGATTTTCTTTTCACATTTCTTTCGGTCTTGGTGCTCTGTAAAAAGATAATATGGGTGCTTCTCTGCTTAAAGAAGGGTATTTAGTGAGCTTTCCCACTTCACCAGCAACTGCGTTCTTCTTTGACTTTTAAGCTTTTCCATCTCTTGAGCATGTACCCTCCTATGCATGCTCAGGCAGGAGCATGTTTGAAAGACTAGATACAGTTTGGATCTGATTGTGGACAGGACTGGGCTCTTTTCCTCTCTGAGTGTGTGCTACCTTCACTGCATTTGAAACTGTAGTTTCTAGATGGGGTTTCAGTATTTCTACATCTCTAAGGCTGTAGTTAATGATAAATCCTGTGTGTTTTCGTCTGTCTACAGCCGTCTGTGAATCCTGAGCATGGCAAAAATATTAAGAGAACATGAAAAAATATTAAAAGTGAGCTCAGAGAGTGGAATTCACCCATCTTACTGCCAAGTACAGTCTGAAAAGTGAAAACAGTCCATACAAATCCAAGTAACTTTTATTTTTTAAAAGGGCAATGTGGACCCTTGGATCAGAGTTCAGGAGACATTCTTGGCAGGACAGTGGAGCAATTAACACCATCACTTCCGTCTCAAACGGAGGCTGCCAGGTCCATTTCTTCCATCTTGTAGGCCTCTTCTGAGTGGCTCTGGTAAGGGCTGAGCAGACTTTGAGGTCTTGCATCTTTGTGTGAGATGGAAAAGGAGATTGGAAGCCGGGGCAGAAGGTTATTTTCATAAGGAGTACACTTTCTGACTTTGTCCATATCCTCTGAGGCCCAGGGCTGGAGAAATCCAGCTGTGAGTAACTCCTTTTCTCTAAGACCACAGTATGCCAGGTCCCTGTCCCCCTTACTAGAAGGTTAACTTTACTTAAGCAGCAAATTTGGCAGCTCAGCAAAGAGAACTGTGGTGGCCCAAATTGTTGCTAATGAGTAGAGCTTGTCGTGGTCTTTATCAAGTTACATCACTTCTCCTATCTTTGACCTTTGCCCCCAACCCTGTATTTTTATTACAATCTGGAATGCTTTAAAGATGTTAACTGCATGATTCCTTCAACAGTCAGGATAAGATATTTTTGTCATGTCAGTTTGAGAAGTCTTAACCCATTAAATCACACTTGAAGTTTCACATTTTCACTTAAATATAAAAAGGCAAACAACATGCAAAAAAGAAAAAAAAGAAAAAGCTTTGCATTTTCTTTTGAAATGAATGTGCACCAGAAGTTTGAGGGCAGAATTTTGATTAGTTTCTACCATATGTAGTACTTAGCTCTGTAAACCCATATTATTTTCTCTGCCTTTTTGCTTTCTCGGGAACGGATCAGAGCAGCATTTAGATGACATCAGAACCCATGTTGGTAAAATTCATGTCATCCCTTTAAACAGCAGGTATAAGTGATGATATGGTTTGTTTCTGGTATATATGTAACCTTCAATTTCATTGAATTGAAACTTTTATATGTTCTTTCCTCATTTAACTAAATTGAATTCTGAGTTTAAGTGGGTTAGAGTTCATCTTCACAATCGTGCCAAACTTAGAAGCAGACTTTGCAGATCTAGGTTTAGTCCCAGCTCTGCCACTTGTGACTGTGTGCCCTGGGGCATGGTAATTAATCTCCAAGCTTCATCTTCTTTATAAATGTATAAAATGGGGGTAATTAATAGTACCAATTTCAGAGGGCTGTCTTGAGTTCTTAATACAATTTTAGACACTAAGTGCTTTAAAAATATCACAGAGTATGGGTAAAGAGAGACCATGATGTTTTTCTGCTTAGGAGAACTGCCTTCTGTGGGTCATGTCAGCAGAACCCCCGTCTGGGAGTGTGGGCTCCAGACTGTAGACTGGGTCAGTGTGGCATAAGAGTGAATGCCAAGGACTTGAGATATGAGGGGGTTCAGAGTGGCCAACCCTGATAAATAAAATGGAGTCCTCTGTCCTCATCTTTTCTCTGGACTGGATGCTGTGTATGAGTCTGAGGAGTGGGGTGTGACAGACCTGCTCAACACATCGACTACTCTGGATTACTTTGCTAGGCATTAGAAGTGTTGGAATAAAAGGTGAGGGGGAGGTTGGCTGGAGATGTCTTGGGTGAACAACAACTTCTCTATAATGTCATATTAACACCCCCATTCCTTGTTGTAGAGCAGTTGTTTAAACAGATGGGTAAGCATCTAGGATAATCCAGATGGATAAGCTACTAGGCAACCCATCACATTTCAAAGTCTTTTGCAGTTTTTCCTAACATTTTTGGTAGTCCTACACCATTGCATCCACATTCTATGGGTCACCTAGGCCTAAACTATGCTCTGTGGAGAAGGGGTCTATACAAGATGTCATTTGAGGAGGTTAGCATCATGACACTGGTAAGGCTTCTTGGAGGCTGGCCACCACCTGGCACCTAGAGCCAGAAACCATTTCTGTTAATACTCTATCTGAAATAGTCTCAAATTCCTGACGGAACATTGGCTGATTTCCTTCTGTTGTGTCAACACTGTTTTTGTCCCCACATCTTCTACAGTTGAATGGAGCTCTAGGACGTCTGTATTCACTGTTATATGAAGAGGTAGAATGCTAAATTTCTGATTTTGTATGATCAGTATTGTAATATTGACAGTTATAGTCAATATTACAGATATGCTAATCATAGGTCATGCTTTCTGCTAAGGTCTGCCTTGACTTTTATTTTGAATTTAATTTGCCTAATCAGACCCACAGTGGAGCAAACTATATTCAGTTTTTTTATGCTATAATGAGACTTTGAAGTTCTACTGAGTTGAGAACACAAGTGTGAAACGGGAAAGTTCTAGCCCAATGCATGCAATTTACAAACTAATGAGCGTAAATGCCACTGTAGTCAACTATAAAATTTCATTTTTGTTTTTTTAATTTTTTAAATTTTTTCTTGCTGGATTTGCATTGTGGAAAACTTCCCTTTTTCTTTCCCTTCACCCTTCAGGGTTTTAACTGCTTCCTTCTAGCTGCAGCATAAGAATGGGTCTTTCCATGTTGCTGTTGTGCTCAGAGAAGGGCAGAAATGTGGGTGGCAGTGGGGGATAATGTGCTCCAAGCACAGAAGAGAACTGTGATGGTTAGGAGGACTGTAAGGAAGGAGGTGGGGGAGGAGCAGGAAGGGTCTCAGAGCAGTGGCACTTGGAAAGAAGAGGAAATGGTCAAAAAACAGGAGAACAAGTAGAAGGAAATGGGATGCCCAGTGGGATGGGAGGCTAGATGGGCTGTGGAATAAAGGTAATTTGGAAAAAACAAAAGGCAGAAAATAAGAGCTGTTCTGGTTCCATTTTATATATTCCATTCCTCCCACGAGGTTAACATTTTCCAGAGGGATGTGGGGTAGGGGAAAGCCCTTTTGCCCTGTCGTAATCCATGAACCTCTTTATTGGTAGATTCACTTCAACTAGATCTCCATGTGAATAAAGTCTCTTTTTCTGTTTAGACTTTCCTGACACTTGTGTCTTCCTCCAGAGCTGGATTACAGTAACAATTGCCAACAAAACACTGATGTGACAAGCAAATTTAAAGTGAACCCTTGAGTAGAACTTAGGAAAGAATAATAGAAAAGAGTAGCAGCACTGTACTGAAGAAGTGGGTGTGTTGACTGACGTTTAAGTGAAGATCTAGAGTTTGCGTGTGCTTAAAAACTGGAAAGTTAGGGTTTTTTCATTTTATGGTTTTAAGCACAAGAAAGGGGAACCCCCATATCTTTATCCCTGGGCTAGTGAGCCTTTGTTAAAAGGAATCAGCTTTAATTGAAGTTACGATTATTTCAAGTCCTCTGCCAAATGGAGTTTACTCTCGTTACCTTTAAATAGAATAAAAAGAATTCTTATGACACTCATGTGAAATGCCCAAGTGTTGTTTTCTAGACTTACTAAAATCATCCATGAAAGCTGCATGCATCTGTGAGTGGGCAAGACAAGGTCTACTAATAATTTTTAAAACTTTTTAAACATAGCAGCATTTATTATTGCTACCTTTAATTCACATGGTGAACTTAAATTGACCTCTTTTCTCCTATTATTTAAAAAGATACAAAATTTTTGGAACAATAAGATTCTTAAAACCAAGAGGGATGCAGAAACTGCCATAATTTAGGTTCACCAAGTTCCTCAAAACTATTTAAGCGTCTTGCCAAGTACATTTAAAAATTTAATATTTAGTCTTTCCGAAATTTATCTTTATTTTGGAATGTGGCTCCAAAGGACTCCATGAGATATCAGAATCTCTTGAAAGCTCTGTTAAAAATCATGTGTTACTTCAGTGAAAAATTGTTATTGGTGCCTCAGTTATTCAGCTGTCAAGTTTAAACACACACACACACACACACACACACTCAGCATCATTTATTACTTACACTGTCCATGGGAAGATGTCTCAAATTCTACTGCAAATAGATTTCAGTTTGCAGGCTGTACTTGGATTTCATAAAAGAGTTCCATGTCTCTGAAGTACTATAGTCCATAGCTTTTAATTGGAGCAAAGTGGTCTCAGTAGTATCTAGGATGTGGTGCATACAGGCAAAACTGTCTCTTTTAAGTTGAATAGTCATTACTGTGTTATTTCACAGAATAAAGATATCCTTTAAGTAGTAAAGATACATGTGTTGTAGAACCAGTAGGGCTTCTCACCAGGTTGCCTGATGGCTGTAGTGCATGTCTGCCTCTGTTTTGCATCGTTTCTTGTAACCTGCTCAGGGCCAGTTAGTTAAGTTCTTTGGTCATGCTTTCCCAGATTTGGAATGGGAGGTATACTATAATATTCTGTGCATTAACCTCTAAACTTAAGATTTCACAACTTTGGTTTTCTGAACTGGATAACCTATGGGATGTTTTGTCTCAGAGATTAGGAGTCTCTGATACAATTTTTTTTTCCTCCTCCTTCTTCCTTTTTCCTTCTTTTTTTGTGGCAGGAGGTGGGGGTGGTAATTGGGGATTGAACCCAAAGGCACCTTACCATTAAGCCATATCCCCAGCCCTTTCTTTAAGACAGGTGTCCTGAGTTGCTTAGGGTCTTGCTAAGTTACTGAGACTGGCTTTAAACTTGTGGTACTTCTTCCTCAGCCTCCTGAGTCACTGGGATTACAGGTGTGTGCTACAGTGCCCAGCAGAAATTGCTGTTTTTTATAGGTCAAAAATAGTTGAATTTTGAAATCTTGTATGTTTCAACTTAATATTCCACACCTCAATATGTCTAGTAGTTGGTATCTATACAAACTTTATTCTTGTTCTGTTCCATACCTGTTGTTTTGCCAGACTTCATTTTTGCCTGTTTTCAGTGTCAACAAAGAATGGAAGTCTTCAGGAAAGAAAATAGTAAACACCAAGAAACTCTGGTGATTTGTTTACTGATAGAATAGTTTTTGTAAGAAATGTATCAAAAGTCATGGTTTGAGGAAGCAGTGTGTCAATAACCTGCTTAAGGCAGTGTGGGATTTTATAAAGATAGCAAGGAATAAAATGGAGTAAGATCACCATGCCTAGGATGTTTTCTTGAAATGATGACTAGAATCCTATTGATTAATGCTGGTGAATGAGACACCAATGAAAAAAATAAACTATTCTCAGATGAGTAGTGATCATGGATGGCAATTATGTTAATTATACTTTATTTAGGTGGTGGTTTTGTTCCTGGAATGTTACTTTTTATTCAAGAGAAATTTGAGGCATTGGACAACAGTGTTTTGTGGAAATTATTGTGTATAATTTTTCAGTTTTATTCAGTTTCATAAGTCTTAAGGGAATATTTTCAGGCCTGGATTTATGGACACTTTACATGGTATCTGCTACCAAAAGAGTATTCTCTCAGGCGTACTGGAAAGCATATTGTCTCTCTGCTACCCTGTTGTAAGCAGTTGTTCCCTTGGCCTTCCTGAACTGTTTTCATTTACATGATGGGAAAACATGAAGTCTAAACAGAAAGACAGGAGTTAATTTTGGTGACCAGGAAACTGCATTTGAGTGGGGATGAATGTCTCAGTCTTTTATTTAGGGTAATACTCTTGGTGACCTATGTTGTGGTTGTCAGATCCTAAAATTTTAGTAGCAAATCTTAATTCTGTATTAGAACAAGAATGGATTATAAATAAAGGTTTGTGATACACCACCTCAGTCCTGGCACTCAGGAGCTCGGTTCCTTCAACTGGGCCTGCTTCTCTTTATTTTCTTTTTTGTATTGTAATGGCCACTGTCCGTGGAGAAGCTGAGCATGGTGGGACACACTTCCACAGCCTCTGTGCTAGTTTTCTGTGACCAAAAAATTTCCACAAAGCCATTGATTTAAGACAACAAAAATGTATTCTCTCATGGTTCTGAAGAGAACGTGGAGAGCACTGTGGAGAGGCAGAGGAGAGTTGTCACTGGGTTGCAGGCAGAGAGCAGGCAAGGACTGGGCCCTCTGCAGAGTGGGGATCTGGTCCTCTGATCCTTCCCTCCTCTACCTGCAGGTGGACATGCCTTTCCCTTGTGTGGTTGCATCACTTCAGTCTTCAAGACCGGTTCCTTCAAATCTCCTGCTGTCTTCACATGGCTTCTCCCTGTGTACTGAAATTCCCCTGCCTCCTCCTTATAAGAATGCACCTGTTCATCCTGGACAACCCAGGATGATGTTCCCATCTCAAAATCCCCAACCACATCTCCAGAGACTTTGCCAGGCAAGACAGGATTCACCAGTTCCAGGGATTTGGATACCGTTACATTTCAGGATCTGTTTTCAGTCCATCAAAAGCTGCTTCCAGCGTCTCTGATCTAGAGACCTGGCCTGACCTGGCCTTTTTTTTTTTTTTTTTTTTTTTTTTTTTTAATTTTAGTTCATTGTACACAAATGGAGTACAACTATCGTTTTTCTGGTTGTACACAAAGTAGAATCATACAATTTCCATATTCATACATATACATAGGGTAATGATGTTTGTCTCATTCTATTATCTTTCCTGGCCCGCCCCCTCCCCACCCCTCATTTTCCTCTATACAATCCATCCTTTCTCCATTCTTCTGTACCTCCCCCCACCCCTGCTATGTGTCATCAACCACTTATAAGAGAAATCATTTGGCCTTTGGTTTTTTGGGGGGATTGGCTTATTTCACTTAACATGATATTCTCCAATTCCATCCATTTACCTGCAAATGTCATATTATTCTTCTTTATGGCTGAAAAATATTTCATTGTGTATATATACCAGTTTCTTTATCCATTCATCTATTGAAGGGCCTCTAGGTTGGTTCCACGATCTAGCTATAGTGAATTGGGCTGCTATAAACATTGATGTGGCTGCATCACTGTAGTATGCTGATTTTAAGTCCTTTGGGTATAGGCCAACGAGTGGGATAGCTGGGTCAAATGGTGGTTCCATTCCGAGTTTTCTAAGGAATCTCCATACTGCTTTCCAGAGTCACTGCACCAATTTGCAACCCCACCAGCAATGTATGAGTGTACCTTTTTCCCCAACACCTCACCAACACCTATTGTTGCTTGTATTCTTGATAATAGACATTCTAATTGGGGTGAGATGATATCTTAGGGTAGTTTTGATTTGCATTTCTCTTATTACTAGAGATTTTGAACATTTTTTCATATATCTGTTCATTGCTTGTAAGATCCTTTTCTGTGAGGTATCTTCTCATTTCCTTGACCCATTTATTAATTGGGTTACTTGTATTCTTGGTGTAAAGTTTTTTGAGTTCTTTATAAATTCTGGAGATTAATGCTTTATCTGATGTGTGTGTGGCAAAGATTTTCTCCCACTCTGTAGGCTTTTATCCTGTACCTGCTTAGAACTGGTTGCTGTCTTTCCTCACCTTCCTAAGCACTGATCTATGACTTTAAGATATACAATGGCAGCCCCAGGAATCTGTCTCTGGTAATAAGCAAAGAGTCATTAGCAGATTTTCCTACTCTTTTTTAGGGAAGCATTTCCCTAAAATTGTAAATAAAGCTCATTGAGGCAAGTCATAAAGTTGAGTGCTATGACAATTGTCCCCTTTTACCCTGGAAGTAGATGTGAGTCATGTCACGGATGTGCCGTGTATGCAAAGGTAAAGTGGTGGTTATGGATTTTCAGGACATATTTAATGAAAAATATCAGAATCTGTGTAATTCCTTTTAATTGATGAATTTAGTTGTTGGCATTTTCTAAGAAGATATGGTATGAACCTGTCAACTTTGGAATATTTATTTTCTTCTAAGAGGAAACAAGATAGTTTTTACCTAGCTTAAGACTCAGAGCTTTAAAAATAATCCTTAATGAATCTAATATTCCTTAAATGTTAAATAACCTCTAAGAAAATTCCACAAAGGCTGATTCTTGCTGATTATAACCTGGAGAGTTCATATTAAGGATGGATATATGTGACTTCTCTCTGATGGCTGTCATCTAGGCAGTATTGAGCTATGTGGACCCTGAGGTGTTACATGGATGATAAATTCTAAAGTCTTTTAAATTTCCTTTTGGACCATGGGTGGTATTTTGCCTCAATTGAAAACACAGATTTTTAACTACATATGAGATAGTATTTGGTTTCTGTTATTCTTTCCTCTTCCAGAATTCTATAATTCTGTCAAAATTGGTGGAGAACACAAACCAGACAGACACGCGCGCGCGCGCACACACACACACACACACACACACACAGAGTTAAGCATTATAATTGTATAGTGTAAGCATTAGCAAATGAATGAGCAGGTTAGTCAGAATCTGCATCTGCCATGAGTTTCAAAAACTACAAAAGTTCCCAAACAAGAGGTTGTTGAAAGTTAATAAAGATTAAATACAAAGCCTAGATTGAACAAATAAAACAAAAAAGAATATATAGAAGGAAAACAAGTTTGGGCCAGACATGAGAACTCACCTGGGTTACACAATATCAGCCATAGTCACCCATGATGTAGACAGCAGATCAAGACACCAGGTCAGTCTGTAAATGAGAAATAGAGAAATTGGGGCTAAGTTCAAGCTACGTGGTCACAGTCTTCCCATGACCCTTTCAAGTCAAGCCTGTTTAGTTCAATGATCAACTCTTGTGATATTGTGAAGACCTTGGCCAAGGAGAGAAGAGGTGAGGGGATCACATCACGTTACCTCTCTGGAATAGTTTTTCCAGTCTTACTTTCGATGAATTTAGAGCTCTGTCTAAGCCATTTAGCTCTACCCGACTCATGAATCTTTGGTTTTAGCTACTTACGTGTTTTTTCCATAAGAGCATCAATCACTTACAGCATATACTATGCCCTGCCAGTTCCTTTTGGAACCAATTTAAATGAGAAAAATAACTTTGGGAAAAATTATTTAAGTATGTCTGGTAAATTGTTTTACTATTTGAGACCACTTTTGGAGACTGAAATACATTTTCCATTTGGTAGAATTTGGCCTTTTTTGTGAGCCACATTTGTGGAAATATGTTGAAATCTTAAATGTAGAGAATATGACTTACTGCTCTTGGTATTCCCTGCTGTCCAGAATGACGTTATGGTCTGTGCTGTAATATATCACTGGTCAGCAGTGTTAGAACCAAGGAGAACTCCAGTCCGCAGAGAAGTGTGTGGATCGTGGTTCCCAACTTTTCCTGTTCTGTATTCTTTAGATTATGGAGCATTTTTCCAAGACATTTTATCAAATGCACATTCTTGGGCATTTGAATTACAGCTCTTAGATATTAAGACCATGAATGAAAACGTAGGTGTAAGAAAACATTGATTATTATGAAACAAGCAACAAGTTTCTGTATATCCAAAATATATTCATTAAATGTGACTTGTGGTGCTTGTTTTGTAGCCTTCTCTGTGTGTATATGTAGGTTTGAACACTTTCATGGAGTTAAATATGTAAAATGGAGTTTTCATTCCCTTAGCCAGTTGCACTGCCCTAATTTTGTTCCCTTCAAATTAATTCTTCATTCAGCAGTCAGGGAGATTTTGTTAAAAATCCCCATTATCTTTCCTTTTAAACTTGCAGCATAAAGTGCAAACTCTTTATCCTGGTGTCAAAGTCTGCATCAAGTGGCTGCTGTCTGCCTCTGCAGTTTCAGCTCCATCCAGCTCTCCGTGCCTCGGGCAGTGGCCTCCTTTCCAGTTCTCTAGCATGCAGAGCCCTTCCTGCTTTGGGTCCTTTGCCTTTTTGGTTCTCTCTGCCTGGAGAGCCCTCTTACTATTTGTATGCTAGTGCCCTCTGTCCTCCTCAGCCTTCCTGGCTCGCCCAGGTGCGCAGGGTCAGGAAAGCCATCTTGAACTACTCCCTTCTTGAAGTATTGTGCTGACTCCCACCATTAGCTGACCTCATCAGATTAATTTGTGTATGTGCAAGTTGTCTACATTCTCCTAGGAGAGTTCACCCTTCAGTGTATTTGAAACAGATTTCAGCTGGCAAAAGTTCAAGTGCAGAGCTTACCCAAGGGGACTTCCAAACATCTTTTATAGATAATATGAATTGGTAAATTTGCTTTTTGTTTAAAAATTTTCACTGTATAAGGCATTGGTTGAAATACAGAATTATATTGTAGTTGGAAAGAGTTACCAGATAGTTTATTATGCGTGTTTAAATACTAGAACTGGACAGCACGTAGCACAGTCTGTACGAAAGGCTTTCTTGAGGAACTGAAATGCTGGGTAAAAAATTCAGGGCTATGCCTGTTTCAGTCCCATAGATTAAGGCCTTTCTGTAAATGAAGTCTGTTTCCTTCCTGCCAAATAAATAAACAGTCATCACTGTTCCCATTTTTTTGTTGGTAAGAATGAGCCTCTTTTGGTTGCCACAGAGTTACTTCATTCCAGCGTTTTTTATGACCATCGTTAGCTTTACCCTTAGGTAGAATGTGGACTTGTTTTCCTATGTGATTTCCATTATGTTTCATGTAATTCATAGAAATTAAAGCTTCACTGTTTTTCTTTGCATGTAAACATATTTCAGAACATTAAAATGAGGTTTTAATATAGAACCCAATTCAACTTTTTTCCTCTTTATTTAAACTGTTGGTTTCTTCTGTAGTTTGGGGGATGTTTCCAAACAACAGATTTGGGACGATTTGATCCCATTAATATGTTTATAATATGTCTTTAAAAAATGGAATTGGTAATACTCAGCTCCTTTCATATTCAGAATGGTTTCATGTGCTTTTCTTTTGTTGGAAGATGAGATAAACGTGTTCTCTCCTGATGATGGGGAAGCCTCACCTCTTGACCACTTTGTGCTATACCAGAGGCTGTTCACCTGCTGTCACCACTTGCCTCTGCCAGCAAGGGCACAAGCTCAGCTGGTCACTGTGCTCTTTTGAAGTAGTTCTTAAGTAAACTTTAGGTCCATTTCAGTGGGGGAAGAAAAGGAGAGCCCTCACCTTCAATATGTCAACAGAGTGCAGGATGGAACAGCAGGGTCTACTTTGAGAATTATTAATAGTGATCCCACTCGTACCCAAAGGCATTCTCTGCCAGGTCATAAGTACGCTGGCATTTTAGAACAGGGTGGACCCTGTCATCCTGGCACAGAGAGCCTTCTAATAATGGCATTCTAGAAGAAGAGACCATTCTTGGGATACAAGCTTGTTTCTGATGGAAAATATCTGAATGGGAAGCGAATCCTAGCCTTTACTTATGTATAGTCATTTGAGCCTAGATCAGCACTGGGCTTAAGCAGAGATTTATAATTCTGATTTCTTTAAAAAAAAACATCCAGCAGTTTGAACTAAAAATATAGGAGATTCTATAAACCTGTGTTTACACAGAAAACAAGTTGTCACCAAGTTCAAGACCCAGAAATCATTCCCTCTCTTAGGGTGTGCAATAGCTTTTTCAGGGAAAGAGATGCAAAGATATTTTGGAGTTTAAAAGTTTGGAGTTTAAAGCATAGTGCCATGAGTCTTGCTTGCAACTTTAATAAACTGGAGTTTTTCTTTGGTAGATCACCTCTTTGGTTCCTGAGTTAGGCTATGGTGACCTGTCTTGTAGAGCCCAGGTAGAAACTGCCCAAACTGCTGCAAGGATCAAGTAGCTGAGCTTTCCGACAGCGAGCAGCTGAGGAACCGAGGACACATGGAAGAGGTGATGTGTTGTAGTGGGGAGACATTCCTCGTTCTAGACACAAGATCTATTTTATTTTATGTGTTGCTTTTTACTTGTTTGGAGGATTTTTTTATTTTCACATTTCTGTAGAATATTCTTTATTTTATCCTTCAGTCTTTTCTGGAGAGTATAGAACCTTAAAAACTAACTGTGATGCTAGGCATGGTGGCACACACCTGTATAATCCCAGTGAATTGGGAGGCTGAGGCAGGAGGATCACAAGTTCAAGATCTACCTGGGCAATTTAGTGAGACCCTGTCTCAACAAAGGAATACAGTATAGTTCACTGGTAGAAGTCCCCACGGTTCAGTCCCCAGTACTACAAAACAAAATAAAACAAAACAAAACAAAACACCACTGTGATGATCTTGGAACTGTCTAAATTTCTTTCTTCTTATTTTTATTTGCCCCCTATCCCATCCCCATCTCTCTTTTGGTGCTGGGGATTGAGCTCAGCCCTTTTAAATTTTTATTTTGAGACAGGATTTCACTAACTTGGTAAAGGTCTTGCTAAGTTGCAGAGGCTAGCCTCAAATTTGTGGTCCTCCTGCCTCAGCCTCCTCAGCTGCTAGGATTATAGGCCTTTACCCGCCTCAGTTTCTGTTCTCATTTCCTTTTACTTCTCTGAAAATTAACACCTGCTGGGGAAATTGACTTTATGCTCTCTTCACTGGAGACTGGTGTCTAAAAAAGCAATCCTGGCAAACAATGTAAAATGAAATTTGGAAGACATCTTGATTCTCATGGCCTTGTGCAAGCTAAAGTTATTAAAGAGGATTAGGGACCACAGCTGGTGAGCAGATGGAATGCTTATAATTTCACAATCTTAGGTAGCCTTAAACCCAAATCTGCACAGAGCTTTGCTTTTCTCCAGTTTATTTCACTCTAAAAGGTACCTCTTTTAGATGGCATCATTTCTAACCCTGGTCATGCAGTTTCCTACTCAGAATTACAATTTAATAATCAACTGTTTTAATAATGGACATATCAAAAGCACAGTGGGTAGGAAAGACATTTTTAATTGCATTCAAAATGTAGAAACATTTTAAGTTTGAACAATGAATAGTTCACAATAGTTGCAACTAGGCAGTTCAATTACTTGCTGCTGAAAGAAATGCTTGAATCCACCTGTGTCTTCAACTTTTTCTGTATGTCCATTTCTGCTAGGAATTCCTGCACCATGCAGTCAAGTCACCTGTACTAGACTTCTTCCATGGCTCTGCTGCCTGCTCGTAGCCTCCCCTCTCTGTACACCTGTCCCCTCCAGGTCCTCTTCTCTCTTTTGGCTTATTATAGTGTGGGGGCCTTACACTTGCACAGAGCAACTATGTGCCTCCTCAGAAATAAGGCCTGGTTCACACTTTCTGGTAGATCAGGGTTTTCTTCACTGAGGAAAGTGTTTTTGAGACTTCTGCTTAGTGGCTCTTGAGAAGGTGAAGTGAGACTATCATTTTACTAATACAAAGTTTAACTTAAGTGGTTGTTACTTTATTTTGGAACAGCATCAGTGCCTACTACACTCTTAGCACTTTATCCTTACTGAAAGACTCTAGAAAGATGGTTGCTCTCTTCTTGTGCTAATGCTAAGTGTCTGAAAATATAGAAAGGCAGCTGGAGCCATAAATAAGTTGAGCAGGCTGGATACGCTCTGTACTAGCTGGTCAGGAAGAAAGCAGCACACAGACATTCCAGGTGTTGCAACACAGCAAACAGCTGCAGTTTATGGTCCAACAAAGTCTGCTCTTTTGGAACCAGTATGTGCTTTTTCTCCAAAGCCACAGTCAGCTGCAGAAATATTCTAACATGTGTTTTGGGAGTAATTATTGCAGGACACTCAGTGTTCTAGCCACAGAACATCCTGAATGCTATATTCCTATACATGGGGGAGGAAGGGGGGAATATTGTGTTACTGATATGTTGGCACAAAATAATCTGTAGAATTATCACTATCAAAAATAGCTAGGAAATGGTCTTTTTTTGGACTAGCTTGTGAAATGAATTTCAGTAGCCTCTCTCTGGTCTCCAAAACTGACCTTCTGTAATTGGATGTGATACGGAAACAGTGTAAACCTGTTTTAACTGCTAGTGTAATTATTTTGTACTGAACCAAATAGCCTAGCAGTCCTTCTAGGCCCATAGATTTGTCTATCTTAGAAAAGCTTGTTCTTCCCACATTACCCTTTCTACTCTTGGAAACAGGGGTCCGGAAGAGAGGTTTTAGAGGGCATCCAAGAAGAAATAGACCTGAACTAAGAATTGGAAGACTTAGCATCAATACTGGGTTCTTTTAGATTTGCCTGTATGCTTTTAATCTCTGATTTATTGAGTACATATTTAATAGGTGGTTATAAATGATATCAAATATATATTTGCGTATTTATGATACATGTGTTAACTTGCTAGGGCTTCTGTAACAAAGTACCACAGACTGGGCAGCTTTAACAATTTGTTTTCTCACAGTTCTGGAGACTAGAAGTCCAAGATCAAAGGATTGTCAGGGTAGGTTTCCTTCTGAAGACTGTGAGAGAAGGACCTTTCCTAGGCCTTTGCGAGTATAGATGGCTGCTTCTCCTCCTGTCTTCGTATTGTCATCTCTCTGTGCCTCTGCTCACATTTTCTCATCTTAAGAGGATAAAAGTCATGTTGGATTAGGGCCTCCCCAATGATTTCCTCTGAATTGCCTCTTTCAAATATAGTTGAATTCTTAGGTACCGGGGGTTAAGACTTCAACATAGGAATCAGGCAGGAGTGTAATTCAACCTATAGCAATATGTTAGTGTACTATTTAAATATAAATAATAGACTATGATTTATAATTTTTCAACTGCACTGGGTATTCAGAATATTTTAATAAAATTTATTCTAACTGAACACATTTTAAAACTAATACATTTTCCTTACTTTAAAAAAAGCTATATAACTTAAGATTCCCTTATTTGCATTTTTTATAGTGAATTCACAAGTGAAAAAATATACTCAATTTTTTTTTTTGGTGGTGGTGCTGGAGATTGAAAGAATGCAGGACCTTCAGCATACTAGACAAGCACTGTACCACTGAGCTCCATCCCCATCCCCAAAAGCATACTTTTTACAATGTCAGAATAAGATGGAACCATTTTATGTATACCATATGGGTTCCTAGTTCCTATCTTTTTATTCAATGCTTAGTTGTAGAGGGTTGTTTGAGAATTAAATTTGGATGAGGAATGGATGAGTTGAATTGCTTATTGCCAGCAGAATTATAGAAAGGTAAATTAATCTCTTGCTCAAGGGTAATTAGATGCTCACATACCTCAGAAATTAAAGCTTGAGCAAATGGCCATATTTTATTCCAAGTGTCTTAACTGCTAGGCAGCCTCCTAAAGATAAGCCACAAAGACAAGTCTTGCTTACTTCCCAAAGTGAAGCCAAGTAGAACTTTGTGGATCTAAAATAAGGAAAAATGCAAGGAATGAGATCCCTCAGTCATGCTTTTCATTCACTAGAATTACAGTCAGAGAACTGCTAATTATGGGTAGAAAGGTACCAGGCTGGGAGTTCACACATACACTTAGGCAGCAAAGGGGAAAGGTGGTCAGGACTTTAAGATTGCAACAGGGAGACTTGACTTTGTAGGTCAGACTTTCCTACTTGACTGAATAATTGTTGACTAGGCATAAAAGAGTTATGTTTCTTTAGACATGCACAGTTTATGCACACAAGAAAACTTTTGTGGAAAAGGAAAGTTGGAAAACATCTAACTTGACTAAACCAAACCAAAGTATTTTAGCTACTCAAAACAAATTCGTGCATTTTGATTTTACTTTCTGACGTCAGATTGGTATGTAGTGAATTGAAAAGTTACCTCTAGTAGGTAAAATGCTCTATCCTTTCAAAGATATTTAGTAGGGTGAGGTCCAAGAATTCACTGATTCTTCCTTAGTAATGTTCTCAGTTGCACTTCTATCATCATAGCAAGGGGGATGGCTCTTGAGCTTTTTGCCAGGCAGACTGTTAGCTATGGCTGAAGAAATATTTCTAATTTATACCATATTTAAATTTCTTACTGAATTTTTTTAGAATGTATATATTGGTATCCTGTATACGACATTGTAGATTTTCAGACTTTGGTTGCAGTTTTATCGTAATGTGTTATTTGATATAATGTTTGGCCAATATACCTTTCCTTACAGCTCACTCTATCATGATGTCTCTTCTGTGCTTGTTTATGAGAAAATAAAACTGCAGTGCATGCATTTGTGAGTAGTGTTTCTCTGACCATTTATTCAGTCAGTCGTTCAGTGAGTACTGAGTCAGGAACTGAGCAATCAGCGATACACGGCACTGGCATATTACTGTTCATGATCACTGTTTATAAAGCCCACCTTTCCTGGAGGGGCAAAGGTACACTGTGAACAGGAAATTAACATATGGAGGGAAGCAGGATGTTTGAAGACACCCTGCAAAGGCCTGGGTGATATGGGCAACACTTAGGGAGGAACTGCTGTTTTGTCAGAGGTGTGCAGGATGTGCAGTCAGCCAGAGTGGGAGAGGAGGGATGGGGACAGGCACACTTGCATGTTGAGAAATGTCCTTCCACTCCTGGTTAACTTAAAGCTTTGTCTATTACAAATTAGCCTTTTACACTTTGGAGTTTTATAATAGAAATGGTGTTATAATCTCAAATAAATTATTTTAGAGTCAGTTAACCAGATGAGAAATTGTTAAGTGAGTGTAATTGCTAAGAGCCTTATTTTGGGCCTTTTCTTTGGTCACTCATTCCTTTTACTATCCCATCCCCCCTTTTGAGGGGGAGGAAAGTGAAATCTCTGTATTTTTTTCTGTCCTGTCTCTTGTATTTCTTTTTGTGCATTTTTATTTCTCACCCACTTCAGTCTGTGACCCAAATGACTGCATTTGTTCACAGGTGCCCTTTGGGCCTGATGAATCCAGGGTGTGGGCACCTCCGTTGTTAGGACATGGAAACCAAATAGGCACGGTTCATCATCTGTAGTCTTTGAAATGTGGCTGATCAGAAGTACCATGTACAGAGCTGATTTGGGGTATACACATACTGTTTCATTTCTTGAACCTTTAACTTAATTTTTTTTAAACAGAGTAAGGCTGTCATTGTAGTAGAGAGGGGAAATATTTATGCAGACACATTAATGCAGCTGTCATGTTTCAAGCAATGGCAGCTAATTTGTACAACATAAATCCATCTGTATGGCTCAAGATGACTCATTTATTCAAAAAATGAGCAATTTAAGATGTAAATAATTTAATTCTATGATAGAACAAGACAGCAAGATCAGCGTATACAGCTTTGGTATACAGTAGGTTTCTTGAAAACAATTCAAGACTTCTTTAACAGTGACCTTGGATTTATGGATGTCTACTCTGTTGTGTGTGTGTATGCGTGTGTGTGTGTGTGTGTGTGTGTGCATGTCTATGGAAAAGGTTAGGAGTGGAGGGCTTCTGCTCTTCAGTGTAGTCACCACTCTGAAGAAGAACCTCTCCAGGTGGTGTCCTCCATGTAGACATTTCCTGCCTGTTGGTCTCATCCTAATTTTTCATGTTAGTTCATTCTCAGTTCAGTGCATTTAGAAGATAGTTCATTTTATTTTCTGGACCTGGGCAGATGGTGCTGTCTGTTTTGATTATCTATTTTTTTTAAAGGCAAATGTTGATCAGAAAGAACAAGAAATGAAGCACAACGAGATTAAATTGAGAGCAGAAATTATATGATCTAAGAAGAGCCAAATGTGTTCTTTTTTTCTACTCAAAACTTACTACAATTTGTATTTGAGCGCCCACAGTTCAAATTTGGTATATTATTAAATGTTATTTAAGATGAATGTTGAACGATTGATTTCTTTAGTTTCAACTTTGTTTTCCAAAAAATAAGGAAGCTAGAAATGTTAAGATGGTTTTCTCTTTTTAGTCACATTTAAATAAGACAATCCTTGGGTAAGAGTGTTTTTTGACAAATCTAAAATATTCAGATAAATTCTATTTCATGCTACTGAAATATCTCACCTATTCACATAATCTGAAACCAGAATATTTAACAGGTGTTTCAAAACAGAAGTTGTAACCTAGTGGACAAAGGGGACCAGGAAGTAGCTTGAGGGGTCTCTTTAGCTGCATTTGGGACAAATTTGACATCTTGGAGTAATGATGGTAATAGAGCATTACAAATTTTAACTCATGGAATAAAAAAAGAATCTGAATTCATAGATACTTTTAAAAGTGTGAGAACTAAGTAGAAGAAGGAATATAGAATTGGAAAATACCATCTCATCTTGAATTTACCAATATAATAACACCTTTTTTTTTTTGTACCAGGGATTGAAATTCGGGCTCGGAGCCACAGCCCCTTTTTCTTTTCTTTTTTTTTCTTTTTCTTTCTTTTTTTTTTTTTTTTTTTTTTTTGGTACCCAGGATGAACTGAGGGGCATTTAACCACTGAGCCACATCCCCAGCCCTATTTTGTGTCTTATTTAGAGACAGGGTCTCACTGAATTGCTTAGCACCTTGCTTTTGCTGATTTTGGCTTTGAACTCAATCCTCCTGCCTCAGACTCGTGAGCTGCTGGGATTACAGGCATGTGCCACCAGCCCTTTTCAATATTTTATTTAAAGACAGAGTCTCACTGAGTTGCTTAGGGCCTCCCTGATTTGCTGAGGCTGGCTTGAACTCATGATCTACCTGTGTTCTGAGTGGCTGGGATTATAGGTGTGTGCCTCTGTGCCTGTCTATAATAATACCTTCTCACTAAGAACACTGAAGTTCACTGTCACCATCTCTAAATGAGAAGATGTTTTGGCAATAGGGAAAGAGGTGTTGGCATCACCTTAACCAAGTCATTAAACTGAGTATCCCCAAATGGTTCAAACCACGTTTTGTGCTTCCTCATGTCACAGAACAGGAAGTACATCCATAAAGAATCCTTTCCAAAAAGGGTTAGCGTAGGTCTAATCATGAAAACATAGTCCCATCATCCAGATAGTGGTATATTCTATAAGAATACCAGGCTAGAATTTTAAAAAATATCGACTTTTGAAGATAAAAAAGCATAAGGGGTTTCTGTTGTAGATTAAAAGAGACTAATAAAACCTGACAGTGTCCCAATTGAGCCTTGATTGGATCCTGGATTGAGAGGGGAAACCTAACATTACCTTCTTGAAATAACTGGGAGAAACATGGGTTGTAGAATTAGATTTTATTCCACTCATGTTAAATCTCTTGTTTGTGATGTGTCCATGGTTATATAGGAAGTCCTTGTTCTTAGGAAGGTGTGCTAAACTTTTGGAGATAAAGTGTCATAAGGTCAACAACTTCCTTTCAAATGATTCTGGAAAACTGTGTTGTGTGAGAGAGAGAGGCGTTGGGGGAGAAATGTCGAGATAAAGCGTGAGCCTGCAAATACAACTAAACGTTAGCACTTGGTCAGTCTAGGTAAAGACTGGGTGTATTTCTTAGCTCAGGCTGCTATAACAGGATACCATAGGTAGCTTAAACAACAAGCATTTATTTATCCCGGCCTGGGATATGTAGGATCAAGGTGCTGGCTGACTTGTAGTCTGGTGAGGGCCCACTTCCTGGTTCATACATAACACCTAACTGTATCCTCACATGGCTGAGGGAAGAAGCACGGTCTCTTAAGACTCTCTCCGGGCACTAGTGCCATTCATGAGGGCGCCTATGACTCCATCAAATTCTGATCACCTCCCAAAGACCCCCCACCTCCCACTACCATCACATTACAGGGTAGGATTTCAGCATATGGAATCTGGGTGAACATTAAGATGCAGTCCATAATTATGTTCTTAGTGTGACCCCAGCTTTTCTATAGGTTTAAAATGTTTTAAAATATGTATATTTACAAATTGGGCAATTTCACACAAAACTTTACATTTCCATATTTCTTGGAAAATGGGAATATCTGTCAAACTTAGAGACCACAAGTGATTGTATGCACTACAGCTGCCCCCTTCGATAAGTGAGGGCCTTTCTAGTTTTCTATAGTCCTTACCCTTCTCTTTTGCCTTACTTACATGTTTATTGACATAACCTTTCTGGTAATTATAGGCATTGTGATAAGTGACCCTTGCTGATCTCCTGAACAGGATAGGTTATATCATGGATGCAAATGACCTTTGTATATTCAAGTGATTCTGGTGAGTTACTGGAACCCTAGCACATGAAGTTAGGTTTGAATTTGATCCCCATTTTAGCTAATGGAGGGGTTCTTATCCCCAAATAGTTTAGTCATATGAGACATAATTAACAAAACATTAATATTAAAACTTCAAAACTTGCTATATAGGTGGTATAAATATTAAAATTCCCTTCCAGATGTAATGTATTACAGAATCATGGTTTGTGGATTCTGCCTGCCAGTCCTCATAGTCTTGCAAAAGTATCAAATAAGCTACTTGAAAAATTTTCAGTGTGCCATGCCAAGTCTTAATGAAAAAACATTTTGTGGAAACGTTTATAGATGCCGCTGCAGAAAGTAGTGTATAAACTTTAATTACCTTTGTAAGTCGTTCTATCCTGTGTTTAAGCAACTGCCTTCCTGTTACACACCCAGGGAGGGCACCAGCTCTTGCTGGATAATCATGGAGTTGAGCCTTCCCCCAAAATAAAAGAACTATATCTGGCACAGGTTAGGCTCACCAAGCCAGTAAACAGTTCAGACACCTGGGGGGAAGAGTAAGAAAGGAGGATTGGTGTTAGTGTTAAGCTTGCTAAGCAGGCACATCTACCTAATGCCCATTTTTGTGGAGTTTTCATCCTGTTTAATTTGATTTTTTTAAAGATACTAGTTGCTTTTGTCCAGTTCCACACATGTGTTTGATTTGTGCCCCGTGACATAAACATAAGAATATTTCTTAGGGAATTCAACAGAAACAGTCTCCCAGTATTTCAGGCAGAATCCAATTTAGTTGACATCAAAGAAGGTGAGTGAGAGATAACCCTCAAGTTGATGAGGGAGTCCAAAAGGATATCTGGGGGCTGGGGATATAGCTCAGTTGGTAGAGTGCCTGCCTCGCAAGCATAAGGCCCTGGGTTCAATCCCCAGCACCACCAAAACACAAAGGATATCTGGTACTTTCCATTATTTCTCCTAAACACAAAGACTTCTATATTGCTTGTCTTACTACCTAAGGTATTGCAGAGCTTTTGCTCGCAGGGACCTGTGGGTACATCTTGGGCCAGGAAAGAAAATCACTGTTTCTACTGAATTTCAGAAATAGCAACACAAGCTCAGAGGAAATTAGCCCCTGTTGTCCCATTTACATTCTCTGGCCATCCCTCCTGTCCAGCTGGGCATTCCACCTGCAGAAAGAATTTCTCTCTCCTTTTCTCCTTTCCTCTCTCAGGTTCCAAAATCTGATTGGAACCCAAACCAGTCTTGAAAGTATTTTCCTAGGACCAGAATGCAACTTCACATAAGTTATGTTCACCTGCCATCTGCTTTGCTTTCACTGTTGAGAGTCCAGTGTTCCTTTGACCTCTTTCCAAAATTTTAAATGGAGGAATCACTTAACTAAGATATTTCTGGAAATTTGTCTTTTGGGATTAACTGTGTTGTCCTTATATTATGCAGATTTATTCTTTGGTGGTGATAGATGTCTTTAATATTTGAATTTAAGACCATTACCTAGAGATCATAATTACTAAATAGTTCCATAGGTAATTAATCCTATTTTTGTATGCATTTATTGATTCCTTTTTCCCCCAGCATAAGTACTATTTTAAACATGATGATAGCCAATTTATTTTCTGAGTGGAAAAACCTCTAAAAGCATTCTTAATATTTTCTTCCTTCATCCCTATTCATTCTCACAGACATTAAGAAGCACTGATTGGGTATCTAGCCTGTCCTTATTATTGAATCATATTTTTCTTTTACATTCAAAAATATTTATTTCAGTTTATTTAGTTATTATATTGACGATTTTTTTTTCAGTGCAGTCAGAATAAAATTCAGGGGTCGTCCACTGAGCTACATCCCTAACCCTTTTTATTTATTTTGATACAGGGTCTTGCTAAGTTTCCCAGGCTGTCCTTGAACTTGTGATCTGTCTGTTTCCTCAGTAACTGGGATACAGGCAAACACAACTGTGCCTGGCCTCATTTTCATTGTTTGCTGTTGAGTTTAAGCCTCTTATCCCCAAAATGGGCCTGTGTGGACACTGCATATTTTCTATACCCCCCCCCACCCTGGTTGATTATGCATGGTTTGTTGAAGAGAGTAGCTAGTCAGTTTGTTGGCACATCTGAGAAAGCTTTTTATGTTATGACGGGCATATCTGCAAATGAGCCCTGTGGATGAGAGCTAGACTGAAGGTTGAGAGAGAAATGATCTTGAGCTCACTTCATTGGAATGAAGGCCCTGCTACAACCATAAATACATTCTATAGCTGGCAGCTATGTGTGGAGCTGTATTTCTTTTCTAAGAAGGAAAAAATGTAAAACAAACCAAAGAAGTAAACTGTGTTTATAAAGGGGGATATTTTAATTAGTTTAGGCCTCACAGTTATTCAAACAGTCTGAACTTAAGGTTTCTTTTTGGAGCAAACATGAAAACCATTATTTACGGAAAGTTTAAATTTCACATGACACATCTTCCTTCTATGTGTGTGGGGTTTTTTTGTTTTTTTTTGTTTTTTTTTTAAACTATATTTGTTTTGCTTGTGTATTTTTATTTTAACCTTCTCTTTGCTAAAAATGCTTTATTTGCTTCATAGGAGAGTTGCTTTGCGGGGAAGGAAAGACTTGAGTCTAGGAGCTGAGCCCCTTCCCTTTTTTGGCATTTCCAAATAGGCTGGTTCTCAGCTCACTGAGGGCATGTTTGGACTAGAGCCTCCCATCTTCACGTTTGCTCAAGAAATCCCTGCCCCAGTATACCTGAATCTGCAGAACTCAGTGCATCTTCTGGTGTAATGCTGTCCTGAGTGCCTGGCATCCTATGCTTACCCCTTAGCAGGGAAAAAAGGTCTTTCACATACTAAGGTGGCAGGATGTAAAGTTTGGTTGTCATGTCCAACTAGGAGGCCTTTTGCCAATGAAAATGAAGCAGGAGGAAGAACAGTTTTGATCTGTTTGCTTGCCTTATAGCCACCCCCAAATAAAAAGAAAGAAAAGAAAAAATTCAAAGTTGACCTCTAGATTTGCTTCAGAACTCATTTACTTGCTGTAAACCCGAGAGAAGAGGCAGCCCTGGGGATGAAGAAGAGGAGCTTGCCCATGTCTTTGCACGGGGCCTTCTAGGACAGTGTCTTGTTTGGGTGTCACACACCAAGTTCTTAGGGGAAAAAGCAAAAACAAGACATAATTTTCCTTTAAACTTAATAATAAAAGAAGATGTCCTAAAGGCAAATCGTAGAGTTGTTTTTTTTTTTTTTTTTTTTTTTTTTTGGGGGGTTGGTTGTTTTTCTTTTTTTTCTTCTCCCTTTTTTAAAATGGATATGGGGGGGGGGGGGTTGAGTGTGTCTGTGTGTGTGTGTGTGTGTGTGTGTGTGAGAGAGAGAGAGAGAGAGAGAGAGAGAGAGAGAAAAAAAGCTGGATCCAAACTCTGACATACACTCTTCATACATTAGTACAGCCGGGTTCTGAAGTTGTTCTAGGGAAAGGGTGCTCATTCATCAACTGCTCTGAAGCAGCCATACTTAAATTGTGCTTAGGGAGACATAGGCCCTGGGCTTAGTTAACTCAGTTATTTAGAGAGTAGAGTTGTGAATTTTGACATTTTCGTACCAGACTGTTAGCTTTCATATAAGAGTTTATTTTATATATGGTAAGTAACTGTCACTTTTAGTTCAGTGTTTTGTTTTATTTTCATTCCGGTTTGTGCGTGCCTGGGATTTATTTACTTTTTCTCCTTTGTCAGTAGCAACACAAATGGAAAAGCATTAAATAATGATATAAATGCATTTTTTCTCTTCTTTTTCCATATTTGTGATTAGGAACTTGAAAGGAAGACAGAATTCCAGTCTGGCTTTGATGCTGCCTTTCTTCTGGTCCAGCAGGGTGGTGACCAGACACAGGAGGCAGCGACTGTTCTGTCCGCTTCTCCCCTTTTTATTTTTGCTTATTTCAGAAGCCTTCATTTATTTGGCTTTATGCATGACCCACTTACTACCTTTTTCTCATATACCTTCTTCCAGGATCAATGGACTTTGGTATATTCATTTTACAACTTGGAATTCCAAGTTTGTGGATTTTTTCTTTTTTTTTTTTATAAACTTGGAATTCCAACTTTCTTATGCCACCTGGAGGGTCTCCTCTGCTGCCTTCCCTTCCTCCTGTTCACCTCAGTTGCAGACACTCCAGATTCTTGACTCTCCGCTGTCTCACATTCTCTTTCCAAATCTCTGTTAACTCATTGTGATATAGTCATCAGTTCTACTCACTTTGGGACCATGTACTGGGCATCTTCTGACCTCCCTTTATGAAAGCAGGGTGGGAGGGGAGACCTCCAGTTTTTGTGGGACAGAGCATCCTTTTAAAATTCTTTGTGCTTTCAGGTACCATGTCTAATGGGTAGTCCTGAGGAGTTTTCCTTTGCAAGTCTCTTTACTTCTTCCCTTCTCTGTTGAGCAGGAGGTCATCCTTGTTCTCCTCTAAACTTTTATTACCTCAGGCATGGGATCTGGTTTCCTGCCTGAGATAGCCCAGTTGTGTCATTCATGGCAGAAGGAAACATCACTCCCTTCAGCTAGTCATTTAAATGTTTTTAACTATGTGAGTGTTTGAATCTGGAGGGTCTTTCAAAGCCTCCGCTAGCCAGAGACAGGGGAAACTTCATCTTTAACAACTGAACCAGTTGATTTATTGGAACTGTTCTTAGGTTTTGGTTTTGGTTTTTGGTTTTTTACTGACAATTAACTTTTGAGATATGTTGTATTTGCAGTTTACTTAGTAGGGACCTCCAGAAAATGTGAGGATTTGTCCACTTTTCATTTATAAGTACAATTCATTATCTATCTTAATATCCATCATTTATTACTATCATATATAATTATAAATACAGAATTATAAATGAGCTTATGATTTTTGGTTTTGTAAATGTGAATTTTCTTTTAAAAGGTTGCTATTTATGATATTGCCACCAGCCCCTTTGTTTTGCTCAACTGAATAATGGAAAACACATTCTTCTAAACAGAACACAATGGGAAAAATGAAGACCTAAACTAATCCTTTTAAAGCTTAGGGTGGTGTCAACTAGATGTTTTGTTGTTCTTAATGTAGACTTTGTTCATTGTTTAGTTAAAAGTATCTTCTGAGCTCCGGCCATGCAAGACCTATGCTGGGTGCTGCGGGCAAATGGTGACAATGTCCTCCGTGGGGCTTAGCAACCTGTTTTTATATAATCCACAAAGGAACATGCTCATTACATTTTCAAGGGTTGTAAAAATAAAAACAAAAAGGAATCTATAAAGAGGCCTGTAGAGGTCCACAGAGTTTAAAATGTCTGGTTCTTTTAAGAAAAAAATGTGCCTACTCCAGGCCTGTAGTATATTTGCCTTCCTGAACCTTGCATGTCAGTGGGAAAGACCAACCATAAGCAAGAGGAGAGAATTCTTCTCAGATCTTGATAACATGTAAGAAGGTAAAGGATTTGATAGTGCCAAAGTTAGGCAGGGGCCGAGGGTCAGGGTTAGAGTGAGATTCTTGGGGTGACTTTGTACATTAGACCTGAGCAAAGAGAATGAGCAGCCCCATGAGGTGGGGGACTCACGAACTCTCACCCCCAAGTCCCACCTCCTCCTTCCCCCTCCAGATGCAGGCTCATCCACAGAGCTCTGCTAGCTGCTGGTTACTTAGGAAGCTTCTCGGGTGCCCTCTTTGTGATTGCACTTACCGCAGCACCCATCATATGGCAGTCTGTTGGCTGTCATGCCCCCTCCTCATCACTAAACTTGAAGAGTCTTGGGGGCGAGGGTGTATGTCTTGGTAATCATACCTCTCCAGCATTTGGCTCAAAAACCAAGTTGAATGGTTAAATGGAATCCACCATAAACTCAACATTAGATTCCATCAAGTGTCTTATGAAAATCAAGAGGCTGTTCTGACAGATGAAATTTAAATTCTACCATTTATCCTTTTGTGGGGGCAGTTGTACATACTTGCCACCTCATCCTCTATCCCAAGCACACTTATCCTTTCATTTCTAAATTTCATTTTCTAAATTCTTGCCCAACTATGAAACATGCCTATTTCTCCATCTTATTAAAGATACATCATCCATCCAGTTGATCAGGCCAAAAACCAGAAACTGTTCTTGAGTCTTCTTCACTCTTTCTCACCATTGCCTATTGCATCTAATCTTTCTTACTTCCAGAACTAGTCCTGCTTCCACCATCTTTCCTGCCAACTCTAGACCAGGCCAACTCTATCCTTCAGCTAGATGATGGCAGCAGTATACTGATTGGTCTTTGTGCTTCCACAATGACCTTTCTTATGTCCCTTGTTCATTCAGGAGCAAAACAATCTCTTTGAACTCAAAGTAAGGTCATGTCAGTCCCTTCACTTAAATACTACAGTGGCTATCTGGCAAATTAAAAAATAGGAACTATACCTACATACATGTTGAACTAAAAAATCTGAACTTCCAGGATGGTGTGGACTGGTTATGTCTCTTCGACCTCATCTCTCTGTTACTCTCCCTCTAGCTATATGGGTCTTTCTACTTCCTACTTCTTAAGATCTTATTATCCCTGTTGGTTTTTGAGTTATTAAGTAGAACTAAGTTCTAGTAGACATTGTGGTTATTTAAAACTATGCAGTGGTGAGTTGGTGCAATCATAGTGAAACCCTCACCCCCACCCCAAAGACAATCCTGATTTTCATTATCAGGTTTGTGGTACCAAAACCTCATGGGTAGAGGCAACTGACTGGATGGTAGCTTTAGTTAAAACGTCTTGGGGAAGGAAATTGACAACCTTATTGCCTTCTAATGGTATTGTTTTTCTTTTTTTGCAATGCAGAGTATGAGTTGGAAGTAAAGAGGGTGCAAGACATTCTTTCGGGAATAGAGAAGCCACAGGTATGTCTTCTGGATATCTCAGCATATATAACACTTTCTTAAGTATCTCAAACATTCTTTTCTTTCACCATACACTAGGTAAGCAAAAGAATCCCTTCCCATTTCAGATTATTTATAATCTGAGAAATAGTGGTCACTTATTAATGGAACATGGAAATTTACATAGTCACGCACTGAAATGTCATGGTTTAAATATTCTTAATGCAATTTGTTATTCTTCCTGACTTCTAAGAATGCATTTTTTCCCCTTTCTGGGATCTACAGAGCAATTTTCGTTTAGTAATTTCCTTTTACCCATGTAAATGTAGTAATAATAAATTTTTTAAAATCTCAGAAATGCCAATTGTTTCTCCAGGTAAATTTCAAAAAAGATATTTTAGTAGTAGCTGAGAAAAATAAGTTCAGCATATTGGGTGCAGGGGCAAGAAAAAAATTGGTGGGAGTAGTGATACTGTGAGGTTTCAAGTTTGATTTTGCCAGGTGCTTTGAAATTCAAGTGAAAAATTCAGAATGTTGATTCAGCCTTTCATGTGAGATTAGAGAGCCAAAGTTCTTTGGAGTGTTTTCTAGCTGAATTGGAAAACCTGATTCTTCATGTGTTTCGAATACTGAGGCTTTTTCACAGAAGCGGCCAAACATGCCCCAGGGTACATAGTTGGGTTTGACTAAACCTAAAATCATGGGTGTGCTGGTGGAGGGGCACAGTAGCGCACTTGGGGAGGAGTTGGGCCTTGGTGCTGGCCGGGGAATCTGTGTACACGTATATACTGGGACGGAGCAGGCTGTCACTGGGGTTTTTGAGTAAAGAAGTTAAATAATCTGGGCTGCATTTTCAGAATGATCAAACAGTTGGAAAATGAGGTAGAGCAAGAAGATGGACTCAGGGGAAGAAGTGTTAGGAATCTACTACTACAGTCTTGGCGAGAAACTCTGGAACTCTGAATTAGGGTGGTGGAGTCACGTGTGACAAGGAGAGGCTAAAGACCTAGGGCCATTCTGGAGATAAAACAGTAGGGCTTTATAACTACTTGAGTCAATTTTTGGCCACTGTGACCAAAAGACCTGAAAAGAACAGCCTAGAAGAGGAAAAACTTATTTGGAACTCGTGGTTTCAGATGTCTCAGTTCATAAAGGGCTAACTTCATTGCTCTGGGTCCTGAGATGAGACACAACATCAAGGCAGAAGGATGTGGCAGAGGAAGGTAGCTCAGGACGTGGCCACAAGGGTTCAGAGAGAGCTTTGCTCACCGGTGAGCTCTCATCCCAAAGTCACACCCCCAGTGACTTACCTTCTGCATTCATGCCCTAACTGCCTGCAGTTACCACCCAGTTAAACCCTATTGTAGGATTAATGCACTGATTAGGTTTAGGCTCTTATAACCCAATCATTTTACCTCTGAACTTTCTTGCATGTGTCACAAATGAGCTTTTTGGGGACACCTTATATCTGAACCACAACAATAACCTATTAGATTAACTAATATCATGGATAACTGGACCTTCAGATCTAGATGCTTCCTCTTGGGAATTGCATCCTCTGAGGCATCTCTCACAATTGCTGCCCATGCCCATCAAGTGGAATACTCCTTGTGGTACTTAGTATCACCAGTACTACCTCCATTTCACTGGCCCTGAATGTATCTCTGCTATTGTATTCAATACATTGCACTCCATTTGCTTGCTTATGCATCTTTCACAGGTGTCTGCAGTTCCTCTATGTCCTTTGTATGTCTTCAGTGCCATTCTTGGATGTGTTGTTTCCCTGGCAGAGCAATCAGAAAGATAAACATAGTGGGCAGTCGCAAGTGTCTGTTGGACTCGGTGCTGTGGAGAGAGGAGGATCGAGGCACTGATTGGGATCATGTGCATAGGAATGATAGCTGTTGGAGTTGTGATGGTTTTGTGGTTGGGAGATGGTGTGTAAGAAGAAATTAGAAAAAGCTGATGGGCAGAACCTTGGGGAAAACTTTTATTTATAGTACAGCAAAAAAAAAAAATCCATAAGGAAGACAGAGGAGTCAAAATTAGAGAAAGAAGGCAGAGCATCATATTCATTCATTGTCCCAGCTGTGACAAGACTTGGGCCTGGGATTGTGGCTCAGTGGTAGAGCACTTGCCTAGCACGTGTGAGGCACTGGGTTTAATCCTCAGCACCACATAACAATCAATAAATAAAGGTATTAAAACAAACAAAAAAAACAAGACTTGATAGTCTCAGTCTTGTGTGTGTACACAAGTGCTTTCCTGCAGGTATTCCAAGTCATTTCTCTACTGCAAGAGTGGTACTAACAAGGTTTCTGAGGAGCTCTGCGCTAACAAATAAAGGAACTATTTATTTGGTCCTTTTCCTTGATCTTGCATTTATTAAACCCATGATCTTCACAACTTTTAGACTGCAGGTAGACAGCCTTTTTGCAAATAGCTGTGATGTAAGGTATAACATAGTAAGATTGTCATCTGAGAACTGTTGTCTGCATCTCTTGGGAACAAGGATTGCTTGGTCATAGAGCAGACACATATTGGTTCTGCCATCCCACCCTGGCCAGGCAGCTCCATCATGGAGAGTTGGCTGGTCAGAGATCAGTGCCCTTAGACCCTTGAATCATGTCGCAAGTACCCATTGTTCTCATTTCTTGCCCACAAAATAGCCTTTTGAGAATTTGTGTTCTCTATCGGGAGCAGAGAGGAATATTAACGCAGGTTGATAGTACTGTCTTGTCTACCAGATAATTTTCTATCAGTTAGTTAATTGATGATCTGATTTTATATATCTGATTCTGTAAGCCTTATAGTTTATTTTATCGTTGCTGAGTCTTATTGATTCTGGAGACCAGTTAGAGTTGAGTGAAGTTGGCTGGGCAGAGAGCCAAACCTGTTACATTCACTCAGGTAAATGCCACGGGCAGTGGCAGGTGCCAGGGACCACCAGCTCACCTGGATGTGACCCTTCTTATTGCCTTCTGCCAAACTTGTAAAGTGGCTCTGGGGCTAGAAATCCCAGCAAAAGACATGGTTTAGGTGGGTACAAATGTAGTGAGTGTAGCCAAGCATTTTCCTCATTCCTATAAAGCTAGAATTGTCAGTTTTGTTGTGCAGGCAGCATGCTGTCTAGGATTGGAAAAACCAGGCAGAACTTTAAGGAGATGAGTAGAAACAACAAAGTCTCAAGTAGTTATAAACTCTAGATCAGCATTCTTACAGAGTTTTTTTAACACTGAGACTTGCATCCTACCTTTTCAGCAGTTTGATGAAAACCACATCACTTGTTAAGAAAGTGGTGTCTTTGGGTGTGATGTCATCAGTATGTGAGTGGTGGTTGATGCCAACCACTGTCTTGGGTCAGGGGCACTGGATGGCATGGTAAGGCACATTCAGGTTGTCTAAGTGAAGGTGTTCCAGACAGTCCCTCCTGGGTCTAGTGTGTGGGCATCTTTGAGGGCAGGGGTCATTCTCCCTATCATACTGCCACTATTCCTCATAAATCCTCTGCCTGGTAATAGCCCACTCATCCTTTCCAGCCCAGTGAGTTGTTTACATAGTTTTTGTCCCTCCCTTCCTCTTTCTCTCTGAAGTTCTTATTTACGATGGTGTCTTATTTATCTTTGTGCCCCTGTTACCTAGCACTGTCCTTGGCACACAGTGAATCCTTAACAGATGTTTGCTGAACAAACACGTGGCAGATTGCAGCAGCTGTAGCTAGGTTCTGGCAGGTGGGACCAATACCTGAAGGCTGACTATCATCAGAGTGTGAGGCTCAGCCAGTGTGGAGCAATGCTGGGACAGCCAGGTGCTAGAGTACAAGGCAGCAGCAGGAGGGGAAGACCTGTGCTTTGCATTCAGACACTGGCTGTTGTGACTCTGTGATCTTGGGTAAGTTTTATCCCTTCTCTGTGGCTTGGTTTCCTCATCTTTAAAAAATAGGAAATAAATTCTGCATAGGAGGATCTGAGAAGTTATATGCTATTCATAGAATACTTCAACAGAGTAATATTGTTTCTAACTTGTAGCATTCATTAAACAAAAGTGAAATTCCCTGCTGTACTCCAAAATGGGAAGGAGGGGTACCAGGCCACCTCCCAAGGAAAGAAGTAGAGCCACAGAAGAAGGTTGGGTACATATTGTAAAAAAGAATTTTTCTTTCTCTTTCCTTCTTTTTCATGTTTGTCAGCCACATTGGGTAGAAACTAAATAAAAGGCATATATTTTTCTTTGAGATTTTGAAGATGGTTTGATTGAGGTATGGAAACAATGTTTAAAACTTGTGGAATCAGTCATCTTTCTAGATTTTAGGCACCTTGAATTGAGCAGGTCCTTTACTCTTCAAAGATCTAGGTACTATAAAGAGCCAAATACTTAGTTTCACTTTAATTTCATTAAAACAGTATATTAAAACAGTAGAGATATGTCCTGGGATGGTAGCAGTTAGGTGCTTTGGGAACTTCACTGCAGTGGCTACGGCTGTTCTAGAGGAATAAACTTGATATTTTCCTAAGTGGTTGAGGAATTAACCAGGCACCTCCAACCTAACGTGGTCTCATCTCTGGGGCTACGTGTAGTCTCCACATCCTGGTGGACTGTTTATTTTCTGGATGTAAGTAAATGTAATCTGGAATTGTGATGCTATATTGTTTCTACACTCATGTTTAGCTTGTAGAAACAATTGATTTGTCGGTCCCAGAAGTGAGAGCTGAGAGGCACACTTCCCTGCTAGAAGCAACTCCTAGAAAGATAAACAGCAGCAGCTCCTAGAAAGATAAACAGCAGCACATGCAGAATGATCTGAGAGTCAGAGCACTTAAGTTATGGAAGCAGATGATGGTGACATTTTTAGATCTGAGCATCCTTTTTCTTTGACCTTTTCCTTTCTCAGTTTTATTCCTTTGTGTTGATATTTTTTGTGGTGGTTCTTTCGAAGTAAAGCCGGTATTTCCATGGTAACATTTCCTTAGCATATTCCTTAATCAGATCAATAGTCCCCTTCCCACATAGTTAAATCCAAAGACCAGACTTAATTTGGAAACTGTTGACTTATAAGGAATTATTTTAATTCAAGAGTAATAATTTAGTAACTATGAGAAAAATGGTATTTCTGACCCTAATAATGAATATCATTTCCATATAATAAATTTTGAGAATAAAAATTGTAAAATTTTACAGTATAGTATTAAAATACTTTAGATGACCAGTTGAGAAGGGGCAAAGAGAGAGGGTAGAATTACATGCTAAATAGTTAAAGATAATAAGATAATGTCATTTTATAATTCACACACACAACTACTATTAAGTTGGTAGGAGGCTTTCCCCTCTCCCTATCTCCCTCCCTCTTCCCTCTTTTTCTCTCTCTCTGGTACTGGGGATTGAACCCAGGGTTGCTCTACCTCTGAGCTATAACCCCAGACCTTTATTTTTATTTTATTTTATTTTTTAATTTTGAGACAGGGTCTTTCTAGGTTGCTGAGGCTGGCCTCAAACTTGTGATCCTCCTGCCTCAGCTTCTCAAGTCTCTGGGATTAACAGTCATACACCACTGCAGCTGGCTTCAAGGTAGAATGTATATTTAATAAATACATAGACAAGACTCATTTCTAATCAGTATTTTGATCATTTAGAAGTAGGTAATTATAATACTTCAAGTACTTAAAATTAGTTTAATTTAAATATTTCATATGTGGAATACACTAGTATACTATTAACTGACCCTTTTATGTCACTAGTACAGAAACAAATATCAGATTGCACCTTATCCAATAATTTCATAACTAGACGTATACACTTTTATCATCATTAAAGGGAGTTCGACTTCCAGTTATTGCACATTTATTAAACTTCAGCAAGCCAGTTAGTTTAATGCTGCTAAACACTTTTAGGGGAGGAGTTGACAGCCATGATAATCATTATAATGATCTGATTAGTATGCCCTTGTTCACTTCATGGTCACTGCTGGCAAGAAACTTTGAGCACAGAGAGAGACTTGGAACGTGAAGTTCCTGAATGAGTGCTTGTTGCCCTGATTAGGCTTGAACCCAATGGAGTTCCTAGAGTTCCAGAGCTCTTAGTAAGGTATCACCTCCCAGGACAGTTGGAGTATCACCTCCCAGGACACTTGGAGTAAACGCATCTGCTGCTAGAGATTCACCCCTACATGAAAGGCACACTGTGGTTTCCTGGAATCAGCCCTGAAATGGTAGTGAGTTCCAAGTTTTAGCTGAGGTCAAAAGCTCTTTCTCTCAGAATTCCAGTGCCTAAGGCCAGGCAGGAGTCATGGAAGGGAGGGAACAGGAGCACGAAGAGGGATTGACCCCAGAGAGGTGGTCATAATATGGGTGGCAGGCTGCTTAGTTCAAGAAAGGAATTCACAGAAGCCACTTTCCTTTGAGAATGATGCTGAGTTCAAGGTTACACTCTCCCAAGTTCCGTGCTCTTGTAGCAGTCTGCCTCCTGAAGCCTTGCTTGTGGTCTAGGAAATGGTAAACATTATTTTACCTGTGCTTCCAATATTGTACATCTCTGTTCTTTTGAATGATAACCAAGTTTTCAAGGGAAAAAAAAAAGTAGATTTGTAATAACTAGTACAAAAGGGAAAGTATAAAGGGCTGTGAATTTACGGATATTTGTTTGGTGTCTAGAACACGAGCATGTGACTGAGATATTTTCAGATGTGCTGGTACTTCACACCACCATTCATAGAATCAGCAGCACCACATGCTTTGTTCTGGGAAGGTGCAGAACAGCCATTTAGCATCTCAGTGACTGTCTCACAGAACCTAATCCGCCTCCTTTTTTCATTATAAGCTGAACTCTTCAAAGCAGAATATCTCCTTTTAAGTTAAAAATCAGATATGATACTCAGTATCTCTGAATTGCTCATCAGCACCTATAAAGGGATTCAGCAAATACACTGGTGTATAGAAGGAATTCCGTCTTCAAATATAGTTAAGGAAACACATTAAAAAAAAAAAGGTCATCTTGATATTGTGAAAAAGCACCAAATAGAGGTACTAAGGAAATGTGGCTGGAGCACAAAGAGCGGCGATTGCTTTGACCGTGGTTCTAGAAGGCTATCTCAGAGCCCTTTCCTAAACCAGTCTTGGGTGCTTAGGCTGCCTCTGCGGTATATCCACCCTGAAGCCCTCACACACCTGTTTCTCCTCACCTGGTTGCCTTTCGTGAGGCCAAATATCATATCTTAATCATCCTTTTGTCCAACCCCTCACAGAGTAAGGTTGATGATTAGATGAATAAACAAAGGCAGCATTGGAGCTGGGGCTAGAAGAAGTTTGTTAAAACCAAAAAAATGGGAAAGTCCATAGCTGAGTGATAAGGGTGTGAGGGGAGTAGAGAGGCACATGAGAGGAGCCACCAGTCTATCAGCCACTATGTCATTTGTATCAGAAACTCAGGCTGTCATATTCCTTTTGATTTAACTATGATTTAGGCTGTGCCCTTTGGGAGTCCCTCTGTGTGTGGGGCGGGGGGAGGTAGGCAAATGCAATGACAGTGAGATCCATGAGACTCTGTAGAACACAGGAGTGAGGATGAGTGAGGACTTCAGAGAGGGTACATGGAAGTAGTGGGCCCAGCTAGGGTCTGGAAGGATGCGTAGGAGTCTCAACTAAATATTTAACTAAATATATCATGATGTTCTGTCTGCATAGAACAGAATAGTGTGAAATGATTTCTGCTAAAAGTCAAATAAATGATAGACTAAAAAAAGATACTCAGCATTTGTTTTCCATATTTATTATTTGTGTATTCAAATTATTTTGTTACATTTTCATATTCCATATATAAATCAGTAACAAATGGAAGATAAAAAACAGTGACTGAATAGTTTACACATTTGCATAATCTATAGCTATAATGTCTTTGTGAATATTAAGCTTTAGTATGTTTTGTTTATTTTCTGTTGATGCATTATAATTGTACACAGTTGTTACATATTCGTACATGCACATAATATAATAGTATAACTCGACCAATATCATTCCCCAGTGTTTCTTTCCCTCTCTTCCTTCTTCACCCTTTACTGATATCCCTTTGATTTTTCACGACCACCCCCCACCACACACTCTTTTCTTGTTTTTAATGTGTTATCCAGACCAATATCCAGCTAGCAATAAATAACCTTTGGAAAATTAAAACCCAAACTTCTGTTTTTAGATTTATTTTAAGGGATTAGAACATGTATTTTAGATTGGGTTTATTAAATAAGAATATCTGAAACAAAGATTTAAGAGCTAGGTGCTGTGGCTCATACCTGTAATCCAGTGTTTGTGAGTCTAAGTTAGGAAGGTCACAAAGTTGTAGGCCAGCCTCAGCAACTTAGAGACACCCCGTCTCAAAATAAAAAGGGGCTGGGGATATAGCTCAGTTGGTAGAGTGCTTGCCTCAGAAGCACAAGGCCCTGGGTTCAAATCCCCAGCACCGCAAAAAGAGAGAGAGAGGGGGAGGGGGGAGGAAGGATGGAAGGATGGAAGGATAGATGGATTTGACGTGTGGCTGAGTGGTAGAGCACCCATGTGTCCAATTCGCAGTACCATGACTAATTAACTAAATAAATAATAAAAAATTTATTTGAGTGTGAATACTTTATTTGGATAGGTGACCCAGGAGGTCTGTTGGAGATGGATAACTGAGGCAGGGAGTCTGTTAATGAACAGGTTTCTGCTGTGAGCACCTGGGGACCCTTCTTAGTATAACCCAAGGAGACAGTGCCAAACATGCCTCAGAGTAGTGCTAAGTAAGGGTGAAAGGTTAGGATATTTGAAGTCTGAGTCATTTGTTCAAATGAAGTCTTAAGCAGAAACTAAATCAAAGAGTTAAAAGCAGAACGCTGAGAGGGGAACCTCTACTTCCACACATGGTTTCTGTCCTGTATTGGCCTAGTCCTTGGTTCCAATTCCTTACCCACATCGGGTTCTCCTGGGAATCATAGGACTGCAAGGGGAATTGTGCGGAAGGTGTTAGCTTTAAAGGAGGACTTGATAGCAAGCAAGGCTTGAAAGCTGCCAGAAATGTCTGCAAGTGGCTTATTCCACATCATGCAGTGGCCCACATGTAAATCTTTGAAGTCTCCCATTTAGCTTTTACCTGGACAGAAATCCTTGGCTATGACTGATCATTTTGTTTTCTGGAAGACTCACCTTTGGATAAAAGTTTGTTTTAAGGACAGATGTTGCAGGAGCTGTGTTTCAGACCTCAAGAGTTCAACACAAGAATACCATATAGGATTTCTTTCATTATAATTGTCTACCTTGGGTTAACTCTTAACTAGTTTTATTTCACTACTTATAAATATACTACCAGTAATTTCCAGAGGAAGTAAGAGTCTGCTCTAAATGAAATGGATTTGAATGTTCTGTCCCATGTTTTTCTCCTCAGGTTTCCAATATTCAAGCAAGAGCTGTTGTGTTGTCCTGGGCTCCCCCTGTTGGACTTTCGTGTGGGCCCCACAGTGGTCTTTCCTTCCCCTACAGTTATGAGGTTGCCTTATCAGACAAAGGACGAGATGGAAAATACAAAATAATTTACAGGTAGTATAAACTGCTGCTAAACTGTGACATTGGTGTTATAGAAAACAAAGGGAAAATGTATAGGCTTTGCAAATTTTGCTTTAAATAATTCATTTTAAGAATTAGTTGTAATTATAATATCAAGAATTAATTTTATCCAAGTAATTATTCATCAGAACTGATATAGAGCTACTTGGTATTGGTGACATAAATCACTTGGTTGTGTTAGCTAACAGTGTGGTATTTAGAAGAATTTCCACTGATATCTATCAGTTTCTGCATGCATTAAACAATCCTCTGATCATCTTTTAACTTTTCAGACCCAAGCCTTTTACTAGTCCTGGTTTTTTTGTTGTTGTTGTTTTGTTTTTTGTTTGTTTGTTTTGAACCAGGGATTGAACTCAGGAGCATTCAGCCACTGAACCACATCCCCAGCCCTATTTTGTATTTTATTTAGAGACAGGGTCTCACTGAGTTGCTTAGGGCCTCACTAAGTTGCTGAGGCTGGCTTTGAACTCTCAATCCTCCTGCCTCAGCCTCCCAAGCCGCTGGGATTGCAGGCGTGCACCACCACGCCCGGCTACTAGTCCTGTTTTTGTCAATTCTATAGTATCATTTGCTTTCATCTCACTTACCATAGTAGTTTTCCAGGCTGTACTTAAAACAGATCATTCAAAGGCTTTCTTAAATGGTCAGAGCATGAACTCACAGAATAAGGACTTGGCCCCTTCTGTCTGTGAACTTTATAATTAACAGTTCAGATGATTTATAGCCATGTTCAAACGTGATAAAAATGTTAGGGTCAAGTCCTTTGCCCTTCGTACTTGCTTGGCACAGCTCACATGTGCAGAGCAGGAAATCAGCAAGTTGGTTTTGTCTTAACTACTTGTTCAACCTCCCTGTGAGTGGCCCCAGAAGGCCTGCCCACTCCAGGGGAATGTGGTCACACAAACTCCACTGCTTTCTCTGCCGGATGTATTCATTTTTTCTCTCATTTCCCTGCCCATGAGTGCCACAGACAATATACCATCTTCCCCTCCCGGGTCCTGTTTCATACCTTGCTGCCTCAGTGGGTCTTCTGGATGAAGAAAAGGGGGAAGTGATAAGGAGCCTCTTCTTGCTTCCTGTTCTGCTGTCATTGCTTGCCTGATTCCTGCAGTGTCCCCTGGGTCTCCCAGCATCCACTCTGCAGAAACATGTCAGTCCATATCACCCTGCAGAAAGCACTCTAATTACTCCCACTGTACTTTGATTAAAATCCTGTCTCTGCACTCTGGCTCACAACCAGAGTTTTCTATTTTGAAAAATCATAATTAGAACTCCAGAAAATCATTTCCCCAACTTCACCAAGAAATGGATTTTTATTTTTTATTTTTTTTATTTTTTTGAGACTGGGCGCATTGTGTTGTTCAGGCTGGTCTCAAATTCATGAGCTCAAGTGATCCCCCTGCCTCAGCCTCCCAAATAATGAACTACAGGTGTATGCTGTCACACCTAGCTAGTTAGTTTGTTCTAATGCAAGATGGACACTGGTGACAGAAGCTGGCATCTCAAGTGCCCTGAGAAGCAAGGCAGGTAACAAAAGTAAGAAAACGTTCTACTTAAGTTGGAAATGACACAAATTCCCTTCGTTGTCTGAAGGGAATGCTTCTGTTCAGCATCAGTCATTGCCTAGATTTGCTGATTCTTGAGAGGTTTTCTTTTGTACGAGAGGCTGTAAATCTGAAATACCATGTTAACTTTTCCATTTTAAGCTAATATTTTAAATACAAGGTATTTAAAAATGTAATATAAATTAAAACAGCAAAGCTGCAGGCGAGCTGTGGAATTGTAAAATTCCAATTTACAATTTAAAAAAACTTTTGGGAGAATTTCAAACAAAACATTGTACAAACAGTGAGATGAGTACATATGAAGTATCGTCTATCCAGAGTCACCTGTTACTTTTTACCCTGTTTTCTTTAACTGTTCGAGCTCTTCCCTCTTTCCCTTTTTCTCTACTATCTAGTTTTTTCCCTAAATGTTATATTTAACATTTATATTTAACACCATATAATATTTATATTTATATTATATTTATATTTATATAATGTGTTATATTATAATATTATAATTATATATATTATATTTATATATTTATATAAATATTATATTATATTTATATATTTATATTTAACACCATATATTTAACACCACTAAATATTTCAGTATATTTCTTCAGAATAAGAATAATTTTATAATCTGTGTCATTATCAGCTTCATAAATGTTTTGATACAGTACTTTAATCTATTGTCCATATTCTATTTTGGTCAGCTGATCTGAATAATGTCTGTTGTTTTGAAAAATGTGACAGCATTTTTCTTCTTCAGGACAGGATCCAGTCTATGGTTGGACATTACATTTAGTTGTCTTGTCTTTTAGCCTTTTCAAATTTGAAACTCTTCCACTAATTTTTCTTTGCCTTTTATAACACATTTTTGAAGAATACAAAATAAGTCACGTCTGCACCCCTACTACACACACACACACCTCTTGAAATAATGAAACATTCCTGGTTTTGTATTGGTTGTTTCCTTGTAATTTAAGTTGAGGTTCAGTTGCACCTTTTGATTAGATCAGTGGTTTAATTTTATGTTTAAGAGCTATTTAGTGGGTGCATTGGTTTGTAAGGGATGCAGATTATGATTTCATCAAGAGTCTGGACTTGAGGGAATCAAGGTTCCTGCCAACATAAGTCTGGGAACTGCCTTTGTTTGACAGTTGGTTATTTACTTGTTTATTTACTTGCTCACCTATTTGCTCTTGTGGATTACTTTTCAGAAGTAATAAGATGGTTTGGAATTTGATTAGTAAGTTAACTTTGTCACTTCCCAGATATAAGATGGCATCATTAAAAGGAATCTGACTTTTAAGTCCAAAAAATAATAGTAATACCAAATAAGAAAGTTTATTTCTGGTTTTTGGTGGAATCATATATAAGAGTTCCTGTCTATACATAACTATGAGTCTATGTGTAACTATGAGTCCCAAATCCAAAACCTGTTTTACTTCTGAAACTGATATTATTAGCTAATAAATTATTTGTCTTTGTAGTGGAGAAGAATTGGAATGTAACCTGAAAGATCTTAGACCAGCGACTGATTATCACGTGAGGTAAGTTAGGGGATACGAACTGAACTGTCTTGGAAAGTCCAGATTGCAAAAGTAAATCATATGCCCCCTTTTAAAAACTTCTGATGAATGGCATTTGCCTAGTAAAATATTGGGCCTGTGGCCCACTGGCTGTTCATTTGTGTCTGGCACTCTGAAGAACAGTGATTGGGAGGACTGGAATGTGCTTTTGGGGACAAAAAAGTTGGTGATGCTCTGAACAGAAATCTTTAAAATATTTTAAAAGTTATTTTTATCTTACAGGGTCTCAGATCTATTAGATTGTGATGTTTAATATATAGTATTTTCTTTCTACATGATATATGTATTTTTTTTTTTTTACTATGACTATATCTGTTATTTATTTTAGACCACGTATACAAACTGTACATTCAGGCCAAATGACTGAAAAAACCCTTCCCATTTTGCAAGAACATTTTTGAACTTTAAAAGTCAATAGATTTTGAAATAGGCAAGTAATGCAAACATATTATCTCTGATGAGAATTGACTCAGCTTGACAAAACAACCCAAATAATGTAATGGAGTCTGAATTCTTTACTCTGATTTCTCCAGAATTCCTGCCGTGCCTACTCTGGAAGGCAGGGCTAGCTCATCTTAGGAAACCCAGCCCAACCACAGACCTGTGAGGAGGAAAGCATCATCTAAATTTTTAGAGAGGCCATCCAATTATTTAATGGTACATCCATTCATCAAATTGTAAATGAGGTTTCTGAATGTGGCCCATTACTTATCAGGAGACTTGAGTTCTGGTTTGATGCTGCACACATTAGCTATTTTAACTTCAAGTTCCATGAAGTTCTATGCTACCATTTTCTCATTAAGGTGAGAAGGGTAGCTGGGTGTGATGGCACATTTGAGTAAAATGCCAGACTCTTCCTGTTTAAATCAGAATTTATGGATTTTAAATCAATTAGCTTCTGCCCAAACATATTGAACTTCATGCAATCTGAACAAACAAAAAGATTTGTATAATTTCTGAAGCTAAGATGATAGTAGAAATGGTTTAACTATTCACCAAAATGGTTGATTTAACAACAAACCAGACAATGTAACACCATAGTAGGGAGTCGTGTGAATGTTATACATTATTCATTGTTAACATATGTTTCCTTTTTTCTCCATGTTTTAACAGTTTATTGTTATTGCTTTACTAAAGGCTTATTTTATTAATTTCCTGTTCATTCATGAGCATACAATATGCTTTTTAAAGCCGTAAATGTCATGAAGCATCTACCCTTTATTTACCATCCTGTCTCTTGTTTCCCTTCATTTCTTGACCCCTCTTAAAAAGAGTAAATTTTGAGAACACTTAATCACTTTTTTTTATTGCCATGTTCTATGAACATCTTGAACTTTTAGGCAAATAAAAGAAACAGTTTCCGAAAGGAAGAGGAGTGTGAGGTGGTTGCCATCCAGAGCCTTTGAATCTAATCTGAACTCTCTCCTAACACATTCAGGACTCTACATCTGTGACATGTGAAATGTATGTGACATCTCATAGACAAACCAAAGCACCACCATGTATTGTTTGGTCTAGGTCTCTGCTTTCCACAGAAGTAGAAAATTCTCTCTTCATAGTGATAGTGATGGTCTGTGTTAGTATATTTAGAATTTTTTTTCCTCTTCTAATAAAAACCCTCAGTCCAAATTTTCTTCTTTTTGCCCTGCCTAGTCCACAATCCATACAGATCATTGGTTCACTTTCCATTTAAAGTTTTTCCTTTCGCAAACTAGAGAAGAATCTTAAACACTTCTAGCTCTTGGATTAAGCTTCCTCTACCTTGACTTGCTCCAGTGAGGCAAAACTTGGTTGTTTAATGGCTTGGCCTGACTGAGGCGTGGGCTTAGACATGCCATTGGAACTTCTTTGGCTTTGTTTTCTTACGTTTAATATGAGGATCATCATCCACCTCCGAAAGATGACGTGAGAAAAAGTGAACTACATGTACAAACCTTTAGTAATGTATAAATATTATTTTTGTTTTGTTTTGCCAAGGTAGTTGCAGTTTTTCTATTCTCAAAATAAAAAGGACTTCCTGATGCAAGTTCTTTGAATTTGTTTGTGGTTTTATCATATCACTCACTTTTTAATTGAGAAAAATATATCATACTTATCACTGGGAAAAGGAGCAAAATTTCCTTTTTTGATGATATAGTTAGCATTTTCAAAGTCTTGATTGTAGCAATATAAGCTTTTTATCAGAAAGAATAGTCTCAAATATCTTTTTAAATTTAGTAGTCATCTGTGGGGCCTCAGAACTCTCTGAAAGTATCTTTCTTACCAAATTACCATAACAACAACTACAAAAGAATTCAGTTACTGTACAGTTGCAAGACGAGCAGTTATATCCATGGCATTTTTATATGTATGTGCTTTACCAACTTAGTTAGTGTTACCCTGGTGGAAGTCATTAAGGAAAATTGAGATATTTATTTTACAGCACAGAATAGGCTGCATTTTCCCTTCTAATTCTTAAGATTGCACATTTTGATTAAGACTCACAGAAGCCTCAGTTCAAAATATGTCTTCCTTCCTTTGTGCATTACAGTCTTGCCTAGGGCTTCTGGTCTCACATTTCTTTTTACTTTTGATTTTGCTGCTCTGATTCTGTCCTGCTCACACTGACTGTCCAGTATCTTCAAATAATGCTTTTGCTCATTTTTAGCCTGCCCCACCCCCACATTAGTATTATATGAGTTCATCAATCAGGTATACAAATCTTCTTTTAGTTTTGTTTACTTATTTATTTTTCAAGTAGCAGTCCTCTCAGTCATCAAATCATGTCATTAAACTGCCTGGTGCGTGGCCTCAGTGCCCCAGCAGGAGTGGCTCTTGACTTCTTACTGCTTTGTGGATTTACTGAGACCAGTAGCATCCTTCAGACTGCTACAGGTCATGTGCCCGTGGCTGTTTGTATTGGCATCTGCCTTGCCATTTGAGCTGAATCCATATGTAAAATTGTGCCCCACGACATTTCACATTTAAAAAATGTGTCTCACCATTTGCTCTAATTTTTGTATCATTGATACACATGTATTCAAACTATAATTCTTTTTTTATTTTCTCATAGTGATTGAAGGAAATAATGCCCTTCTATTCTTTATCTATTAATTTAAAAAATTTAAGTCTTGGGTCTTGCCTTTGATTTTGATTAAAATAATCATCTTTTTATTTGTTACTCAGTTCTTACACTGATTGGCTTTTTCAGTTTAATGTTGACTGTTTAAAAAGTAATTTATAGTTGTCAAAGAATAGTGTTTTTATAAAGTATATTTTGTTATGTATTGTATAAAGCCACTAATAACAAAAATCTTGTGTGGTGGTGGGGTTTTATGTTGGAAAAGGCAGGAATAAGAAAAATCTAAAATAAGCCATGTTTTTAATTTTACCTGTATTATGTAGGTTTACATAAATATTTATATATGTATTTACTTCTACAAATATTTGCATAGATACAAATTTATGTTACCTATGCATTTCCCAGGAAAGTATATTCTTCTTTTAATTGGTAGTTTTATATTTTATGATAGTATTGAAATAACCATTTTATTGTGGGAATCAAAAATTTATATTTTATCAATAATGTGATAATCAGGAATTTGAGTGATGGAATGGATAACAATTTAATAACAAAACCTGAAGTAGTTTTCCAACCATCAGTGTAAGCAATTTGTCAAATAAGTTGCCCAGAGATGATAACATGTAATGTCATTTCCTAGAAAAATTATGTGATGAAACATTTCCAAAAGTATGATTACCAGCACAGTGCAAGGTTGTGAAATAGGTATTATTGACTGGAAATCATGGCTCCTAGTATGTTACAGATATGTAGGAGGAAACTGGAGGCTTATTTCTAAAAGTCTTGGATTACCTGTTTCATGAGCATTTAGACAGTATATAAAAGGAAACAATGTGAAAACCCAATACAAAATTTAGTTACATTGTATTGTTAGACAAATGTTTTCTTTTCCTAGGATAAATGCAAGAGAAACTCGACTGTTGATTTATTTAACCCAAGAAACTGATCCTTCTCTATGAATGTTCCTATCACAGGATGATATTTAGAGAAAACATATCACCATTATGTGAGAAATAAACTGCAGCATTTAAAGTGTAGCATCATTTCTAGAAACTTGACTTTTTTAAATGTAAAAGTTACTAGTAAGATTGTAGCAGGTTACTATTATGTTTGGTTTCTGTTTACTGAAGAATTTTAATTGACAGAGGTAATCATGGTATACTTAGATATTGTATCAGATTATACCATATGCAGCACATTTATATTGCCATATAGAAATAGATCTTGTTTCACTTGCTGACACACTTTTATATATGAAAAGCATTGAACCCTAATTTAAATGATCTCTCTATTCACATGTGTGTTGAATGACAGGTACATAAAAGTTCATTAACTTTTTTTTTCCCTGAAGATTGAACCCAGGGCGTCCCACCTACTCAACATGTGCTTCCCCACTGAGCTACACCCCCAGCAAACTAAAACATTCTTCAGATTAAAGACAAGGATAGTAGCTCGGGCAACCCATATAACTACCACAACAAATTACTGTGGCCATCAGGTTCTTTTGTCCCCACCATTGCCTCCCAGCCTTGCCATCAGGTGCCGCTGTTACTCATGATTCTCTAGTCTAGATGTGTGAATTTCTGACTCCCAAGAATCCTGTTAAAACAGGAGCAAAGAACTTGACTGAGTCCAGATTTCCCTCTCCTCAGACAACCAACAGTGGTCTAACAGTACCTTATAAACTATTCTCTGTTTTCTAATCCAGATGAATTTTTGGTACCACCCATTTTTGTGAATATCCAGGAGGACCTGATCTGCTTGTGTATAGTTCTGCATTTATAGGGAAATGCTAGTGTTTGCAAACTGAGATACCTGCTGGCTGGAGACAGGGAATCTACATGGGTGGGGTGAAAACCAGCTGAAATGCAGTCCTAGTGAGAGAAGACAAAGGGAGTGGTGGGAACTCTAGTGAATATACAGCATCTGCCCCATCTAAAGAGGGAGCTGTGTCAGCTTTGTCCTGTTAACTACAGTGCAGGAAGGGGGGCCAAGTATTAGAATTTCCAGTTTTAAGATAAGCCAGAGATTCACTTATTTTTATTGAGATCTTGAGATTTCCAGTGTGGGCTTAAGTTTTGTTTTAACATTTATTATTTCAGATACGGTCAAGAGTAGAGAGTAGTTTAATGAACTTTCATGTACCCATCACTCAACTTCTATTGCTTAGTGTCTTCACCTATTCTCCCTCCACCCATGATTTTGAAGAGAGTACAGATATTATAGTCTTTCACCTATAAATCGCATTACTGTCATCACATGCCCACCCAAGACAAACAAGAAATAATGGTTCCTTAATGCCCTCAAACTTTAGAGACTGTTCTCTTTCTTTAATTGTCCTAAAAATGAAGGTTTTATTTTTTTTACCTTGTAATGAGAATTCAAATATGATCTGAGTATGCTATTTGATTTGTTTTAAGTTTCTTTTGACTCCATAGGTTTTCTTCCTCTTTCCCCTAACCTCCTCTTCACCTTATTTGTTGGAGATTGTGTATGTCCTTGTAGAGTTTTCCAGACCTGTCAGTTTGGCTGACTGCATCCTTATTGTGTTACTTAATATGTTCCCCTGTCCTCTGTATTTCCTGGAAATTGGTGAGGAGGCTTAATCAGATCCAGGTTGAGGGTTTTTTGGGCAACAATTTAAAGGTAGGGGAATGGTCTTTTTATTAGGAATACATAGTCTCTAGTTGTCTCTGTGATGATTATTATCTGCATACTAAAATTCATAGGTGCCTCTAATATTTAAAAATACTGTCTTCCCACCACAACCACCAACACACATATCTTGGCTAAATACAAACTGTGAGCTACCAGTTAGAGTACTCTGATGTATTAACTTCAGGCTGCAACCCAGCCTATTACTGGAACATTCTATGATTCATATTAAATAATTGACTCCCAGTGAGCCCATCTTCACACATGGAAATGATCTTGCCAGACCTACCATTCAACTTTATATCATTGTATGTCTAGTTACACTCAGTGCAGAAAGGATCATTTCCCCCATGTCAAGTTACACGGAGAGTACCCTAACAATAAACGTTGTTTCTTTGCATCAAATATTGTGGTGTCTTCCCATCAGGCAAAGTGGTAGAATGTCAAATAAACTTGTATTTTACTTTTTAGGGTAGAAAGTAGACATTTCTTTTAGTACTTTTCTTTTGGCTGGGGTTGGCACTGGAGATTGAACCTGGGGGTGCTTAACCACTGAGCCACATCCCCAGCCCTTTATATTTTTTATTTAGGGACATGGTCTCACTAAGTTGCTTAGGGCCTGGCTGAACTGCTGAGACTGGCCTTAAACTTGCAATCCTCCTATGTTAGTCTCCCAAGTTGCTAAAATCACAGGTGTACACCACCATTCTGGGCTCTATTAGTACTTTTAATTTACATGACCTCTATGAATTTTTTGTAATAGATGTGGAGGAGCAATGACTTTGAAATCCACACATATAATTGGGATTTATTTTCCCTAATGGTATCTTAGCTGATGTTTATGCTCATTGGATAGACTGAGGGGAAATGGACTGTAGGTATATAGAAAAACGTGATTGCGGGGTGAAAAAGGAGGGCTGGCAATACTGTAGAGCAGTTAGGTTTGATTTTCTAGCTGTAGCTTTAGGACGGTTACTTCATCTAAGTCTGAGTTACTTTGTGTTAACAATGGGGTAATAAGAGTTCCCTAGGAGAGGGTGGTTATAAGAACTAGGGCCTTGCAGGTCATGGTGGTGCCTACCTATAATCCCAGCAATTTAGGGGCTAAGGCAGGAGGATTGCAAGTTTGAGGACAGCCTAGGCAACTTAGCACAAAGAAAAGTGGGGGCGGGGAGAGAGAGGAAGGAAGGAAGAAAGGGAGTGAGAAAGAAAAGAGAAGAATTTGGGCTTGATAATGTATTTACCAACTCTGACTAGCTTAATCTTTGCCATTTTTTTAGGTAGCAAAGCCTTATTTGTTACTATTTTAAAGGAGTATGTTTTCAATTATTAAAAATAATTCCCAATAATAAAAAGTGGAAAACTAGGAAAGAAGATGATAAAAAAACCACATGATGCTATTTGCAATTAGAAAAGAGTAAGGTATCATAATAGCACACTGTATACTTTTCCTTCACAGCTTCTCTGGCAAAGTCAGGCACACATGCTAAGCCTTGAGCCAAGTGTTTTAAGTGCAAAATGAACATCTTTAATCTTGACACCATGTGCAAAAGTGAAATGCTCACATGGATAAACTACCTGAACACCTTTTCTTTTTCTTTTTTTTTTTTTTAAATTAGAGAGCGATACCCTTGGCAATAGTTACTGTGTTTCTATTTTTGTGAAGCATCCATGTTTTTACCCAAATACTCAGTGTTCTAAATAGTTCAGAGACTCTGTATCCTGTTGGCTCCTTTGTACTCTCTCCAGCCAGTGGACTGTGATCACTGCATCTTTTCCCTTTCACCCAACTCATAGCTGTGCTTTTTGCCTTTTCCTTGACAAAGTCAGCCAGAGTGCAGCTTTTGGTTTTTAAAATGTATATTTGGAGACTATTCGGGGATTTGAGGTTTATTTTCTCACAGAGTACTCTTCCAGTCTGTACACCCTGCCTATCTTAAAATAGAGCTAAATGGAATTGGGCTGAATGGAACATACTGAAACAAATACCCTGTTGGGATAATTGTGCCCTATGATTGTTGACCATACCTATGTCAGGACACGGCCAGCAGATAAGAATTAAAAGTCACAGTGCTTCCTGTGTAAGCATTCTGTTCACGTATGGAAACCCCTGGGGCGAAGGGGAGGTAAGAACCCTGGTCTCCTGTGCTAAGCCACTGCACTGACTGTCTGTCTGTTTTGTTTCAGGGTATATGCCATGTACAATTCTGTAAAGGGGTCCTGCTCCGAGCCAGTTAGCTTCACCACCCACAGTTGTGCACCTGAATGTCCTTTCCCTCCTAAGCTGGCACACAGGAGCAAAAGTTCACTAACCTTGCAGTGGAAGGTGGGTTGCTCAAGTTGTCAAGAATACTCACAAGTTAATATTACATCTTCTGTTTATTTGACAATATTTTCATTTTGTGATAGTCCTTGGTTTTCTTTATAATAGCTATGTAAAACTAATTATTAGATAACAAAAGTTACCATTTCTATAAAATTGGGCAAATGAGTGGGAGGAAGGACCTGCAAAGTCCTGCTTTAACTCTTTTTGCAGGGGAATTTGATAAATCTCCTGGGATTATAAACAGTACTTAATAAGTGATGTAAATATTTAAAATACCTAAATTTCATCACTTTGTAATAGTTTAGTTCATTTCAACAAACTTTCAAGAACTTTAGCATAAAGTTTTTGTAAAGAAAGATTTAGAGATATAGTAGGCTTATGGTTCATTTGGCTTTTTTCAGGGCAAATGCTGAAACGTTTAATATTTAAAATTGCTCAGAAAGTATAATGTTCTAAACTATATAAAGACTTCATTAATTTTCACTAATTAGGCCTTAGATCCTTCAGGATTACTAATTATTTTTAAAAGGATGCATTGCGAAGTAGTGTTTATGAAACACAATGTACCAGCTAAAAACAACTGTTGCCAAAGAAGGAGGCCTATTGTACCTTCTTTAAAGTGTGTCCTTAACATGTTAATCATAGTTGTGTGTTTACAAAAAAGAGTACATTGTTGTCAGTCTCTGTCATAGTTATTTCTGTATATCAATATTTTCAATAATAATAAAATATAATTTAAATGATAAAGTAGTAGGGATAATGAAGTTTGATGTTTTGGGGGAAGAATACTAATATGTGAAAGAAAGGAGGTGTCCGGGGAGCTCACCAGAGAGCAGTGGGCAGCAGTGGGCAGCAGTGGGCAGCAGTGGAGCCTGGGCTCCTGTCGTCCTCCGGGGGCAGCTGCATTCTCATGCCTGACACCAAGAGCAAGTGTGTTATTTGGATGTAGGCAAAGTTTGAACCGGCTTAGCATCTGAACTATTTTATTTTCCTTCCTGGCTTCCAGGGATAATCCAGGTCAGTGATTTCCCACCTTTTCAGAGTTTTAATACCCAACTGGTCGTCATTGCCTAATTCCTTAGAGAATGTACATCCATTTAAAACTATGCTATATTTATACTTATGTAAATATATCTGTTCTTAAAAGAATTAAAATCCATTTAAAACATATATATGCTTAAGATTTCCTGAGGGACCCCGGGGTCTTATAAACCTAAAGTTGGGAATCACTGATACATTTTCTGCTTAATACCTGGATGAAATTCAGGTCTCAGGCAGACCAGCAATGTTAAGAAAGAGTTCCGTTGTGAATCAGAAATATACTCCTGTTCCTGGATTCAGTTCAATTTTTATTTGAATGTTCTTAGTGCAGATTTCAAGATCATAGTGCTCAAGGACAGGGGAACCTCTCTGACTGTGACCTGTCCTTGAATCCACAGAGAAAGCCTAAGGTCTCCTGCGGATCAGTACCAGTCACTTTCCACACAGGAGAAAAGGCAAAACAGAAGCCCAGGCAGTTTGCCTCCTGGGAATGAAGCGCCTGGTGGTGGGGCAGCATATTGTAGAAGAAACTACTAAAGAACATTTTCTAGAGGAATTTACAGATTATCATAAATGCAGTTCCTTTTTTAGAAATGGATTCTCTTCTCAAACTCCATCAGTTATTTAGCATGTTAAATGCCTCCCTATCCTGCTTTGCAACGGCAACCTACAAAAGCTTCAAGTTACAGTGTAGGATTCACAGGATACACCTGAGATCTGAGTTTGGAGACTCCCAAGAAGGTGGGAAGGAAGGAAAGAACAAAAAGAAGAGTTTCTTTTTTAATTTAACATTTACTGATCCCTGATAATGTTTTGTTATTAACAATAATAGAGGATCAGCTACTGTTTGTTCAGTGTGTTCTATAAAACTGAGTAGTTTAGTAGGCAATTTACCTAAAGTCTCCCAACTATTTATCACACTTATCCATTCCTGCAACAAGAAATTAGACATTGATGTTAAACAGCGAGTACCAGACCACACGTGAGAAGCAGACCACAGAGCTGGGATTCAGATGCTGCCGTGGGAGCCCGGGCTTCCTTTTGTAAGGGGTCAGGTACCGTGTAGCTCATTGGGCTTCAGTTCTTCTTCCTGAACAAATACCAAGCCCAGACAAGGTTTTCAAACAGGAGACTTGCTTTTCACCTCTTGGTTCCTCTTTCTCTCTAGATCTACCCTGAGTGCTTTGGGAACCCCCTTGGGCATCTCTTCCAGCAGTCTAATTCTGCAAAGCACTCTTCTGAGTTCCCCTCCATTGTTCAGAACCTGTTTTCTCAGTGAGGTAGATCTCAGCTTGCTTGTAAGAGGAAAGCAAATGGAAACTTCCTTTTGCTAACATATAAAGGGCTAATAGCCTCTAATAATCTATCCAGAAGATCTCATTTTTTCCTTAGTCTTTAAAAAAGGGGAGAAGGAGAGGCTTAATGCAACAGATGACTTTCTGGTATTAAGTACTTTGCAAAAATAAATAAATAAATAAAAACCTAAACTGTATGGGGAATTTACAAAAAATGCAGACCCTTTTAGACCCTTTAGTGCCCCCTGACCCTCAGCAATGTCTGTTTCCCAGCGGTGTTTTTGCCCCTCTACACTTAGACATAAAGTGCCTCTTAAAAGTTTTATCTCCAGAGTAGAGTGCTGTGAGGCTTCAAGGTAGAGGTGGTGGGAGGAGGTGGATTTGTTCTTTGTGGGAATGATTTATTAGTAATGAGGATTCTTTTGGTTGAATTGTATTGAAGTTGATGTAATGCCAGTGATTTGGGAGGCTGGAGTAGGAGGACAGAAAGTTCAAGACTAACCTCAATAATTTATTGGTACCCTGACTTAAAAAATAAAAAGGTCTGAGGATGTAGCTCAGTGGTAAAATGGCCCTAGGTTCAATCCAGAGACAAAAAAAGTAAAAATAAATAAATAAATAAATAAAATAACATTCATGTGTGATTAGGTCTGACCAAAGAAAAGCAGGTTTATGTCTGAAGGGAGAGCACAGAGCTATAATAGACATTGTATTTAAACCACATCAGTAGCTCATAACTGTTGTCTGTGAACAGCTTTCTCCAATCTTATTTTATTATTTTTTCAGGCACCAATTGACAATGGTTCAAAAATCACCAACTACCTTTTGGAATGGGATGAGGTAAGCATATTTTCACATTCACCCATCTAAAATAAAATTGCAGAACAATTGCCATCTTATTCTTCTTTAAGACATGCTAAACACAAGGGGAAAAGGAATGTAAATGGAGAGCAATTTAAATCAGTAGTTGCTGGTTATTGAAAAGGAAGAAGGATTGAAGTAGTGTAATAAATCGTGCATTATAACATATTTACCTGACATTTTACAAGCAATGCCTCTGAAAGAAAAGACAGGGTCTTGTCTATTTTGAATCCTTTTTTCAGCCACTAATTTGTATTAGAAGTGGACTGCTTTGTCATCTTGACTTCCTAGATGGTTTTGATAAGGTAAAACACTATGGTTGGGAAGCATGATTTGTTCTTCTTTTTTGGAATGTGATGTGTATACTCTGGTGCAGCCGTTCTGAGTGTCCCTGTGGGGGAGTGGAATGGCACATGGAGCTCTCACTGCCCTGTGGGTTGGCCCATCCCATCACAGGCACTTCTGTCCATCAGCAGAGGCCCTGGGATACTGTCCATGATGGAGTTCTGTTCTCACAGCCTCTCTGTGCTAACTGCTGAGCCAGGGCACTTGTCCCTCCTGATTACACACACAGAATCTCAGGCAGGAAACATTTGGTGCAGAAGCCTTTTGTTTCTAAATCACAGCTGAGCTTTTTGTTCCTGTAGATCTTAAGTACATCCATTCATTTGCTTTTGTTTTATTCTATCTTTCTGTGGTTGAGCAAATAGGATCTCAAGCACAGAACATGTAGAATTTAGGGAGAAATTCATGTTAACAAGTCTTTGTGACTTAAATTGGCATGGGGGGATCGAAAGATTTAGAATATAAGTGTAATCAAAAATGATTTGTTGAGTATAGAAAAATATTTTAATCAAATATGAAATGAAAACTTGGTGAAATTCTTATGACGAAATTTTGTTGTGAAGGAGGAGCCCTGTATTGCTTTCTGCTAAAGCCTGTTTTCCCATGTGGGTTGCACCTGAACAGTTTTCCAAGTTTCCAAAGACAATGTCATTAGGATCCTTACAGATCACTCCTTTGTACTAATAGGTGAAATTTTAGACTTAACTGGTACATTTTACAGAATAGGTAAATTTCATTTTAAAGTGGTTTGATTGGAAAATGAACTACCTCCACAGTCCTTATCGATTTTTACAGAAAGTCAAGAACATTGGAAAGGAACATGACTGACCTGTGAGCTCGTGGTAACATCTTCCTTTCTCCTTTCATGCCAAGACGAGTTGAGAGTCTAATGATAAAGTCTGTTTTTATGTGTTGATTTGTTGCGTAGACTTGATTTTTCCCTCCTCAGGTCCTGAGGTTTTAAAATAAGATGGAGGTTACTAGTAAAGAAAAGACTCTTTTGTTTGTTGTTTTTCATTTTAGATCTCTGAGAACTGAGAGAGGTGAGAGTGAGAGAGAATGATAAAACGTGCGCGCGCGCGCGTGTGTGTGTGTGTGCATGTGTGTGCGCGCACGTGTGGGCGCGTGCTTCTTCTCTGCCTGGGACCCTGACCTTCCAAGTTAAGGTCAGAGAGGTTGACTACTGGAATGGCAACCTCTAAGGAAAACTGAGCTCAGGAAATGGCCGTGCACACCCAGTTGCTAGCCCCTTCCCTTAGAATTGAAACTGAAGGTGCCCTGGCATGATGCTAAATGGAACCATGCCACAGCCTCCTGTGATCCTCGGACCTCCTGTAGAAGCCTTGATGACCCTCTGTTCTCAGCAGGGACCCTGAGGACTAGTGATCACAAAAAGTTAAATGGCCAGTTTGGGACTTTCTGCCTTTCCTCTACTTGGTCTTCTCCTTTTTTCTGTCTTAATTCTCTGCCATCCATTTTTATTTTCTCTCCTGCCTTCAAATTCCTGCTGATGTGGGTTCCGCTGAGTCCTATTGGAGACGCCAGGTCAACTCTCACCTATCACAGGCCTTTTGTCAACGCAGGAATCCTTTTTCCTTTTCTGAGGCTTAATATTCATCTGCTAGAAAACCTGCCAGAATCCAGGCTCTGCAAAGCCCTCCTTGGCTGTTAGGTGGCATGAGCTCCCTGGCAGCAGCGGTACTTGAAAGGACACGTTGCACACTAAGCAGCCTTAGCTCTTGGTTCTGTTTGCCCATCTGCAAAGTGAGAGGCTAGATTAGCCCATTAGCTCATGTGCATTGACACTATTTTAATATCTCAAAGCAGAGTATTTACTGTTAACCTTTCAGACAGGACATTGTTTTGGAATCTTTTTCACCAGTTTGACCTACTCATTTATTAATTATTTCAGCAGTTACGCCTCAGTGCCTAGATGTTGTACACTGTCTTATGAGGGATATATGACAGGAAAGATAATGTCTTTACCTTTATAGCTGAAAAAAGCTAATGTAGGCTTATCTTTCAGTACTTTTGAGCAGATACGAATTAAACAAACAGCCATACGCTGCTCAAATTTTTCTGTTCAGTAGCTTCTTTGCTTTATTAACATCTTTCCAGCCTTTCTAAAAAGATCTTAAAAAGGTTCCATTGGGTTTCCTGGTAATGAAAATTTATGTACCAGTCACCAATTCATTCCTGCCCATCCTGTCATTTTGGAAATGAAGTTTCTGACAAAACAGTCTGGCACACTGTGTTTATAAATTTGGAATTTAGTCAGGAAATAGTAGCCCTCTTGGGGGCTGCTCACTTGAGTTGGCCTTTGAGTTGGTCCCATATTCCTGTGTTACCCAGGCTTGGCTTCAAGGAAGAAAAGGAAATGTTCCAACAAAGACAGCATCATCTGGCCTACACGGAGTGTGAAGGTACCTGGCCCTGGCTGTCCCTCTGCAACTTTCTGCTGGTAGTTTATGGAGCCAGGTGCTCATGGTTCCTATGGCTGTTTCCACACTCTGCCCTAGTGGAACACAGTGGGGCAGGAGAGTAGGAAGGGGATATTTTTCTGGAATCATCCCAATTCTCTCAAGAGCCAGACCTCTGCACCCCTCTGAAAGGACATTCTGCCCCAGTCACACACCCATGGCCTACCTGTTACCCAGAGGGCTGCAGAAACAAGCTTAGAGTGTAGAACAATTGCGGGCTACAGGGAATTGCAGATCACTGCCTGAGAGGGAGACAGGTGAATCTCAAGGCTATGCTCAAGAGGAGAACCCAGCCCTCGCTTTTTCTTTTGTTCAGTATATGACCACGAGTCCAAAAAGGTGATTGGTATAAAATTTTGAAAGTCTTAGGAACACTTAGCAACCTTTATCTCTGCTAAGGTTGAAAATTCTGTACTGAGTTGCTCTTCTTGGGAAGATCCACCTTAGTTAATAGCTAACCACATGCTGGTCTCTTGAGTACCAGGGCCCATGGGAGATCTAGTGGGAAACAGAAAACAGAAACAGGGCATGATGCAGGGGGAAGCTGATACATCATCTCTCACTCAAGTTCATTGTCATTAATTTCATAACTCTGTTTCATAGAATTCACTTGAAAGCTACTCATGATAGTTCTGTGGAAAAAAAAAAAAAGAGTTAACCTCCCGGTTTTCTCCATTAATAACTAACTACATAATCCCTTAATTTTTAAACCAGTGTGGAATAACTGACTATGAAATGGTAATGAGCAACTAAAAACATTCAGGTGCCTTTTGGTTTTCCATCTGTGGTATCAGTTTTGATTTTCACCTGCCACGGAACCATTTTCATTACTCAAAAAGGTATGTCCTTTCTAGCAGAATGTCCATGTTGTCATGACTGGTGAGTTCTCATACAAGTCCAGAGCCACTGGGTCTGAGAACAAGCCCTGCATTTCTGCCAAACCCTAGCCACTAACCGTCCCTGGGGAGACTCCCTGTCTTGAGCAGGAAGGCAGAAAATCATTTTCCAGGCAGTTTTTCACTTGGCTGTTGGTTGAGTCATCATCACATTTTAATTTCTTTCTGATTACAGTGTGCTGCCACACCCCCTCAACCCCCACCATTTGCCTCAATCCACAACTAATGGTCATTCTGGCAGATAGCAAGTTTCTTTTTTGCTCGATTTAAGTACGAATACCTAGTGCTGGCTTTTTAAAAAAAAAAAGTCCTCTTGGAGAAAAGCTTAACTTTTTATTAAATAGCAAAGCAATGCTTAGGTGATAGAGCTCTCAAGGTGGAGGTTCTTTCCCACAATGAGAGGTTGGTGGGAGGGGGAAGATAGAGGTAGTACTACGGCTGCCCCCTGTGACTGCCCTGTCCTCTTTTTGGGTACTCTTTCCAGCTAAACTCATCCCTGGATTGCTTTCCTGTTTGATGACATATCAATATCCAGCAGAGGTGGGAGGTTTTCTCTAGAAGCCATCCAGGAAGGATCTGGAGGCCCGAGAGGCTCTCGGGTGGGGAGGGGCTTTTAGGAAAAGGAATTGGGAACCTTTTGATAGACCTCTCGTAAAAGCCTTCCCAGTCCACTTTAAGGTTCCTGTGTAGATGGTGGTCTGGCCTTTTCTTTGAAAACTTGAGAAAAGGAGCATTTTGTGGGCAGACAAGAACTTTCTTTTCCATTTTAGAAAAAATGAGTTCTGAAGAGGAGGCATTTATGGAACCCTGGTTTGTAAGTTACACTCTTAGATAGTGCTCCGTCTTGTGCCTTGTGGAATGCTAACTGGCCCTGTTACAGCTGGTCACTCAGAGAAAACACAGTCCTCCTGAAACTTGCTGGGGGTCTGTGGTGTGGCTGCATGGTGATGGCATTGATCAGTGATATGGTGTTCACCTAGAGAGTTCTGGATTAATGGTCTGTATATAGTTTCTAACTGATCATGAAAAAAATTGACTCATAAACCTCAATCTATCCATTTGAAAAATAATGTCTGTTATCTCACAAGCACGTTAAGGTTGGATGAGATAATGAGGGCAGTAGCAGGTTCAGTGTCATGATTATTCCGTGTTGATGTGAATCTGCTACCCAAATGTTAAAATCTGAGGTAGGAAAAGTCAATGATTGGAAGGATTGTGTGAAAGGAATATGACACTCTTACTTAAGAATTTAAACAGGAGCCCTGAGGTTAGCATTGTTGGTTTGAACTAAACAAAACTGATTTCAGTGCATATAGAGCTGCAAATAGGCTATTAGCTTAGCTTCTGGCCATGACATGCAGGGGATATGTGGAGGAACCAGAAAAATAGCTCTGTGGGAATGTGACTAGTGGAGTTCCCAAGAATTTTCCTCACATGTGACTCAACTAGCCCCAAAAGGAAGTACAGATCTGGTTCCCTGGTGACTAAGGAGCCAGCACAGCTATAAAACCCAGAGACTAAGGATGAAGGAAATGCCACAGGAGTCAAGGGAAGCATAATGTGAAGTCAAGAGAACAGAAGAGGCCAGCAGCTTAGAGCCCAGAAGTGCCTAGGAAGCATTTGGAGGCCAGGTCAGGCCTTGACCAGCAGTTCTGATGCAGAAACCTCCCAGAGTAGGTGGCCAGCCTCACACCACAGCTTCTTGAGCATCTGGTTCAGAAGGAGCCAGCCTACAAAGGATTGAGCTGGCCCCATTGGAGGAATTTGGTAGCCTGTTATCAGACTCCCGTGATAACAGGCAGGTTGGGTAGTGTCTCATTGGTGTTGATAACCTTTAGAGTGCTTCTTAACATAAGTCTTTGCACGTGGCTTTTTCTGGTTAGATGATGGCCATTTTAGGAATGAAGGAAGAAGAGAATCACAAGCAGAATGATCTACTGAGTCCCTGGGAATGGATGAGGAGAGCTCCCTTGAGAACTTGATTGATTGTCTCTCTGAGGTGCAGCACTCACTTGGATGGAAATGGTGTATTGATTCAGTGAATAAAATCAGATGATATCTCCAGCTTGATGCCAATGCCTGACTAGAATGTAGCAGGAAGGTACCACTTGCCCAGGGCCCCTGTGATCTTTAGTGACTGCCCTCGAGGGGACTGGAAAGCAGGGTCTAAGCAAACTTTGGCACTCTGTTCGTCATTGGCCAGCTTTCACACTGTGGCTTAAGCTACAGCTGGCACCCAGCAGAGTGAATGTCCACATCGTCAACCTCCACTGCCACATCCATTGGTTTCAGAGTCAGAGAAATTTTTCTGTCCAGTAGAGCTGCAGCTAAGCCAGGATAGAGCTGGAGGTGTGGACTGCAGACTTTGTGGGAGCTTCTGAGGCTAAATCACAAATACTAATCTTGGTTCCTGGCACCTGCTTTATCAATTTGTGTTTGTTGTGCCTGCTGGTTGCCAGCTGGAAGGTGGCTGCTGTGGGCCTTGGCTAGGTGGATGACCGAAGCCTGTCCATCTCTTGGCTCACTTTTAAGTTGTACAGGTGGCTTATTCTCGAGTTACCCCCACTGTTCCTTCCCCCCTTTCACTTGGGCAGTCTCAACACATTGATCCCATCAAAGCACTTGATGCCAGATGAACCCCAGTATTTGGTGACGCATATAGGAAAACTGTGTTTGCTTATATAAACCAGAGGACCTGCTCACCATCCTTGGCTATTCCAAGTTGCCACTCCTCGCCTGCTAACAGAAAAACTAGTATTCCAGGGCATAAAATGCATATAGTGTTTATTTAATAACATGCAATCACAAACCATCCCACCCTCTTTTCTTACCTTAGAAAGGTCTTCTGTGCCAGTGTACTTGGTAAAAGGCATCACTGAGGGGAGAGTGGGGCTTGGCCCAAGGAGCTTATGAATCCACCCAGATGTGGAGTGTCCCCACCTCCCTGTTATGAACCCTGTCTTATATATAGTCATGCTGAACACATCACGCTCTTCTTTTTCTCAAGCCAACATTTACCTTTGATGTTGCCCAGGGTTGGCCAGTGCTGGAACAATTTCTAAATATAGACGCACGAGCAGACTAAATCTTAGAGCCTGGCAGCAGTTCAGTTGGCCAGTGCAGCTTTAGTTTTTATTTGATTTATCATTGTGTTTCTGACAGGTTGGATCATGTTGTTACAGAGAGTGCCCAGCCCAGAATCACTTTGCCCATGTCTGGATCCAACAGCCATGGGCCACAGCACGTGACAACTGATAACCAAATTCATGTCATTCATTTAGCAGGCAGTGATCCAACCTGGCAAGTACAACTCAGGAAGGCAGCTCTTCCTGAGAGAACCTGTAGGAGAAGGAGAGCAGTGATCAAGAAAACTCTAGAAAGGCTACAAACCCATGGCCAGACAGAGCCATTTCAGCATGGATTCTAGCAGTCTCATGTTGGCAATTCTTCTTTTTTGCTAGGATTGAAGATGTTGTAAAAAGGAACAGGAAGAATCATTTCTAATCTGTTAATTTTAAAGCAATTGAAAATATCAGCCAACTTCATCTCTTAGTGCCAGTAATGTTGGGAAACCCACTGGCAGTGTTGTCGGTGCCAGGCTAATTGGGGATGTTAGCCAGGGCAACCACTGCCCCACAAGCTACAGAATTACTCTGGCACTCTAGCCTGAATTAATTGGGATATATGTGAGTTATATGTAGAGAATTGACCATGGAAATGTTAACTAGCCCACTGAGAGAAATCATCTTCCCAAGTACTGCAGATTTGGGAAATTTATGAGAACTCTTAAGAAAGGAAGAAAAACTGACTTGACAAAGATTTTTTGTTTGTTTCTTTCAGCTTTTCCGTTATGTTCTTTCCCAAATGAACACAAACAACAACGTGTTATATTTAAACATATTTTTAACTTTAAAAATTAGTCGCATTTTATGAACTGAATCAAATAAATACTTTTTTATGTATTTTTTTTTTGTAGTTGTAGATGGATCCAATACCTTTATTTTACTTATGTATTTTTATGTGGTGCTGAGAATTGAACCCAGTGCCTCACACATGCCAGGCAAGCACTCTACCACTGAGCCACAAGCCCAGCCCCTCAAATAAATACTTTTTATATACTTAACTATGAGTTTTCAAACAGGCAGACCCATCTGTAAATTGGTTTCTTTACTGGAACTGAGTTCCATTATATGTTTGTAAACAGATATCCAGAGAGAGATGGAAACCTGGTTCCATGTGGAGATCCTTTGAAAGGGTGTTTTGTTTGTTCACCCCTCTGGTTTTGTCACTGGAGATTCAAGGATTCCTCTCTACTCAGGACAAATGGGGTCCTTGGCATACCTGTGCCAGAGACATAGACAAAAGTTTATCTAGAAAAACAGAGGCACTTTGAAGGGAGAATGTGGGGCATCCCCAGAGGCAGAGACAGCAACAAGGAGTGTTGGTGTGGAGTGTTGGTATTGTTAGAGGGCAAGCTATGGGCTGGACTGGTGATGATAGTGTTACCAAAAGCTCAGTCCTTGTACTCAGTGCCAATCCAATAATGACATGGTTTTAAGACAAAGAGAAAAAAGGTTATGTTGCTTTTCTAGTCAAGGAGAAACACGGGGGACTTCTGTCCCAGAGGCTGTGATTCTGCCCACAGGGTCAACAGGGGGATTTAAAGTGTTTCAAAGGCTACATGCCACGTGTTCTCAGGCCCAAGTTGTAATTCACTTGTTAATCTGGGAGATGGTCATTTCTGAGATCCTGGTGCCATCCCCAAGGTCTGCATTACTTCAGTCCTGTGGCAGGTGTGTGCTCAAGGACACATAATTCTGCCTAGGATAGGGAAGAAAAGTAATCCTGTTCCCCTGAGATTAGGAAGGAGGAGAAAGAGAGGAAGAGAAAGAAACATGTCCTTTTAAAAATAAGTCACAGTGACAGAGCAACAAGGGCTATTTTTAAAGTGTAAAATGGACCACTGTTACAGTAGGGCTGAGACCCTGTCCCCAGTGCTGCCCAGCTGGCTGGAGGGATGTGCAGCAGTAGCATTCGGATTCTGTCCTTCTCCACCAACAGATGGGAGGCCTGGCCTGCCTATCAAGATAACACATGCTGTTGGGTCAGTGTCTGGACCTCAGTTGTGGCACCTGAAAGCAGGATCATGTCTTGCACCACCTCCTACTGGTAGAATTCAGCAAAGGGTTTTACTTTGTTTTCCTTCTCTTTTCCCCTCCCTCCCTTCCTCTTTGACTTCTTTTTTCTTTTTTCTTCCTTTTTTTCTTTTAGAGGATATAAATTATTTTTTGTGTGTGTGATTCCAGGGATTGAACACAGGGTGCTTTACCCCTGAGCTATATCCCAAGCCTTCTTTCCCCCACTCCCTCCTTTTTGAGACAGGGTCTCTGAGTTGCCAAGACTGGCCTCAAATTTGTAATCCTCCTGCCTCAGCCTCCTATGTCACTGGAATTACAGGCATGCACCACCACACTTGGCATAAAGCGCACTTTTGAGGGTATCATCTCTAATAGCTAAATTTATTTCTTAACTATAGATTTGAAAGAAATGCAAAAATACTCAAATAGGGAGTAGAAGGATAAAAGAGAAAAAGATATGTTCCTAAGCATATTTGAAATCCTTTATATTTGTAATTTACCCCCAAATTTCATTTTAAAGAATGATAAACTGTTTGGTAAGACATTTTTCCCTTTAATGGAGAAAGATCTTTGTCCCTGGGGTCTCATCTTGAAGTCTATAGGGTGTGGTCATTCTCTGTCAGCAGCTATTGAAGAGCCTGCATTTTAAATGCTTCCCAAGCTCCTTCCTCTCTCTGTGCCCTTTCACAGTCTGGCAAAGAGTTGGAGGTTATTGCCTTTCTTCAGAATTAGCTGGAAGGATGCAGGACCTAGAACAACCTCTGGACTGTCATTATTATAAGGACTTGTAGCCAAATGTGTGACCCCTCTCAAATTCGAGCAAGTCTGTGAATGGAGCAGGGATGCTGATGGTGTGGCTGTGTGTGTTCTAAGGCTGGGAATTTCTCTCAAATATGATGACTTCACTGTGTCAATCCAGTATATGAAGAGAGGCACTTGCTTGCCCATGGTCAGGTAAATGAGATGTCCAGCCTCAGCCAGGTGAACTCTGGCAAACAGAGTTATGAAGACATTAGGAACTGGGCTACCTGAAACAGCGGAGGAAATGGGGAATGAGCTGACCTAGGAGTGTCCAGTGCGGGGATAACACACAATGTGGTTTTGTTCAGTGATGAGGGAAAAGAGGCAAAGCACAGAGCTCAGGGCAGGGAAGGACTGCTCAGATAGGTGACATGAATGTGAGCCAAATGGCTGGCAGAGTAGAGTCCTTTCCTAGAGAGCAGTTTTGTTTTGACCAGAAGTGGAGACAGGCACCTGGGTCAGGAAACAGTTCCCCACCATGATAAACTGGTGCTCACAGGCTGGATGTGGGTGTGGAATGATCGATTTGCAAGAGCTGTGAATTCAGTTGAGTGAGAAGAGGAACAGCTTGGAAAAGGACACAATCCAAGTTTGTATACTACTCCATGCCAAATAGAGCACCTTGAAGTTTATCTGCGCAGTTGATTTGTACTCCAAGATTTCTTCATAGTCTAGTAAAGATCAACCTTGCCCTTGAATGAACTCTATATGAGCTGCAGAAACAAGTATTTGGACTTGCCCAAGATTATGAAATGGAAACAAGCCAGTGAACCCTGAAAGTCTGCGCTTTTCTTGGCTCATAGGCTCTGGCAGTAGAAAGTGAGACCAGAACATGGCTGGGGGTTATATTGGTTCATGTCTAAGTAGGTCAGTAGCCTACTGGCTAGGTCTATTCAAGAATGACCAGTGACATGGGCTTTGAGTCTTCTTACCCATTTCTCTAATTGGGATGAAGTTTCCTTTCCTTTCCTCCCTAAAATAGGAACTCCAGAAGTCACCTTAGAGAGGTTCTGATCCTGAGTGCTCATGCACTGCATACCTGATCTCCTAAGGCCCAGAGAGTCAAGGCACTGCAGGGATTCATCCCTGTGGACCAGCCAACTCCTAGGCCCTTGGAGCCTCGTGGCCCTTACTCTCTGCTGTGTGCCACATCACAAGTGCCCAGTAGTGGTGGATGATAAGGATTAGGCCTTGCCACACCTCGCCCACTGGTTGAGTTTGACTACATTATTGATCACAGCAGACCTAAAAAGGGTTAGGATGTTACCCATTTCCTGTAAGGCCATGCTTTCGTAGCAAAGTTTGCACAAGGCTGACTTTGAGTTGTTAAAAATAGTTTTCTCTGGGCACAGTGACAAACATCTGTAGTCCCAGCTACTCGGGAGTCTAAGGCAAGAAGATTGCAAATTCAAGGCCAGCCTGGGCAACTTGGTGAGACTCCTGTCTTTAAATGAAATTAAAGGGTTGGGGATGTAGATTACTTTTGGAGTACCCTCAGTTCAATCCCCAGTACCAGAAAAAAAAGAGTTTTGTAAGTAAAGCTGGCATATCTCAATGATCCTGTATTCCTGTGTAGTTAGATTTTATTAGAAGGACTATTCCACAGATTATAACCTCTCAAAATCATTTAAAGCCACACTGCCTATAAAACATGAATGTTGTGACTTACCATCTGTAAAACTTCACTGACAATAACAGCTTTGACGTATTTAATTTCTGATAAACATGTTATCACTCCTGTCAGTTCAGAGAAGCGTTCAATCTTCTAAAGCATTAGCTTTTTTTTTTTCACTCTGTGTCTATGAAGAAGAACCAGTAATATTTTATTAGTAAATACTATTTGTAGCCTGGGATCTCTCTTGGTTTACCAACAGATTCTTCAATTCTGTACTTTACAGCAAGTGCTTACTCTAATGCTTATGCCTCAGAGCCACCTGGGAGCCTGGCACGGTGCACAGGCCAGCGGGATGCCTGAGCCACTCCATTTGGTCACTGGAGCCAATGGCCTTCTCTGTCTCCACTTGCTAACCTCTAGCTAGAGGTCACTTTTGCACTGCAATGACTTTGGTGAATATTAATTCTTTTCTTTCCAGATATTCCTTTTATATTAAATTCCATGTCATAAATTATTTTCTGTTATCCAAACCCTTTTCTCATGTCTGAAATATTTTGTTATCCTACTTTCTCTTGTTTTTGCTTTATTCTCAATGACTTCTAAAAATTTGCAAATGAAGCTTTAATTCTTTAACTCTGAAATATTTGTACTCTTACCTTCTCCAACTAACACATTGTTTCTAAAATTTGATTCCAAAGTTCCAACAACCCTGGATCCATTCTACATATTCCAGAGTTCCATGCACATAGTAATTCATCTTAGAAGGTGTTAAGATGGAAAATTTGGCATGTTTCATCTGTAGAGGTTGGAGTTTATTTAGCAATAATTCCTCATACTGAAGTAGATTTTTTAAAATATGTAAGCAATATAGTAAAATGTCTTGAAGGCCCCATTATGCTTTCTTCTTATATTGAGTTCAAATGTTACAGCCTTTTTATAAGAGAAGTCTAGTTTCTATTATTGATCCCCCCTTTTACTTAGATAAGCCACAGTCTGATATTTACAATATTAAAGTAAATTAACTTAAGAAGGAATAGACTGACTTTTATATACTGGCTATAATTCTAAGCACCAAAAATGAGCCAAAGGAGACCAAAGAAATAGGAAAATGAGGCATTGAAAGGGAGCCAGGATGTGTTTGGAAGGGATGACAACTCCCATCATGGCAGAATATGTCTTTCTTGGCATTTACTCTGAGTTCAGAAATAGAGGAAGAAAGAAGGTAGATGGTACCACAGACTGAAATTAATACAGAACACACCAGGACTCACATTGAGTGTAATCAGACACTGGCTGTACTTATGCAAATGTATGCATAAAGTTTTCCTATGAATAAATCATCTGCATCAACCTTAACACTCAAGGTTAATGTAAGTCATGATAGGCCAGCCACAACTGACTTCTCAAGTAGCACCTGGAACTGTTAGGCTTTACTTTTTATCCCATAGTTGTGCTTGAATGCCCTCTGAACCCTTGACAAAATGAACTTTGAATCTTAAAGACCTTTAAGACTTCCATTATCTTCCACTGGAAAAGGCAGTAGTACCTTCTTGGGAAGGAGATAGGGTAGGGGGGTTATGAGGATGTGGTCTTTTTTAATCTATTCATTCTAGTGACATTCAAGCTAGTTAGCTATTTGTTTTATTTTTACTTAACCTTCACTGGGAATGTGTTCTAGTGGTAAACATTTGGAGGCTTGCTTAAAGGAAGGAGATGCTTAAATTTGCCTAGGGGAAAATGTGCTTGCTCTGTTCTTTATAAAAATAAATCAAGAATTGCAGACATACTCCTGAAGGTCCTGGGACTGACAGATTAGAATGCTAAGATCTTTTTAGTATTAGCATGTGCTTTTCTTTTGTGTGAACACAGGTAAGATAATAAGATAATCTGGATTAAGGTTAAGACATATTGTTCTAGCAAACTGCTCCTGTGAGTATTCCATGCCTCTGAGTATAGCATCGTGTTGTTGGCTTCTTCCCATAACCCATGGGTCTATTAAGAGGCCCCACTGAGTGTTCTATTTTTATTTCAAGGCATTTGAAGCATTCTGTAAGTATAGGAAGGCATTAAAAATAAGAAACAGGGTGAGTGCAATATTTATAGAAGAGTTAAACCCATGTTCCAGGTGCTTATCAGACATTTAGTACAAATGTGCAAGCATTGATTGAGCTCCCGGCTTGTCCAAAGCACTGTTAAGGGGAAAACCAATGTAGACAAGATGATCCAAAGGCATGTAACCAATGTTTAGGGATCGTGATCAAATACTGGAGTGTACATGTGAGGGGCCTGGAGGTCACTGGCAGGAGGGAAGTGTTCTCCCTTGGTGTGGTGCACCGAGCCACACAGACAGCTCCTCCAGGGCACGGGAGTTCCTGGGAAAAGCTGTGCAGTTTCAGAGGGCTGGCGACCCCTGCAGCTGTTAAGTCAAGCTCTCAGTTATCACATCGAACAGTTTTGACCAAATCAAGGTGAAAAGAGGACCTTAGAAATTATGATCCTTCACTAGAACATCACTTCGTGCCTGAAAGAACCTTTTCTATTTGTTAACCAAAAACCACTTTTGAAATGCCACAGGTACCGTAGATTACCTGCCTTACTTACAAAGTTTTCTGCAGTGCCTTTATGTTAAGGAGATTTCACTGTAGAGTGCTTTATGTGCAACATGGAACTTCCCTATAAGCTTTCCTTCTGTTGGTTTTATTCATTCCAAACTAGGAAATTAAACAATTATTTAAAATGCTCCTAGTTGGGCACAGTGGCACACACCTATAATTCTAGCGACCCTGGAGGCTGAGGCAGGAGAATTGCAAGTTTGAGGCCAGCATGGACAAATTAGTCAGAGCGTGTCTCAAAACTAACTGGATATAGCTCTCTGGTAAAGCACCCGTGGTTTCAATCCCCAGTGCCAAAAAAAGAGAGAGAAAAAAAAAAAAGTTTCTTCGTTTCTTCGTGATTGTTTAAAAAAAATAAAATACATGCAAGGTCTTCATTTTTTCTTTTAGGGAAAAAGAAATAGTGGTTTCAGACAGTGCTTCTTTGGGAGCCAGAAGCACTGCAAGTTGACAAAGCTTTGTCCAGCCATGGGGTACACATTCAGGCTGGCTGCTCGGAATGACATCGGCACCAGGTATGATGTTTCCTTTACTTCTTGCCCTTCAGCTTTTAGGTGGTGATTCTGGAACTTTCTTCTTGTTGCTGAAAGGTGTGAGGAAGCCCATTACTCCACATTGGGCCAGCTTGAGATTTTCAGAGAGGAAATCCCACTCAAGGGAGAAGGCCTCATCTGAGGTGATAATGCCACCGTGGCCTCTTTGCACTGTGTTAACTATACTAGGAAGGCCCCATGGGAGTCTCAGAACCAAGGTGAAGTTATAGATTTTAAAAGGAATTCCTTGTGGGGCTTTATTTTTCAGATCATGAATCTTTTTCTTTCAGCCTTTTGTTTTGTTTTGTTTTTAGCAATCTTGTCTTCTAGTAACCTTTTTAAATTCTGTGAGTATTTCCTGACACAAAAGAGGAGCATGTTGGGCCTCCATTGTCATCAAGCCCAGGGAGATATTCCCAGGCCTGGGTTGTCCTGGGTTCCATTGCATGCCTCAGGCTGCACAAGAAAGGTCAGGACAGGTGTGCAGCCAAGCACACATTGGTTAAAGAAGCTTATAAAGGCTACTTTTCAGCCACACTTACTAGATAACTCTTGATGAAAGGAAAAAATCCTTTTCCTTCACCACTGCTTGTTGAAAATTCTCCTAATGATTCAGTACCTCAGAGGTCCACAACCTTTTCCAGCCTGAAGAACTGCTTTCTCACATCACAGGGTTTTGCAGAACTGCCCACTTGACCCATGGTGGCCATTTTAGTTTTAGAGTTCCCTGGGTGGAGAAGTCATAATGATAAGGCATCTATGGTTCAAGGATTTTAAAATGAATTGGAAGCATCTACAAACTTTTGAAAAACAGCCCTGTATCTATTTGTAAAACATTTCATCAATAGTTATTAGTGCTCACATTGATTTGAAGACACTTTGGGAGCTTTAACTCATAGCTTGATAAACATGATACTCTGTGCTATGCTTATGTTCAGTGATTTTGGAGGTAAAATAAATTCTTAAGTCCTGTAACTGGTATGCTTTTCTAGCAGCAAACTATAGCGGGGCAAATAGGGCAAGTCCAGGGTACCACAGGGAATATCACACAAGGGGTCCTTGCCTGCCTTTGCTTACTGAGCCTGTCTGACCCTGACTTGCCAACCCAAGCAGCTTCGGCAAGTATAGGCTCCTCTTAAAATCCCAGGACTCCTCATGTGCTCCTAAGTATGTGTCTCCTTGTGTTCGTCTCTCTGCAGTGGCTACAGCCAAGAGGTGGTGTGCTACACATTAGGGAACATCCCTCAGATGCCTTCTGCACCCAGACTGGTTCGAGCCGGTGTCACATGGGTCACACTACAGTGGAATAAGCCAGAGGGCTGTTCACCTGAGGAAGTGATTACCTACACCCTGGAAATTCAGGAGGATGAAAATGTAAGTTTATCAGGTTTTATACCCCTACATGTGTTCCGTGTAAGTCAGCACTGTCATACCTACGAGGTATTATGAAAGCAGACTAGCTATCTCAGTTTAAAACCAAACTCTTAGTCTCTGCCACTGCCACCACCACCACTACCAGCAGTACCCTGCTCTTCCCAATCTTGGTAAATGGCATCCTGTCTTTCCACATGGGTAAACAAGAACACCTGGAGTCATCCTTGATCCCCATGTATGATCAGTCAGCAAATCATTGCAAATCTTCCTTTAAAATTATCCAGAAATCTCACCATTTTGCACCATCTCCACAACCAATAACCTTATACCAGTCACTTTCATCTCACCCTTGGATGACTGCAATGGCCTCTGAATATTATCCCTGTCTTCACCTATACTGTATGACAGTCTGTTCTTCACTCCACCTGAGTGGTCCTGTGGAATACAAATGGATCATGTCTGTTCTCTGCTCAGAACCCTGCCTGACGGTACCATCTACTCTCATCCACAGGAAAAGCCAGAGCTCTTCCAGTGCCCACAGGGCCCTGGGTGACTACGTTTCCCTCGCTGCCCTTGTCCCCTCCACTGTTGTCTCATGTCTGTGCTTTGGACACACCAGGTGTGTTCCAGTCTCTTGACTTTTACATTCTTATGCCTTCCAGACACCTTGGACTCACTTCCTGAATTTCCTTCAGGTCTCCTCTCAAATGTAACCTCTTAAAATAGCCCTTTCCTGACCATTTTGTAGAAGAGCACTGTCCAGCAGAACATTACCCAATGTTGGAAATTTTCTGCAGTTTGCGCTGTCCATTAAGGCTTCACTGAGTTTCATGTGGCTACATGCAATTGAAATATGGCTGTGGGCCCAAGGAGCTGAGTATTGTATGAAATTTGAACTTGAAGAGCCACATGTACCAGTCTTTTAAGAGGCCTAGACAGAAGGATCACAAGTTGGAAGCCAGCCTCAACAGTCTAGCAAGACCCTTAGCAAATTAGTGAGACTCTGTCTCCAAATAAAAAGGACTGGGGATGTAGCTCAGTAGTGAAGCACCCCTGGGTTCAATCCCCAGTAACAAAAAATAAAAGAGCCACATGTGGCTACCCATGCAGCTATAAGAAGTAGCACCTCACTACTCTACCACTCCATCCTCTTGCCACCTTTAGTTTCTGTCACAGCACTTAATACTGCATGGTATGCTTTCTATTTGTATGTAGGGTTTCTTTTTTCTTTTTAATTGCCCCTTCCGCAGTCAGCTTAAGCTTCTTGTGGGTTGGGTTCCATGTGTTCTTGGGCAGAGCTGAATTCCCAGAGCCCAGAGGAGAGTCTAACACATAGAAAGTGCTCAGCAGTATTTAATGAGTGAATGAATAATAGAGAATGCTATTGAGTGAATTCTGTGCATTCAGCTTTTAGTGGAATGGTTCTACCGCGTAAAATTATGCCCTTCCCTGTCTAAGTATCCTTTCTTTCTTGGCCAGAAGAGGACACTGCATGCTCAGGAACCTCAGCTCCAGTTAATTATCTAGTACTCTGTGGAGTGAACGTGAAGACCTCAATAACAGAGGCTTTTTTCATGACAGATGTATTGTTAAATATGATTTTAAAAAGCACTTCTTTGTCACAATAAGTTGACCAGGCCAAGGAGAAATGACAATGTGACAGAATGAAATTTTTATTTAAGGCTTGAATGCTGTCCACTGCACCATGGACTTCTGATACTCTGCAGTAGCTGCCAGACATTGCTCACTGGCAATGGTAGGAAGAGGCAATTGTAAAGATCCCTTTCAAAGGAATTGAAAGCCCAGATTTTATGATACTGATGTTTCTTTCTGGCTTTGCCTTTTTAGGATAACCTTTTCCACCCAAAATACACTGGAGAGGATTTAACCTGTACTGTGAAAAATCTCAAAAGAAGCACACAGTATAAATTCAGGGTGAGTCAATCATTTCGGTACCTGAACTGCTTAAAAATGAAACTGTTTAATGTTTCACATTTACCATTTCAAATTGACTCTACAGGTTAAAAAATGTTGAAGTTCACAGTGCTCTACATTTTTAAAGTAACACTTATACTTTAATTTTAAAATCTACTTTTGAGACAGAAAACTGTCATAATGTGCTGTAATACATTGCATTACAGCATATCTAGGTGCCTTAGCTTATGAAGACAGCCAAATGCTAAGAAGAGCACCTGTCAATCACCAGCATCTGACTCCTTTCTATTCCACATTTCTCCTTGGAATCATATTTCTGTTTTGCTCTCTGTTGTCTTTTGCTCTTCTGCCCTTATCTTTTTCTTCACCTATTTTTTTGTTTTTCTCTCTTATTGCCCACCCTCTCGCACTCTCTTTGGTCATTAACAAGCACTATTAAGATGGAGAGAATGTGGAGGAGAAGGAACACTTGTACACTGTCGGTGGGATTATAAATTAGTATAGCCTCTATGGAAATCAGTATGAAGGCTTCTCAAAAGACTAGGCATGGAACCGCCATAGGAGCAGCTTATGCCCCTCCTGAGTATCTATCCTTAAGAATTAAAGTCATCATACTATAGTGATAGATGCGTGCCCATGTTTATGGCAGCACAATTCACCACAGCCAAACTATAGAACCAGCCCAGGTGTCCGTCAATAAATGAATCGACAAGAAAACACAGTATATATATGCAATGGAGTTTTATTCAGCCATAAATAAAAATGAAATTATGTCATTTGTAGGGAGAGGAAGGGAACTTGAGAGCATTATTTATGTTGAGTGAAATAAGCCAAACTCAGAAAGTGAAGGGTTGTATGTTTTCTTTCAAAAGTGGAAGTTAGGAAAAAGGAAAAGAAAGTTTCAGCGGGGAGGGCTGTCTTATGAAAACTGAAGGGAGATCAGGAAAGTAGAGGAAAGAGACCAGGAGGAAGGAGGAGAGGAGGAAAAGGAGAAATATTGGGGGATAATATTTTACCAAATTATATTGCTATATTGCGTGCACGGGCAAATACTTAACAACGAATCCCTCCATTACGTAAAACTGTAATGCATCAATGAAAAAATATTGTAATGCACCAAAAAAAACACCCTTAGCATTACAGTAGGACTTTGTGTTAGAGCTAAAAGAGTGACTACAACTTGGTGATCACTAAGAGAAAAGGCACTGTAGTGCATGTAATGACTTTGGAGATAGAAGATTCCCTTGATTCCACCCTTCCTCCTCTAAATTCAGGTCCAAGTGATGTATTTTGGCACATAGTAGTCATTCAATAAATATTTGTCATGTTTTCCTGTGGAATGTATAACTGTTTGAGGAAAATGGTAGTTTTGATGTATTAAACACCCTTATTACTGAAGCCAACTCTGAGAACACAGCTGTACTGCTAGCATTTCTCCACCAGGTGGCAGTACCCTGCCCATAAATAAGTGAAGGGATTTTTTTTATCTGTCTCTGCCCCATATATTCCTTCTATAAAACAATACAAAGTACTGATTTTATTAGATCTTCTTGAAAGGATAAAAATGTCTTTAGCTAAAATCTGCCTTATGATTTTATTTCTGATTGCTGAAAACTAAATATACAAAAAATAAGGCATCGTAAAAGACATACTGTTAAATCAGCGTTTACGTTTAGAGAAGGAAAGTGTGTGTTCACACTTCTGAGTTATAGATGCCTTGGTCTTTCCATGTTTAGTCATTGATTTAATAATACTTGATAATTAAAGCATGTAAGTGTTTTCTTGGTTGTGTTACAGCTGACTGCTTCTAATATGGAAGGGAAAAGCTGTCCAAGTGAAGTTTTGGTTTGTACAACTAGTCCTGACAGGCCTGGACCTCCTACCAGACCCCTCATTAAAGGACCAGTCACATCTCATGGCTTCAGTGTCAAATGGGGTATGTTTATTACTGCGGCTTCTACTTCTTTTTTTGACAGATTTTTAAAAATTGGATTAATTTCAATAGTGATAAGCCACAAAAATACAGTATCATTCTTTTTTTTCTGTTTCTTTTTGAGGCACTGGAGATTGAACCCAGGGACATTTTGCCACTGAGCTATATCCACAGCCCTTTTTACTTTTTGTGTTGAGGCAGGGTCTTGCTAAATTGCTAAAACTGGCCTCAAACTCATGATCCTTCTCCCTCAAGTTTCCTGAGTTGCTGGGATTACAGGTGTGCACCACCTTGCCCAGCTTATATATAGTTAAATTTTAATGGAAATTTAAATGAATCGTTTTAAGAAAATCTTATTTATTTTATGATTCTCCTGTGTTACGTGTTTTTTCTTCTTTTATTCTTAATGTAATATTATTGATTAGAATGTGGTAATTTCAGAATATATAATCAATTCGTCACTAGCTTACCCCCCAAAATAACAGTATTTAACAAAAAAATTATTTATAAAGTTAATATTAAGAGTGAATTTCAAAATTTAGGTATGCCATCTTAAGTAATTTTGCAGTATAGCTTGTTTAAGTTACAGTGAAATAAGAAAAGTTTTGTTTTCATGTTGTTTGTATATAACCACCATCTTGAAGTGCAGGGAGTTTTCATAGTTAAGTTCCTGTGGGGTTTGGGGTTGCCAGGTAGAAGAATGTGACTCATTGATGTAATTTGGATTATTTCGTTGAAATGAATACAGCTGGAAGGTTGATAAACATTTCCACATTGCTCTGTTATGATGTTTGTAATCTTCACCAGTGTCTTATAACAGTAACTGAAAGGGGGAAAAAGAAGTCTGAAATAAGATTTTACCTCAAGCCAGGTGCCGTGGCACACACCTGTAATACCAGCGACTTGGGAGGCTGAAGCAGGAGAGTTCAAGGCCAGTGTGAGCAACTTAGCAAGACCCTCTCTCAAAATAAAAAATAAAAAGGGATGTAACTCAGTAGTAAAGCACCCCTGGGTTAAAGCCCCACTATCAAAAACAAAATGAAAAAGATTTTACCTCGCAACTGAGTAATATAAGGAGACCAGTGACATATAACTGTTTCAAGTCACCTACTAATTTTTGAGACAGAATTATTAGGATCTCTTCCCTGATTAGTGGTATGCTATGTTTGGCTTTGTAATATTATTGTGAATATCTATTATTGAAGTACGTATACATTAATGGAAATACCAGGTAAAAGCAGAGAGGAAGTGAATTTCCTAAATCCGTGTGTGCAAACTCAAGGTCTCTTAGAAAGTCTTCCTTTATGCCTAACCATGTGAGGCAGCAGACTGATAGTAAAGGCAGACTTCTTCATACTTGAGAAATCGTTCTGCTCAGAAAATAAAACTCCTGTTGAAACAGAGTTACCAGTAGACATACACCCAGGGTGCCATGGAGCCCTCCTGCTGTCTGGGAGGAGTGCATGTTCTTGTTGATCAGCAGCTCTGTTTTCATATTAGGTTCAGCAGGGGTAGAACAATCACTTAGCAGGAAACTGATAGGATGGATTTATTCCATTCTGAGGTTTTACTAGTTTTGTAGATTATTTTGCACTTCTGTTTTCTTTATCTGGCAAAAGAATCTAGTTACTAATAAAATAAATGAAGTAAAAGAACCAATAAAATAATAAAAACAAAAAGCAATATATGACTGTTTCATCTTACATAAAAGTCACCAAATATTGAAGAGTTGCCTGAGGAATTCTCTAAGTAAATTTGTTAATATAATTCTTAGAAATATCAGTTTATGTTTTGAGTTTTGTTCCTGTTTCACTAAATAAATACTAACTCTGACTTTTCTAGCTCTGAGAATTTTGAATAGTCTGATAATATTTAGAGTTTCTTGGTATGTTTATTTCTTTTATTTTTCAAGGAAGGAGTTGAATGACTTAATTATTACACTTTTTGGTCAAGTCTAGAATTAAAATGGTGTAGTGTTATATGATTTTGTGTAGTTTAATTATATTTACCAACAAAAATCAATACCCTCCCATTACTAATAAGACATCTGCTTATTTTCAGACCCTCCCAAGGACAACGGTGGTTCAGAAATCCTCAAGTACTTGCTGGAGATTACTGATGGAAATTCTGAAGGTGAAGTTCTTGGAAATGTCTTACAAATGCAGTGCAGTAGTAATCCATATTTTCTAGTATATTAAACATCCTTACAGAATAGCAGGCAGTCATTCATTCTAATAGAGCTATTACAATAAACTTTATCCACATATTACATGTTTTCTCTTTCAAACACAGCACCAGAGATCAGAGTCTGCTTGAAGTATACCTTTTTGTCATGTTTTTTTCCTATTTTCTAAGTCTTATTTTTTTATATCAGAGTTCCCAGTTAATAGAATAAATAAAGTTAGGGTTTTCATCCCCTTTTTCTGCAAATTCTCAAGAGCAAAGTGTCAGAAACAACTTCCCAGGAAGTATGAAATGGGGAGAATAATGGAATGCAGCCCTCAACAGCTTGCCACGCATGACAGACAGCAGATGGGATTGGGCCCCTGACCAGTGTCATACTTCAGTAACAAGTGTAGGAAATGTCTCTCAGTCTCCATTGTGACTCTGTAGTTAGATGATATACCCATTACTAGTCATACCATGTGTGTTAAAGTAGTACAGTGTTAGAAATCAAAATTCCTTGGTTAGGGGCTCTTTAAATATTATATTTTCTAATGTAATTCTTTAGGCTTTAATAGAAATATAGTTACCAGAACTTTAAAGATGACACATTATCTCACTTCTATTAAATAATTTCTGAAACCATTCATTTTTAAAAAGTGATACGTTTCTTGGGCACAGTGGCACATCCTGTAACCCCAGTGATTTAGGACACTGATACAGGAGGATAGCAAATTTGAGGCCAGCCTGGACAACTTAGTGAGATCTTATCTCAAAATAAAAAACAATTAAAAAAGAACTGAGGATGTAGCTCAATGGAAGAGCACCTCTTGGTTCAGTCCCCACCCAGTATTGCATAATAATCATATAGCAGCAGTAGTAATAGTAAAATAAACATGCATATTGGTAAATGCATATGCAAAGAAAGGAAGAGACTGACAGTAACTTTTACAAACAAGTAGTGTTGGTATGTGGCTTGCTTTTTATTCTGTACTGTGGCAGCCACCTGGAGTTTTTGGGTGATTAAGTCTTTTGGCTCTTATTTTTAACTTAGAGATGAGAATTCTTTGACATAAAATCATATCATAGAATCATATTCTATCCAAAAGTCTTTTTTAGTATTTTACATCAGAAAACTCACCTGGGAGAGAAGTTGTGCACATGCCAGTGGCTCATTGCAAGAAAGTGCGCATGTTTTGAATTCTCCTGGCTCTCTTAGCTATAGAAGACAAATCAAAAGTAGGTGTGATTCAGTACTTAACATTAAAAACCTTGCCAGTACCTGGGTGAGTGACTAATTGAATCTTTTTAGCTGTCCTTATTCCAGTCCCCTTCTCAGTACCAGTTTTCTGACCATTAATATCAGGTAATTGTGTTCAATATTCTCCTTCCCCATGTGGCCCTAGTACCTTTACTTACATTGTAAATCTAACCTATAAGCTGTTAAGGGAATTTGTGGACCGTGGTCTAGTAAAATATCATGTAATATCGTAAACATTTCTCCCCTAAAATAGCTTCATGGAGTATAAGGCTTCTGTGAGGTAATCAACCGGGAACAGCATGAGTGGGAGCAAACAGGTGGGGGACATCCCAGTGGCCCAGATTGGCGAGAAGACACTCAGTTGCAGTAGCCCATCGTGCCTTTCCCCAATGATATCAGCCTCTTCAGCCATCCAGCTTTCTCTCTTCACTCCTGAAAAGTGGCTGCATAATCTGGGTCACACTAGCTGTTTCATCTTTAATTTGTTACCCTCCTGGGCATTTTGTCTTAACCCAAAGGTCTCAGTCTGCAGTGGGAAGTTATCACTTGTTGTGACCTCCAGGCAGATAGGACTGGGTAGAAACCCTTCACCAGTGTCCAGACTTGTCAGGAGCCCCACTGCTGAGCAGACAGCAGACACAACTGGCCCCACACCAAAAGTGTTTCACAGCTTGGTCAACACTGTCCCATCTCCCCATACTACCCCCTGCCTCTTGTGCCAGCTATGGATGTCATGTGGTTTCCCACACCCAAACCTCATAGTCAGCAATGTAATCATGGTAATGGTAAGTAGTCTAGCCAGCAGTACCAAGTACTGAAAATGACTCCATGTTATTCTAGTGTTTAACTTAGCAGAAAAAAAGAATAGGTGATGTTTGTTTTCATGGCAACCACTTAAAACTTTTCTTATCAGTATTGCTTGGTATTACTACATTTTTACAAAAGACATAAACTCACACAAGTCTTGTTTTACAGCCAATCAGTGGGAAGTGGCATACAGTGGATCAGCTACAGAATACACTTTCACCCACTTGAAACCAGGCACTTTGTACAAACTCCGAGCATGCTGTATCAGCACTGGTGGGCACAGTCAGGTTGGTTTGTTTCTGGATAAAAGTAAATGTCTTTGGTCAGATTCAGACTAGCTGTATCTAAAACATCAGAATAAGTTGCAATTTAAAAATGTGTCTTGGTAATGCAGCCTGCCATGTTATCACTTCAGGAAATGAAAATCAGACCTTTTAAAATTGTGCTTTATAAGACAGAAAAAGTAGTCCCAAATGATTCTCAGCTGAGCTGTGATACTTTCAGGTGCATTTGTCCTTTAGTTATTTCCTAGAAGACACGGGCATAATCAGATGTGACAGTTGAAAATTGTCTGGGATTTGCATTAGCTAAAGATGAGAGACAAGAAAGGTATAGAATTTAGAGTCAGCAAGATAAGACTTCCACATAGCCCTGCTGTTATCACACTTATCTGTTGGTGAGCATTTGAGACATACTTTCCTCAAGGTTCTTTACTGCCATCTGCTGGGAAACTGTGAAAACCATGTAAATTTATAACTGAGCTGAAAGCACCTCATACAATTGTGCAGCGCCCAGCGTCCACATGTGTAGGCCACTGCTGTTCTCGTCTCCGTCTGTATGACTTTCGACCAGCCAGCTACCATGTTAGGAGCCTTAGTTTCAACTGCATGCTAGTCTCACGAGTTTGGTATAACCTAATAAATGCACATGAAGTGCTCTTAGAAATGAGATAATTGTCTTAGTGACTTTAATTTGTATTCAGGAAAGTGAGTGTGAAGCATGTCTTCATGGTAAAGATAGTCAACATGATAGTTCGAAGCCACTAATATTTAGAGAGAGGAGAAATGGTGTCTTGAAGGCCTGTTTTGGATTGACTATTCAAGAGAATGCCTGCCAATTAAATGCCTGATTTTTTTCCCCATCAATTCATTTCTAATGTTTTCTTTCATTTATGTCCACCACTGCCACACTGCTCACCCCAAGGATAGCAGGCCTGTAATGTGTAGATGCCCATATAGACGAATAATCTTTGAAAGCAAAGCCTAGCTAGAACACTCTTAGGCAGTAGCAGGATTCTCTGGAGTGCCTTCCATCATGAAGTATATGCCAATCAAAGCCTTAGATTATCAGCTGGTGCCTCCTGTGTGGGAGGGGCTACATGGGGTAGTGTAGAAGCTGTACTGCTTGAGTGTGTGGAGTCCATTGTTTGCACACTTCTCAGGGAGAGATTGAGTTTGGTTGAGCTGTATGACTCTGCCTTGTTTGCCCATACCTCAGCAAGAGGTCAGCTTCCACACCACCAGCCTTCTACAGCCAGGTCCTGCAAAAAAGAAGGCCTGTTCATTGGAGCATTAATAGAACCTGCTGGTTAACGTCAGAGTCAGTTGGTTAATACTAGTAGACTTTGCTTCTCTGCTCTGTCTGAATGGCTGGCCATTAAAATTCTGAAATTTAATCCAGCTGTCATTTTGTGTTGTCTTCTCTCCTCATGAAAGCTTTTTCTTATTTTGATTTAAAGGAAAATAATTATGTCCTTAGGATATACAGCACTCAAACCTACTCTTCTTATTTCAGAAAGAATCATTTTTACTGTACACAGAGGTACACACCTGTAATTCCAGCTACTCAGGAGACTGAGGCAGGAGGATCTCAAGTTTGAGGCCTGCCTCTACAAGTTAGCAAGACCCTGTCTTAAAATCAAATAAAAAGGGCTGGAGATGTAGAGCTACCTTGGTAGAGTGCCCCTGAATTCAATCCCTATTACTACCCAAAAGAGAGAGAGAGAGAGAGAGAGAGGGGAGAGAGAGAGAGAGAGAGAGAGAAAAAATGAATGAGAATGAATCATTCTTGTTGTAACCAATGCCATATACAGTAGAAGAAACAGTGTAAGTACACACACACCCCCCACTGATGTAAAGATCTTATAGTGTAAAAAGGCATATAGTATAGTGTACACGTTCAATATGGAGCTCCCTTTGGTTGGCATTTAAAGTTATGGAGTAGAATTTGCCTGGAATATGGAGGTCTTATAAATTCACAGTAACTAAGAGATGATTCTGTCTGGTATTTCTCCTGCAGTGTTCTGAAAGTCTCCCTGTTCGCACACTAAGTATTGCACCAGGTCAGTGTCGACCACCGAGGGTTTTGGGTAGACCAAAGCACAAAGAAGTCCACTTAGAGTGGGGTGAGTGAACAAATCTTCACATTGACATTGGCAGCTTGGACAATTAGAGATTAAGACTTAATGCTTAATTATTTAAGTATCAAGACTTCTTTCTTTTGAAAACTGATTTTTTTTTTTCCTGTCAAAGATGCCCATATTCTTCTTAACCTATGTTGGCCTGGGTTTCCATCATCCCCTGCCTCCCTTGCTGTCACTCATCCTCCTCTTCCTGATGGTGACATACAAGCTGTTTGTCCCTTACCCTTCAGAGAACACTTTTCTAGGGAGTTCCAGGATAGCTTGTCTTTTTTTAGGACATTTTCAACTTTATTTATAAAGAAAAGTTATGCTCGACTTACAGATTAAACCAAGAAACAGTTCATAGGGTAGCTGTGGATTCCTCTCCCTTTGTATGTAACCACCTGCTGCCTTATCACACGTGGTTCCTGTATTTTTATAGCATCGACTTTGACTATATTTGTATTTCCTGTTGTGTCAGCAGTTTACAGCATGTAAATTGCATGTGCAAATGTGGAGAATTGTAGTAGACTATTTTGTCTACTTTTGTCTAAAATGGAATAAAATATCATACCAATTTTGGGTTCTATGTTTAGATTCATCATGACCTTTGATTTCAAAGAGAGGATTCTTTTTCCATTTCTTCACTTTTTCTTACATTAAAATGTGAAGAAGTTGGAAATTCTGTTATTTAGGAATTATTTTATAAATATAATTAAAAACATTTAAATGTACTTGCTTTGGATAGTAGGAAAAACAATCGCTCAGGGACATCTACATTTGTTAATGGGGGGTTCCTTTGTAGAGGAATTCAAGAACAGGCCACCTACATGGTATTTTGCAAAACACTGTAGAAAATCAGATGTGATTTAGTCAACTAGAAGCACAGAAATGTCCTAAGATGAAGAAATTCTGCATTCCCAGATGTTCCGACATCTGAAAGTGGCTGTGAGGTCTCAGAGTACAGTGTGGAGATGACAGAACCTGAGGATGTAGCTTCGGAGGTGTACCACGGGCCAGAGCTGGAGTGCACCGTTGGCCATCTGCTCCCTGGAACCGTGTATCGCTTCAGAGTGAGGGCGCTGAATGATGGAGGGGTGAGTAGGGTTGCGCACCAGATCATAATACAAGGTTCTGGCATTGAATACAAGGTTCCCTCCTCCTTACCAACCATTAAGTGTATATAAAATGCTGTTTGAGTTGATATCGCATGGTTTCATGTAGACCTAGCATTAGTAGTTTATTTCTTTTGCCCTCATATCATTCTATTAAGATAGCATTTAAGGTTAATAAAAAAAATCATCCTGTGTATGCTTTTGAGACTTTTTTAAGGGTATTTTCCTTTTCTTTCATAACTTTATCATTTGGTGGCAAATTGAGCCACATAATAATCCTAAGAAAAGTTCTCTACCATGTTGTTGGAGTCATCAATGTCTCCGGTCAGTTTTTAAAACACACAGGGTAGAGGCTAGGGAGGCCAGTTTGCTTGTATTTGTTTCAGGTGAAACTCTAGACCTCTCTGGCCCCACTTTCTCCTGCTCCATTCGAAGTTTCCAAGATGGACTCTCAGAGTTTGAGAGTATACATGTCTTTGTTATCCTCAAAGTGGGTTGTTGTATTTTTCTTCTAAATTGCAGAACTATGTGGATTTTGAGGGAGATTCATAATAAGCAGAAGATAGCCCAAAAAGTGTGAGAGATTTGGTTGTGTTAGAGATGAGCAGAGATATAACAGAGGGCAGAGGGTATGGGTAAAGCAAGCTGGTGCTAAAACCCCCGCAAAAGGATCAGTGGTTTGTCTAGGTGAACTGTATGCAAGTAAGTAGACTTATTTGATGAAATGTTTAAAAATAAGAAAGCACAGCTGACAGTGATTACATGACCAGTGACTTGGATAGTTACTAGTGGTTCTCTCAAGCCTCTCAGAGGTGAAGCCTGTTTATCTATAGTCAGTTCCGTGTCAGCCACAGCTGGCTGTGGAAATGTTTGGTCTGATGTAGGAGATCAGGTTTGTACAGGAGCTGGATTTCTTCTAATTCCCCATTAGGAAGGAATTTCAAGCCCAGCACAAATATTTAAACGAGAGGGAAAAAAAAATCTAAACCTGAAAGCAGCATTGGTGGGAAGATAAGGAAGACTGTGCCCCCAAACTTAAAGTTAGGTAAATGAAAAGGAGGCAGATGGTTGCGGTCACAGTGCTGCAGAGACTTTCTCTGTAGTGTTTGCCTTTGTCCCCATTGGCTTTCCTGGGGTCTCTGCCATAACAAAGACCCACATGCAGCGGGGTGATCTGAGTTTCCCTTTCTTGCCCCTTTCACTGATTTATTGTCTAAAGAAATTATCTTCTACCTTGGTTCATTCCTAGTGTACTGGAAGTTAACCATCGAGGACTAGTCATCTTCTGAGGTCCAGTTCAGACCTTCCCTCCAATCTGTAGTGTTTTGCAAGTTATGTTGGGAATTCTGTGTCTTTTGTTTTAAGTCATGCCCCTCCCCCATTTTGAGAGTGCAGTCACATACTTCCTTAACCTGGAAATTATTTCAATCTTTGTTCCAACTCTTTCCACTATTAAAATGGGTGGTTTCAGTGGGTTATGTGTCTCTCAGAATGTGCTCAGTCTCCTCTGAGCCAGTGTGGTCACTAATGATAACATAAAGGTGCCGGCTGCGTAAGCCTTCAGACAGTGGCAGTGGTGGGCACACGCAGAGACGGCATAACAGGAGCATTAGTATTCAAGATAGAAAATACCAGTAACCAGAAGAAATAACCAGAATTTGATAACCAACGATTCCAAGTAGATTTTTTATATATTTAAAATTAAATTGCAGTAAGCATCTGACTTAGTTTTCTTGAATGTCCTTGGAGATTTGTGAAAGCCAAGTGCTGTGTTTTGTGAAGAATTAACATTTTTTTCCTGGCGTCATAATAAGGGAAAAATGTTTAGTAAGCCAGCTTTCTAATTCTTTTGAATAAAAACATAGACATGTGTACTAGACATCTAACTCTCAGGGAACTGCCTGCAAGAGAAAACCTGATATGCACCCAAGTGAAAGTGAAGACCTTTAGGTAATATTTTTTCAGTTGTATTGATGATGTCACCCTAACCCTTGTTTAGTTAGCTAGCCCTTTTTAGATGCACACACATGCACAAATACACATGCATATATATGCATATGTGTGTTCTTCTCTTTCAGTATGGTCCCTATTCTGATGTGTCAGAGATTACCACTGCCACGGGGCCTCCTGGACAATGCAAAGCACCTTGTGTTTCTTTTACGCCTGAGGGCTGTGTACTGGTGAGTTGGGAGGTAAGTTGGTTACAGGTTCTGCATCATTGCTGTTCCTTCTGCTTTACCCCATATGGGGAATATGAGGACACTACCAAACCCAAATGTGTATAGGTAATTTTTTCCCCTCTGTATAGAGTAATCTCCCATGCCACTTGGTTGTGTCATTTAGAATTGTGAAAATAATCTGAATTGAGAGAAGATTGAGTGTGTCTTTCATGCCTTTATTTTATATATGTTTTTGAAATATCCAGGGCATGTTGCTCTTATCCCCAGTTTAGTTAGTTGAACATGGACATGGTAGAATATTTTTCTCAATGGGATGGTTAACTACTTGAATTTCTATTCTCCAGAGCCCTGAAAGCTCTGGTGCGGACATCTCAGAGTACAGGTTGGAATGGGGAGAAGATGAAGAATCCTTAGAACTCGTTTATCATGGGACAGACACCTGCTTTGAGATAAAAGATCTGTTGCCTGCTGCACAGTACTGCTGTAGACTTCAGGTAGGTGGACATTATGCAGACCTTACTCACAAGGATAAGCGTTCTGGGAAAGATACTTCAGGAAATCAGCTCAAAGCCTGTCAGGAGGGGTAATGGGGGAAAGAGTTCTTTTAAATAAAAGTCTGTATGGTTGTTTTAGCCTTTTTTTGTTTTGTTTTGTTTTGTTTTGTTTTGTTTTGTTTTGTTTTGTTTTTTAACCAGGGATTGAACTCAGGCCACTCGGCCACTGAGTCACATCCCCAGCCCTATTTTGTATTTTATTTAGAGACAGGGTCTCACTGAGTTGCTTAGGGCCTCGCTAAGTTGCTGAGGCTGGCTTTGAACTCCCGATCCTCCTGCCTCACACTCCCAAGTCGCTGAGATTACAGGCATGCGCCACCACGCCCAGCTTGTTTTGGTATTTTACAGTTAGTTTCTGCTTCTCCAGGAGGCTCTAACTTACAGAACAAAACCAGACTCTTCTATGCTGTACTTCTCACTAGGAGTATCTTGATCTTGTTGGTTTTTCAGTTCACCGAATGAATGACCGAGTCCAAGGGAAGGTGGCATACAGCTTCTTAGGAAGGATGCCTTCTGATTCTGCTGAGGTGTACACTTCAGTGGGAAAACCACTTAGAATGACAAAAGAGAAAATGGAGCCAAAACCAAATATGAGAGTAATTTAGACTAGCCTTCCTTAGACCATGTTCAAGGTTGGTCTGTAAGCTTCCACTTGGGAGTCCATGTAGAGTAGCATCGAGAGCAGTGGTCTTAGAGTGGCGGTGATCTGGGTTTTACCTCATTCACCTGGATAAATGATCTTTTCCCTTCAGAAGGCCTCAGTGTCCTGAGAAAACAGGGTTCTTGGTCTCTTTCCATTTGTTCAGCACAGTTTCTTGAACACTACTTTGTGTCAGAATCAAAGCACAATCAGGAGGAAGATAGAGTGATGAATTAGCTGTGGTGCTGACCTTGAAAAATTCTGTCTTCACACACATGTACTTTTGGATAAGGGTGCAAAGATGCCAGACTTAGGGTCCCACCTGACTTAAGCTATGGGACACCACTGCTTGTTGGAAGCATACCCAACGTGTTTTTGAAATGGCCTTTTTGAAGAAAGTTTTCCTGTTATATGTTAATTTCCCAGATCAATGGAAGTTTTTTTTTTTTTTAAATTTTTGGTTAACTCTGAAGCCTGTTTTATCTCAAACATTTCTGATTAAACTCTTTTGTTGGGAGCATCCTTCCTTCTCCAGTGAAGCACCTGGGATGTAATTAACCCTTTGTCCATGAGTCAGTGTCCCCGCACATTATCTGATCTTTATAATAATGGTGCTGAGTCACTAGGAAAGGTTAAATTATGCGCCACTCTCCTGCTTTTGGAACAGGCTGGATATAAATAAAGAGCTGTCTGCCACCACAGCAGAGCTTTTTGAGTTTTGGCATCTCTTCAATATGTTCTACTTCCCTTTCTCTTTTCAGGGTGTGTGTTCTCATTCAGCGTGACTTTCCAAAACTGCATTTTAAAAGATAAGGTGATCTGAATAGAACCTGCATAATAACCTTGCCTCTCTGTATTGACAGTCAGGAGTAGAAAATATTCTTAAATGTCTATACTTGTTATAAAGTAAGAACTATGAAGGGGAAAGCTCTTCTGAGACTGCATTGGTATGCTGAAGAAGTGTTGCTAGGAAAAGGATCTCCATCTGTATGGGTTTCTTGAATCTATGGACCACATATGAATTATGTTCATTTGATGTGACTATAAAGTCAGGGTAAACCCCAGTAAGTCAGTCAGTTTAAATCTGATTATTTTTTTGAATATTTGTCAAATAAAAAATAAATCATTTAATACCTATCCTGGGTTTTATAAAAATTGAGTGAAACTATTCTTGTTTTACTAAGGATTTAATTTTTAAATTCTTCCAGAGGAATATTTTAATTAAGAAGTAATAAAGTAATTGTATGAGGCAGATTTATATTGTAGCCATACTATTACTTAGTAAAAGATGCTTTTAAATTCATTTTCCTTTGAAAACTGATAAGAAGTGGTGCTACAAATCAAGAAAGAATTAAGCTAGTAAAAGAAAGTAGGATACCTGGTAAATGCGGAAATAGAAAACGAACATTATTAGGAAAAGAGAACATTATTGGTAAGGTTTAAATCAGGTCTGTATATAGTTAACATGATTGTACCAATGATAATTTCCTGGTTGTGGTCAATATCTATGGCACATCAAATGTTAATATTAGGGAAAGCGGGGTGAGAGATATACATAAGTTCCTCTATTATTTTTGTAGCTTTTTGTAAATCTAAAATTAGTTCAAAATAAAAAGAACTTTGGAAAAATAGGAAAAAAAGCTATTTTTGTTCAGGATTTTCCCAGTGGGAAGGAAGGGAGGTACCTATTGTTGGCCTGCGACTCTGCCAGAATTTTGCTTGTTAACCAGTTTAATATTTGGTGTGCTTCAGTGAATTAGGTGTTACAATCCCCATTTTGCAGCTAAGGAATCCATCTCAGAGAGGGTGACTTGCTTAAGACTACATATTTGTTTAAATGATAGACTCACGATTTGAACTAACTCCAACTCTAAGAGTCACGTCCCTTTCCTTCTGTTATATGATGATACAAGCAAAGACTTACTTGACATGAACACTGGGCTCCACAACATCTTATTTTTCTGTCCAAGATAAATTTATATCCAAAAATAAAATACCATACATGAGGCACTGGGTTTGATTCCCAGCACCACACACAAAAAATTTTTTAATCTCAAAATATAGATTCTTAAAATGATTTGAGATGTTAAAATTCTTCCCAAAAGAGAGTCACAGTGTTTTCATGAAACATGATTAGCTTATCACAAAATATTACCATAGAGTTTGAACAGCAATGTGAGAGTGAGCGAATACGTTAGCCTGCTTCTTTGAAATTAACTAAGAGGACTTGTATATTTTGTTTTAGATCTTTGATGTAAGAGCTCAGACTTACTTAAGTTTTGTAATTTGTCTCTATAGCTTTCTCATGGAGTTAATGAAAACAAGGTTTTATAAGAAGGTTGCCAAATGTTTAAGAAAAAAATTTTTATGACATCTATGAGCACATACTCTGTTGGGTCCAGTTCCAGCTCTCAGAAATACAACAGTGAACCAAACACACAGGCAACCTTATACTTAAGAACCTTGTATTCTAATCAGAGTAGTAAACATGTAAACTATTTACTATGTTGGTGACCAATGTTTTAATATAAAGCAGCAAAGGGAAATACAAAACAAGAAGGATCCCAAGGTTTGGAGTGCAGGGGCAATTGCAAGTTTGAATAAATGGTTCAGAAAGGACTTGCAGAAAAGGTACCACTTGAGAAGGTCTGAAGGAGATGGTTGAGTGAGCTGTGCAGACTTCTGGGATAAAAGCTTTCTGGACAGAAGGAGCAACACATGCAATGACCCTGAGGCAGCAGCAAATTTAGTGTCCTTGTGGGACAGCAAGGAAGCCAGTGTAACTAGAGCAGAGTAAGTGAAAGAGTAGCAGGCAATAAAGTCAGAGTGCTAATGGGTTTTCTAGAAGGAGGGTGGTAAGCAGATAGGGTCTTATAGGCATTTGTAAGGACTTCCAAGTTTATTTTAAATAAAATGGAAAACCACGGAAGAAATTTGAACTAAAAATCTTGACTCACATTCTGATAGTATCAGTCGGATTGCTTTGAATATAGCAGAGACCATGTAAGGAGGTCATTACATTAAGTAGATGAGAACGTATGGTAGGACTGGGGTGGTACCAGCTGTGCTCAAGGCCCGGACATAAGGTCCGGAGAAACTCAGGGTTATGACTTGAGTGACATGGAGGATGGAGAAGATCACAGGAGGAGGTGCAATGGGAACTTTTGTAAGGAGGAATGGCATACAGGCAGGGAGCCCTGTGAGTTGAGTTAGAAATGCTGGTTTGACATGCAAATGGAGGTGTTCGATGGCAGTTGGGTACAGAAACACTAACCTGGCAGTAAGAGTAGAGGTCAGAGCTATGCACCTGAATCTGAGGGTAGGATATTAATGACATTCATGCACTGGACCAGATGAGATCTACAAGACTTTGAGAAGAGGTAGAGAACTGGAAGAAGTATCCTGAGCCCTGGCATGCAGCAATGGTAAGGGTGAGGTAGCAACCAGCAAAGGAAATTGAGGAGAAGAGTAGATACAGCAGGAGAAACAAGAGCAGGGTATTCTGGAGCCATGTCCATTAGCTTTGCCAGAGCCAGGCATACTCACCTCATCAGCCCCTGCTGTCCAGTGAGTTCGGATGGGGACCAAGAATCTTCTTCAGATACAAGTGTATTGTTCACAGGGAAAACAGTGGATGCTGTTTTAAAGTCCCTATTGCTATTCCCAGGCAGCACTAGCTTTAAAAAGTAAATGAGCTAGATTCTGGCATCAACTTTGCCTCTAAATCTGAGGCCTAACATTATTTAATTGACTCTGAGTTCCTTGCAGTGTAAAAGGCAGTTAAGAGGCCTGGGGATGTGGCTCGGTAGTAGTGCACTTGCCTGGCAGACACAAGGCCCCAAGTTCAAGCCCCCGTTAACGCCCCCCCACACACACACATACAAAGAGAGAGATAAGAACACTTTAATATTTTTCCCTGGGCCATTGTGAAGATAAAACAGTACAATAGGTGAGCTGAAGTGAGCCATGCAAATAAAGTGTTGTTTTAAAATGGTTAGAGGTGATGATGCCCATGTCATCTTTTGTTTTATTAACAGAAGAAAGATGTGACTGGCATTTTTTGGAAAGTAGTCATTAGATTAAATAAATCTTCTCTGGGATTTATTTCTAATACATGTCTAGAAACAGAACATACTACTTCAAGTTACCTAACAGCAGCCAACATACAGGCATTAGAATGTTCTAATGTGTGATGTGGCCTTTGCCTTGCTCTTCTGTTTTTCAGGCCTTCAATCAAGCCGGAGCAGGGCCATACAGTGAACTTGTTCTTTGCCAGACACCAGCATCTGCCCCTGATCCCGTCTCTACTCTCTGTGTCCTAGAGGAGGAGCCCCTCAGTGCTTCCCCCGACTCCCCCTCCGTGTGCCTTGTACTGACCTGGGAAGAGCCGTGCAATAATGGGTCTGAAATCCTCGCTTATAACATTGATCTTGGAGATACTAGCATTACCGTGGGCACCACCACCACCCACATTTTGAAAGGTCTCCTTCCAGAAACTTCCTACCGGTGAGTGCAGAAAAATAGAATAAAGCCACACTGATCACTCAGTACTGGGGGCTACATATCCTTCAGTCTAAGAACCAAATCTCAGGATTCTAGCCATTCTTACACTTGAGAGTACTAACTGCAAATATGGCTTAAAAACTTCTATTGCTTTATAGTTAAATGAGTCAGTTAAAAATTCATGGAACTCCTAATCTCCAAAAGAGAATTTTAACTGCCACTTTAAATCAGTAATTCTTGACCATCTCCTTTTCTCTGTAGTACTGGGGACTGATCTCAGGGTTGCTCTACCACTGAGCTACCCCCGCCCCAGGTCCCCCTCCTGCTTTTGAGACAAGGTCTTGGTAAGTTGCCCAGACTGGCCTCAAAGTTGTGATCCTCCTGCCTCAGCCTCCTGAGTCACTGGGATTACAGGCTTATGCCACCACAGCCAGCCCATCTGTTTTCCTTTATGTATTTTCACAGTGATTCATCTCATTCCGTGGCCACCTTGGTCCCCATCTGGAAGCAGGGCACTTCCATTCTTCTCAGTCCCCCAAAAAAGATACAATGTTAGAAAGCATTTATGATATAGATGTTACTCAATTTCACAAGAGGCCCGAGAAAAAAGTTATATCACACACCATTGCACAAACCTCAGTTAACACCTGCATTCTCTACCCCAGAGCTGCTGACTTGGAAGAACCTTCCTCTTCTCACATTCCTGTTTCTCCTATAAGACCCTTCAAAATTTCAAATCATTTAGTCTGTCCCCAGGTTGCTAAAGCCCACTCAAAGCAAAGAGTTTGCAAGACCACATCATTAGAAATGCAGGAACCATCTCTGGTTACTCCAGTGTGCCCCAGAAGGGCTCCCTTGGTTTCTCAAGGAGGTGTGAGAGCATGGACACAGCCTCCTGCCTTGAACTATGTGTCTATAGGCAATTGACTTACACTCTGTGAGTCCCAGCTTCTTCTGAAAAATGATAACAAGGATTTACTTTTTAAGAGTAAGCGAGTGAGTATCAACTGCTTCTACTAGGGCCCAGCAGGGCACTGCAAGTGCACATCAGTGAGCATTATAGTTCGATCAACATCAAGATCCTCATCTAGAAAAAAGTAGCTCTTCTTCAGTAGGATGGGGGAGTGAAGGGCCAGCAGATTAACTTGCTGCCGCAGGAGGGGCTTATCATATTACTTATTTTTTTCTGTAGAGCTCACTGAATTTGATCTAGTAGACTAGACTTCCCCCACCCCAGAAACTGAAGAAAGAAATCAGCTAAAGATAACAAAAATTCTGCCCTGGCATGTTGTATTCTTTCTGCCTCTGTTTCCCTCTTACCAAATTTTCTTTTGTGAGTAATTCATGTATTTGTTTTGCGTTCCAGAACAATGGCAGGTTTTTTTTTATACACTCATTCTTTTAAAAAATTGCTGTTGGGCACAGAGTACACTGGCTTTATACCACACTCTGCCTGCCTCCAGAGCCGTCTCAGAGACGAGGGGCCGTTAAGTAGCAAGCCAAGAGGTGATCGCAAGGTTGCTTGATGAAAATAACATTGTATACAAAGTCCTGTTAGAGTTTCAGAGAGCATGATTGAAAATAGGACTTGAGAGCTGGACATGTAGCTTAGCACGTGCATCGGACCCTGGGTTTGATGCCCAGCACCACCAAAATGGGGGGCGGGGGTGGGGGAGAGAGAGAGAAGAGGGAAGAGGGAAGAGGGGGAAGAGGGAAGAGAGAGAAAAGAAAGAAAGAAATGGAACTCGAGATGGAAACTAAATAAAGGGGAATCTCTATAGATGAAGAGGCAGGATAAGGACATTGTTTCAGTTTTAGCTTTTAACCAATCCCTAAAAACCCTTTTTCACTACTGTTTGTTAACCAAATTTTCAGTGTTTATGTCCAAAGCACTGTATTCAGGTGCTGAGGAAATCCAGAGATGATTAAACCCAGACATTGACCTCAGGGAATTTCCCCAGTGTGGATGCTCTAAAAACATCTGACTATGAAGTCAACCTGCTGCAGGAAGTGACCAAGGGATGTCATCTCCCACCTGTTTCTAGGAGACTAGTTGTTAAATATTGTCCACCTTGATCCTTCAGGCCAGACTCTGCAAAAGCTACACTTGTACAACTTATGGGGAGGTTTTTTGTCTTCTCTAGTCCACACCATTCTCTACCCTAGAGAGGACTCAAATCATCAGGTCAGTCCTATGAACATTCAGGTCCTAAATTTATAAAGGGACTTTCGGGCAAGATATTAGCCTAAGAATTTACTCTTCTTCCTGACATTGTGCTTAAATAATTATTAATCTTTAAGATTTGTTTAACACTGGAGGCGTGTTGACTTGATTTGCTAATCAACCTACAATCAAATGACTTAGAAAAAGAAATCAAGAGCTCAAAGGCTCAAATGAATGAAAGGATGTGGGGAGTCTCTGTTTAATCAGGAAAGCCAGTTATGGTTCAAATGATCAAAAACGTCTTCCTTATAAGTGGCTGATGTAAAAACATGTTAGTACCTAAGTACCTAAGAGGATAATGTAGGAACTATGGAAAGCGTAGATTAGAAAGTTAAAAATTATTTAATGACAGTATAAATGATTTGGTACTAGTATGCTAGGGCTAATATAGTATACTGAGCTGAATGTAGAGAGAAATTCATATTTGAAGATATTACCTTTTAGCTTTACAGAGTGTCTAAAAAGATCCTGTTTTAGGCAGATTGCATGAAAATTAAATAGCTTTAGAAAAGACACATCTTTGACCCTAGTCATAACATGAATTCTTGGCAAAAACAAAACAAAAAAGAGAAAGGTTAGCCCAATTCTTTGTATTTTAGACTATTAAAATCATTAATACTTAAGACCGACTGTTGTACATTAGGAATGTAGTTTCCCTGTTCACTGTTGGGTACTATACAGTCGAACTCTGGTCATCTCACAGCCTCGTAATATTATGTTTCAAAAATACATTGCAATACTTACAGCAGAATACACAGTGAGTTTTTCAAGAACTGGGGGGTATAATTTTGATCCAATCAATTGTTATTCTCACCTTTTTCTATCCCGTAAATTGGTTGAAATATAAGTGAAAAAATCACAATGTTCTAGATCAAAATATAAAATGAAACATCTTAAGCAGGCCATGGAACTCTTTGATTTTGTTTGTTTTTTGACCTTCAACAGTTACACATTGTTCTCACATGGATTTATTCTTTCTTTTTGTGGTGAAGACAGGATTGTGGACCTCTGTAGTGAATCTGATGATACAAAAATGGGTTTTCAGCAGATGGTCAGTTCTCCATTGGTTCTGTCTAGCTTCCCATTGGTTTGCTCACATGCCCTGGGTGGAATTTGGAATTACAGCGCTGTTTTTTATTATTGTTTTTACACTACTGGGGACTGAACCCAGGAGTGCCCTTTATATTTTTTGTTTTGAGACAGGATTTCACTAAGTTGCTGAGGCTGACCTCTAACTTGAGATTCTCCTGCCTCAGCCTCCCAAGTTAGCTGGATTACAAACATTCATCACTGCTATAATGGTGTTCTTAAAGACATTGCTTTCAAATTTAAAAGTGAGTTCAAAATTTAAAGAGAAAAATAAAATTACTAGGAACAGCTTTCCTTAGCATGCTTCCAGCCATGTAGAGCTATGCACAGCCTTTGTGAGGTGAGGGAGACCTTGGTCTCCTGGTGTCGTGCCTTCTGGGATCTGGGCCCAGCATCTCCTGTGACCAGGGTAGAGTTCTGGTTTCTGCTCACCAAGCAGAATAACTCTCTTTTTATAGTGTTTCCCTTGTATTTTGTCAAAACCTCCCTACATCTAAAATCAGACCCTAGGGCTAGAGGGGTAGTTCTCAAGGTGTGGTTCCTGGACTAGCAGCAGCAGCATCACTGGAACACTTACTCATTAAAATGCATATTATCAGGCCTCGCCTCAGCACTGCTTAATCAGAAATCTAAGGATGGGGCCTGGTGTTGTGCTTTCAATAGCCCCCCAGGAGAATTTGACGCATGTTAAAATTTGAAAACCACTGCCCTAGAGCAGTAATCCTTAAATGTCACTGTATATCAGTTGCCTAGAGAGCCTTTGCCAAATACCAGTGTCTGAGTCCCACTCTTTTAGACCATGATTAGTAGGCCCTGAGGGGCCTAAACATCATCATCTTATAATGTCAGCTGTCTCTCAGCTAACTGTCCCCATCATTCAAATTTTAGCTCTCGACAGTTTCTGCTTCTTGATGACTTCTCTGGGAATGGTATAGCTGGCTCAGAGCCAAATAGGGCTGTCACCTTTCCTTCTTCTGTAGTGTTCAGATCTCTGGGAATGGTATAGCTGACTGAGAGCAAAATAGGGCTGTCACCTTTCCTTCTTCTGTATCCTGAACAATTAGTAAAGTTGCCCAAGATTACCTTTTTTGGCAATCTCATTATACCTCTGACTCATACTAAGCTGGCAAACATAAAGTAGATTTATTTCTTATGCTCATTTATGCTTTTTGCTGAGTAAAAGGGAATGAAAATAATAGTATTTTTTTTCCTTACTATGTGATAAGCACTAAGTAAGTGAATCATAGATCATTTCACTCTGACAAGATGAGGTGGCTTTTATTAGGCAAGTTGTGAATAGTTCACAAGTAACAGACTGGGGTTAACCTTGACTTGAACCCCTCACTTACTGTCTTTGTGACCTTTGGCAAGGTATTTAAACTGTGTCTCCATTTCCTGATGTGTAAAATGAGGATGACAATTTTAGCTACCCAGAAGAGTTGTTGTGGATTAGATAAGATTTTAGACACTAGTGCCAGAAACATAAGCATTCAATGCTTGTCTAGTGCCAGAAACATAAGCATTCAATGAATTACCTGTTGTCTTTGTAGGGAAGAAATGAGTCAGAAAGCAGTTCACCACCATGCTGTGGTTGGCTCCTGCATGGAGGTCTAGCATTTGCTCTCAGCAGTGGAAGACCCTAGGTTTCCCCCAGCAAGGCGGAACATGAGAAGAGCAAATCTCAGGACCTACAGGAGGGATGGTTAAACTACTGTGAGCAGCCTGTCAGAAGGAGCTTGGTTGAAGGCCAGTCCAGGCTCCACTCCACGAAGCTTCTCTGAGTACTCTGATCAGAAGCAATTTTCGTGTTTAGGCTACCATTCCCGTATGTCTTCAGAAATTCTGTGATGGTGATTTTAATAGTTTCCATAACTAGATGATGAGGTGGTGGGCTGGTGCAGGGGAGCTATGGAAAGTCCACCTTTACTTCTTAGGCCTCTTCGCCACTACTCATTCCCCCAGGGCCTAGAACGTCTTGAGTATTGGTGTGGCTAGTCATGATAAGGAAGGTCATCTTCCCCAGTTAAAGATGATTTGTTTTAAAAGCTATTTTTCTTTTAATATATTTAGTGTTTAGAATTCAACTGTGTATGAAGTACATTGTAGAAATGTATTTGACATCTAAATTAGACATTTTAATATTGAATTTTCAGTCAAAACCTAAAAAGATACGACTCTTAATTTGATTTATTTAATCAATAGTATTACTGTATTGATGGATATAGTTGACTCCTAGAAACTGGTCAAGATACAATATGCTTGGGTTACATCACCGCCTTAAATTGGAAAGTAAAATCCTATTTCCCTTGTATGTAAGATTCCAAAAACAGATGTAATACAAGTTTAAAAAAAAAAAAAAGCTTATGGATCCTATCTAAATTTCAAGATTAAAATGTTACTTTGCCTAACAGGAAAACTTCTTAAGTTTCAGTTTGAAATGGATTTTAATTAAATAGAATGTGAAGCTTATTTTTTATTTTCTAAGGTGAATTCTTAGAATTGTTCTTCAGGTTAGTATGTTTCTCATCATTTCCTCTTCTCTTTTTTCTTGCCGCATTTTTTATTGGTACATTATGGTTGTCATAGTGATGGCATTTGTTGTTACACATTCATTCATGCGCACAATGCAACAGTATACTTTGGCCAATATCACTCTGCAGTACTTCCCTCCCCCACCGCTTCTCACTGCCCTGATCTCCCTTTGATTTTCATAACATTCCCCCCATCTTTCTTTTTCTTTTTCCTCTCTAGCTTTCACATATGAGGAAAAACACAGATTTCTTGCCCTTTTGAGTTTGGCTTATTTCACTTAATATAATGGTCTCTAATTCCATCCATTTTCCTGAAAAGGACATAATTTCATTTTTCTTTATAGCTGAGTAAAACTTCATTCATACCACATTTTTTTTATCCATTCATCCATTGATGGACACCTAGGCTAGTCCCATAGTTTGGCTGTTATGAATTACGCGGCTGCAGACATGGGTATGTAGGTATCACTGCAGTATGAGGACTCTAATTCTTTGGGATAAATATCTAGGAGTGGTATAGCTGGTCATATGATGGTTCCATGCCTAGTCTTGAGGAACCATCAAACTACCGATCCCACCAACAGTATAAAAGTGTTCCTTTTTCTCCATGTCCTTTCCAGTATTTATTATTACTTGTATTCAGGATGACTGCCATTCTGACTGGTATGAGGTGATATCTCAGTGTAGTTTTATTTTAATCTGCATTTCCTTAATTGCTCATGATGTAGAACTTTTTTTATTGTTCGTAGGCCATTTTTATTTCTTATAAGAAATATCTATTTAATTCATTTGCCCATTTATTGTTTGGGTTACCAGGGATAACCCACGTACCCCTAGTACTTGGCTATTAAGGTTTGTTAGTTTTTTTCTATATTCTAGATATTAATCCTCTGTCAAAAGTATACTGACAATGATTTTCTCCCATTCTGTAGGTTCTCTCTTCACATTCTTGTTTCCTTTGCTGTGCAGAAGTTTTTTAATTCGATGCCATCCCATTTATTAGCGTGGCATTATTTCCTGAGCTTTAAGGAGTTCTATTAAGAAAGTCATTGCCTGTGCTTATATGATGGAGTGTCGACCCTACATTTTGTTAATATTTTTTTAGTTGTCAATGAACCTTTATTTTATTTATTTATATGTGGTGCTGAGAATTGAACCCAGTGCCTCATACATGCTAGGTGTGTGCTCTACCACTGAGCCACAACCCAGGTCCCTACATTTTCTTTGAAGAGTTGTATAGTTTCTGGCCTAATTCCTAGGACCAGAACCCAAGTACCCCTTGATCCATTTTGAGTTGATTTTCATGCAGGGTGAGATAAAGATCTAGTTTCATTCTTCCACATAGGAATACCCAGTTTTCCCAGAACCATTTGTGAAAAGGCCTTTTTTCTCCAATGTATGTTTTTGGCACTTTTGTCAAGGACCAGATGACTGTAGATATGTGAATTTGTCTGTGTCTTCTGTTCTATACCATTGGTCTATGTGTCTGTGTTGATGCCAGTACCATCCAGTTTTTGTTACTATAGCTCTGTGATATAATTTGAAGTTAGATATTGATAAGCCTCCAGCATTGCTTTTTTGGCTTAGAATTGCTTTGTCTATTTCAGGTCTTTTATTCTTCCAAAATGAATTTTAGGATTTTTTTTTCTAGTTCTTTGAAGAATGTCAATGATATTTTGAGGGTATTACATCTATATATTGAATCTGTATATTGTCATCATATGACCATTTTAATAATATTAATTCTACCTATCCATGAACATGGGAGGTCTTTCCATTGTCAGAGGTCTTCAGTTTTCTATAGTTTTCATATAGAGTTCTTTCACCTCTTTGGTTATATTTATTCCTAGGGTTTTTTGTTTGTTTTTGTTTTTACTTGTTTTTTCTTTTGAGACTATTGTGAATGGAATTGTTTTCCTGATTTTTTTTCTCAGCAGATTCATTGTTGATATATAGGAAAGCTATTGATTTTTGTATGATGATTTTATAATTTGCTACTTTACCAGATTTGCTTCTCAGCTCTAACAGTCTTTTGTCATCATTCCCTCTGATGAGGATTAGGAAGTTATTTTCACACACTACTGTTTTTTTACCCTAAAACAAAACAGACAGTAATTGCCTTAGTCCTTTCCTGCTTCAGCTTTCTCAGCCTCCTGTGCCCAGAGTTATTCACGTTTTCCCAGGATACACGACACTGCCTTATTTTATCGGTTCTTAAGTTGTATTTCAATTTTGAATGTCCCTTTCTCATTGAAACTAATTTATGTTAGCTCAGTGCATCAACTGCACAGAAAAATGTTTTTCGTGCATTTTTTTACTGAAATAAAACATGGTTTTGTAAAAATGTAAGATAGGTTAAATTGAGTATTTTAGAGTCTAGGTATTTGGTTTTGGGACTACACACTGTCTGAATAAAGTGAAAATAAACTGGTTGACTTTTCTAAATGTCTGTTTCATTGGCTAAAAGCAGTGGTTGAATTGAAACTTTGGTTTGAAATTATCTCTTGGTTGGATTTGTAGCTATGTGAGGTCCAAGTTATGAAGGAAAACAGGTGGGCCAGAGCATAGCAAGGCCTTTGAACCTCAAGGGGTCAAGTCCACACCCAAATCTGACCCATGTCCAACATAAAATCAATGTAAGCAATGGCACTTAGCGGAGCTTCAGTTCCTTTACTTGTAAAACAGACAAAGTAATCCTGCCTTGTGGGACCAGAATAGAAATTAGAGACAGTATTGCCTATGTCAGACTTAGACTTCATACCCAGTAGCTGCTGTGTCATTAGGTCAGCTTACCTAAGCTCTTTGAGTTGACTTCAGCGCCCTCCCCTCTAAAAGCAGAGATAATAGTTCCTACTCCGGAGCGGGGTTTGTAGCATTGTTGGTTGTGGGGGTTTCACTGTTGCTGTTCTCATCAGACCCTAGGTTCTCAATCTCACACTGCTTTCCTGAACATGGTTTAAAAAATCAGAAGACTAATAGCTCTGTAAGTTAGCATTTTAAAGTTCACCGAAGAGGTTTTGGTCACTTTGAATCCTTTTCTGGTTGTATCATGAAGTATAAGATGTTAAAAAATTAGTGCCGGGCATGGTGGCTTATCTATTAGATTTTAAGTTTCTAGACCATAAAGGTAATGTTAATATGTTTTTAATCCCCATAACACTGTGCACACATAGGAAGGGCCCAGTTGGGATTTTTGCACATCTGAATGGTGTCCTGCTGTCACAGCGGCTGCTCATGTGGCTCTGGCTAAGGACTTCAGAGTTGTTGAGTGAGGCTGGAAAAAGGGAGTGTTTTAGTCAGCTTTTTCACCACCATGATTCAAAGACCCCACCAAAACAATTACAGAGGAGGAAAAGTTTTATGGAAGGGCTCACGGTTTCAGAAGTCTCAGTCCGTAAACAGCTGGCTCCATTCCTCAGGGCTGAAGGTGAGGCAGACCGTCATGGCAGAAGAGTGTGGTGGAGGGAAGCAGCTCACATGATAATCAGGAAGCAGAGAGAGAGATCTACACTTGCTTTGATACAAATATATACCCCATAGCCACACCACCAATGCTCACCTCCTCTAGTCGCACCCTACCTGCCTATAGTTGCCACTCAGTTAATTCCATCAGGGAATTAATTTGCACAACTCAATCACTTCTCCTCTGAACCTTCTTACACTGTGTCATGTGAGCTTTTGGGAGACATCTCACATCCAAACCATAACAGGGAGTGAAGGCCTCTTGCAGAGTTGTCCAGTGTCTGACTCTGAAGGAGTCTTGTTTATTCTCCTATTTAATCTACTCTTTGCAAATCACCTACTTCCAAAACTGACATTGAGATAGCTAAATAGTAGCTAGAACAGCATTTACAAGTATATCTTTAGGATGTCTTTCCTTAGACAAGAACACTTCCCCCCCAATTAAGGGGTATCTTGCTAGTGTTTTCATTGTTGTTTTGTTTTGTTCTTATTTTTTAGAATGGAGAGTATATAATCTGTCCTGAGCTTCCCATTTCTTATCTTGAGTTCATCTTGTTTTTCTTTATTCCACAGTATTGCTTTAAGGGATGAGTATAAATACTCCATTCAATGATGTTTATTTTGAATGAGATGTTTATTTTGGATGAAGAATTACTATTTCTTAAACCTGCATTGTCACCCCCTCCCCTTTCTCCAGGATCAGAATTCAGGCTATAAATGAAATTGGAGCTGGACCATTTAGTCAGTTCATTAAAGCAAAAACTCGGCCATTACCACCCTCGCCTCCCAGGCTAGAATGTGCTGCGGCTGGTCCTCAGAGCCTGAAGCTAAAATGGGGAGACAGTAACTCCAAGACGCACGCTGCTGATGACATGGTGTACACTCTGCAGCTGGAGGACAGAAACAAGAGGTACAGGGCTGAGGGCGTGCCAGGGACTTCATGGCCTTGGTGTGGGGAGAAATCTCAATTCATTCACTCACTTTCTCTTAACCACTTTTCCCTCTGTTCAAAGAAGGTGCTTGTGTATTTGATTCTTGCATTTTATTCCCAAAGTTGTTCCCTCCATTTTCCATTTAGAATGTCTAAGCATTTGAAAGATCCTTATTTCCCTATGTGTGTAGTACATGTATTATTTTCCCTTCAGAAAACCAAATAATGAAGAGAAATTATAAAGCAAATTGTCAGGTTTAAGTCCACACTATGAAATAATGTGTATTAGTCATGAGTGCAGAGGGAAATAAGACTCAGGAAGAGATGTTACCTCTTTAAATATTCAGTGACCATCAGGACAACATGTTTACAAATCCGTGGATGATGTACAGATGAGGGTTTTGCTCTGTAACTGTGGGCAATGCAAGATCAAATTAACCAGAGCAAATAGGAGCTATTTTATGAGTGTTTTCATGGCCAGAAAACACTTGTGGCTGTAGAAATCAAATCCAGCCTTTTGTGTCGTTATTTGTTTAACCTAACTTCATTTCCTCTGAAAATGGCCAATCAGAGGACAGGTGGCTGAACTGTATTTGGGAATGATCAGATGCTGAGCAAAAGTTAATGATGACAAAATGTTCTGTCACTAATCAGAGTCAGGCAGAGGGGTTGGGGGATCACCATACAACCAAGGTAGCAATGGAGTAGACAGCATGCCTAAGCACCGGACCTGTGCTGGTGTGGTAGCATCTCTGGCATTTCCTCTTTGTGTTTTATAGTATTCTATTTACATGGGGTCTTAGTTCCCACCAGAACCCCCCACCCCCATCCAATCCCAACTTCCCACTCCATAATCAGGTGCTTTGATTGATTTTGGTGCTATGGAGTCTGTGGGCCTTCTGTGGAGACCAAGATCCAGAAAAACACAGGGAAGCCTGCTGCATCCGGCCCCCGTTCTCACAACCACCTCAGTGCATTGAGCTCCACAGAGACAGCACCAGGGTACATCAGGGCTGACCAGGCACTGGCAGCTCTGTGCCTCACTGAGGACAAACAACAGAGCATGGGCAAAGGAGGTCATAAGAAGCTGAAAGGCAAAATGTCATCCTATGCATCATTTGTGCAAACCTGCTAGGAGGAGTTCAAGTCAAAGCACCCTATTATTTCTCTAGTCTGCTTCTCAGAGCTTTTGAGGAAATGATTAGAGAGGTGAAAGACCACAGCTGCTAAGAAGAAAGGAAAATTCGAAGACATGACAAAGACAAATTAGGCCCATGATGAAAGAGGCATGAAAACCTATATCCCTCCTAAGGGAAACAAACAAGAAGGTCAGGGTTCCCAACATACGCATGAGGCCTCCTTCAGCCTTCTTGTTCTACCCTGAGTATCATCCAAAGAAGAGCCCAGCCTGTGCAGAGAAACTGGGAGAGATGTGGAACAACACCACTGCAGATGAAGCAGCCTCAGGAAAAGGAGGAGCTGAAGAGAAAATATAAAAGGACGTAGCTGCATACCCAGCTGAAGGAAAGCCCAGTGCAAGAAAGGAGTCATCAAGGCTGGAAAAAGAAAAGGAGGGAAGAAGAGCTCCATGAAGAGGAAGAGTGGGGTGGAGAAGATGAGATGATGGCAATTGGGTTGGTTTTTTTGCAGTTCTTTGCCTGTCTATGCAGTATGTAACTCCCTGAACACAGTTCACTCCTTTTCAAGAAAAAACTTGAAATGTAAGGCTGTGTAAGATTTGTTTGTAGACTGTACAGTGACCTTTTTTTATGTAGTTGACACACTACCAAATGTGTCTTTAGGTAGCCCTGTCCTGGTGCTATTTTCAGTAGCCGTGATCCTTGCCAGATACAGTATGGGGAATATGAGTTAACATGGAAACTTAGAAAGGTTCTTGTTGTACAGCACAAATTAGTTATATATGAGGACAGTTGTTTTTGTCATGTTCAGAAGTCTCTGAACTAGCTTATGTGAAATAATTATTGTTCTGGTAACTGAATCCTACTTTGTAATTGGAAAAAAAAGTTGCTTTTATTCTGTTGACATTCTGAATGTATCTAAGTAAATATAATTTCTTCTTAGCAAAAAGAGGAGGACAGGGAAAGAAGGGAAGTTGGAAGGGAGGAAAGGAAAAACCCCACAAGGTCCTGCCTTCTGGAGTATAATGTTCTTACAAATAATGATAGAACAAATAGTATTGTAGGGGGAAAGTGTCCAGGAGTTTGGTGGAGCAGAGATCATCTGGGCACAAAGACCAGGGGAGGTTCTTAGAAGAGGTGGCATTTGAATTTGACTTTGAAGTATCTGGCAGACCCAACAGTTTGACAACAGGAGAACAAAAAGTGACTGTCCTGTTGGAAACTGGTGCTGGTGTAGAAAGCACAGAGAAAGCAGTGCTTCTCTTGACAGGTTCATTAGAGGTTAGATTCATCCTCCCTCGTGCCCAAGATCACTCATCACTGTGCTAGCCTTCTTTGGATGATCATTTTCTCACGAGGTGCTCCTCAACTGGAGAAGGCTGACAAGAACAGAAGATACAAACCAAGAGAAATCATAAGTACATGAAGCTAGCATTGAGGGAGAATTTTAAATGAGTCTTTAAGTTTCTTCCTCAGGCTCCATTGGTGATGGAAAGAACCATCTTTAGAGAATGTCTTTTAGTTGTACTCTGTCAGGAAAAGTGAAGCGCAAAAAAGTCACTGAAGCTGGTAGCTAAGTTGGGGTTACAGCCAGTCCCTCACGCCAACACACACTGCCTCTGCTGCTACCTCCAGGCGGGTGGGAGGTCAGGCACCCCCACCTGGCTGCAGTCCTTCCCTGTGGGGCAGCCCCCCATTGGCGGTTGGCCTCATGGAGAACTGTGCAGATGTGTGGTCCAATCTAAGGCCTTACGAGATACAGAGCAGCTCCTGGGCACACAGCAAGAGCTCCAGGGCACTTGTCCAGATGGTGTGCTGTCATGAGGCATTCAGATATGCCAGGCAGAAAACTCTGCAGAAACTAGTAATCAATACACATTCTCCCCACCCCTCCCCAAATAAATAAATAAAGCCTGACTCACCCTGTTCATCAAATAAATGACTTGCCTAAATTTAAGTGGCAATTTAAGAAATCTGACCATTACAGACAATATTTTTCTTAATTTTATGAACTAGAATCTAAATTTATCTTTTCTAAATTAGATTTGTCAGTGCTCTCAGAAAGTTATTAAAGTGATGGGAATACGCAGCATTATAAATTCTCATTCTATTTGTGGAATAATTTTCCTGGGATTTAGTAGGACGAGACAGCCTAGTTTTAGTTTGAAGACGACCTTCCTTGGTGTCTTGAAAGTGAAGTCTTGGAGTGAGTAGCCTTGAATCCAAGACTTTAGATTTGGATCCTGACTGCTGAGGATCAGGAGAAACCGTTTGAGTTGGACTCACCATAACACTTGTTGTTAGCCGAGCTTTGCCAATTCTCGCCTCCCCCTGGGTCACTGGAACTCGACCTGGCCTCTCCAGATGAAAGAATGGGGCCTTCTTCCCAGGCAGCAGCGGGCTTTCTCAGCAAGCTTGTTGCTAGAGCCATTTCTAGCTGTGGCTCCTGAGAACTCGGTGCATGGGTTCTGCAGCATTCTTACTATGAATATGGGGGAGAAAGCATCCTGCTGTGGCCAAGGTGAGAACCAAAGGCAGGTTCAGTTGTGGTTTTCTTTCTTGTCAGCTCTCAAAGTGTTTCTTTGGTGTTGGAGGGTAGCTCAGTGGAGGAGTACTTTCCTAGCATGGGCAAGACCCGAGTTCAATTCCCAGTTCCCTGCCCCCCACCCCATTCCCAAAAAAGGCTCCTAGTAAAATATTTATTTTGCCATGACCACATTACTAACTGGTCACTGGGATTTGAGAAAAGAGTTGCTGGCATCTGAGTTGTACAGCTGTCCTTGCCAGCTATCTAAGTATTCAGAACTCTTAAAGTGTATTTTGTAACAGAACCACTGTGCAAACTGAAAACTCCATGCTTGGTGATAGTCAGATTAAAGAGTTGCATCAGTTTTGCTTCCTAAACCATGACTCTTTCTTCATCTGTGAAGAGTTTAAAGTAGCTGATCTGTGGTGTCCTTCCCGCCTTTCCACCTTAAAGCAGTGAACCTTTATAAATCGTGTGAACAAACTTTTTTGCAAAAATATGTCCCTTGTAAATGATTTGGGCATGTTATCTAATTTTCTTCATATTTTTAGCTTCTGCATTTCACAAGAAAATAAGAAAGATACCAACTTCACTTAAGAGTAACTACTTGAGGGCTGGGGTTGTAGCTCAGTGGTAAAGCGCTTGCCTAGCATGTGTAAGGCACTGGGTTTGATTCTCAGCACCACATATAAATAAGTAAAATAAAAGTGTATCAACAACTAAAAAAATTTTTTTAAAAAAGTGGCTACTTGATGTCTAAAACCCCTAAGGTCTGGTTGCATCTGTGATGTGCTGATTTATGTTTATTTATATGCCTCAAACAATATAAAATGCCCCCAGGATTAAAATATAATGTTTGATCAAAAATAATATTTTTAAACTTCATAAAGGAAACTTCTATTTAGTGAGCACCTACAAAATACCAAGCACTAAGAGCTTTCTTTATATTATTTAGTTCTCAAATAAAAGGTAAAATGTAAAAAGTGAAATGTGCTAGCACTTTTCTCTGTATATATCTGTCTGTTTCTCTCTGTCCCTCTCTGTCAACACTTGCCACAGCCCTTACCCCCAGGTAAATCAACCTGGAATCTACCCCAGATCACCTGAACTTGCTGTGTGGAAAGTTTTACCTCTCTTGACTAGGACATTTATTTCCCTTGTATTCAAACTTCTGACCTTTAAGGTCTCCAGTCCATATTTATGTTGCAGTTTTACATCTGTGCTTTATACTTACGGAACTAGGTTTACTTAGCGATTAAATTACAATTATTCAATCAACAAATTTTTTCTTGAATTGCTACTATGTGCTAGGTCCTATGTGGCATGTGGCCTATCTGTAAGAGCTTATCTTGCTTAGGAAATGAATTAACATTAAACAGTGAACAAACAGTACAGGAAATTTTATTTAATTTCAGCAGAAAAACAAAATCAGATGAGTTTGGCCTTACAGTGATGTTGTCTATTATTCTTAACAGATTCAGCTCAGAAGAGCTGAATGGCTTTCATTCCCGTGTTATGCAAGAAAAATATATACCCCAAGTAAGCGTTTTCATAATGCTGTGTTAACCTAATACAGGCACTGGAAAAACAGAACCAATTCGTGTGCTCTAAGATCAGAGCAGTGGTTTTGAAGATGCGTTTGTCTTTGTTACTGCAGTGAAATGTCGTGCTGCCCTGACAGAACTGCAGTTGATGCTGAGCCTGACCCTTGCGGTTTCCGTGTTCCCCAATAATTATACACGGTACTGAGGAGGGAGGAACGTAAATTCCAGGAACGCATTTGTGGTTAATCTGTTGTTCAGGGTTAGTCAGACAGCCAGTGTTTTTAAAGCTAGTCTCCATCGAAGCGAAATTGGGCTGTAGAGTGCATAATTGCCACTTGCTCTCTGTTGACTTGGCTTGGCTCGTGACACGTTCCTCCAGGCCAGCAAAACTGGAGGGGCTTTGCAGGGTTAACAGTGTAATGCCGTTGGCATCCCGCATCTTTGTGGTTTTAGTGTTTCTTCAAACTGGAAAAAACACTTGTTAACTAACGAAAGTGGCTGGGATGCACGCACACTGAGGGAGGAATGAATTTCTCAGTGTTTGCCTATTATAGAACAAACCCCTGCTTCCGTTTCTTAGTGTGTCGCCAAGTTCCATGACACAGATGTAAGGCAGCAGCTCGGAGCCCAGCCTGCAGGAGACCCTCAGTGCTTGTTTCCTTTGTCTCTGGGTTAGACCCCAGTCCACATGATCACCCTTGTTGGATAAATGGCATTTCTATAATCCTTCATCCCAACCCCAGCTCTCGAGGTGGCTTTGGTCTTGATGTCAAATCTCTTGTAATCCTTGATCATCTACTGCATTTCAGGATGATAGAAGCATATCCCCTGACTTCTTTTTGCCTTAGTTTCCACCTCTATATAATGAAGTCATGATGCTGTTCTCCAGTCCCTAGTTAACAGGAAAAAAAAATTTTATTTCTTAGAAAAAAGGAACAAAAAAACAGCCTACAAAACAAAGAGTATTGCTGGTGTAGTCTGCCTCAGGCTAAAATGAGATATTAGTTAAACCAGAAATAGAATCCAAATTAGTTCTTAACCTCTCACTTAAATAAAAAATAGATAAATAGTAAAATGGAAATGAATAGCATTTTTCACAAATTGAGGCAAGGTCACTGAAACAGAAGTGAGCAAACAGAAGCCTGGAAAACTCTGAAAACTATATCCTTGAAGATAAGATTCACGCCATGTATTTTAAAACAAAATAGCAAAGTTGGAGGTTTCAAGGTTCTTAGGTGGTCTTTAGAGATTCTGAAGCTAGACGTGGTGGCATAAACCTGGGAGGAAAATCATAGTTGGAGGCCAGCCTCAGAAACTTAGTGAGACCCTGTCTCAAAAACTAAAAAGGGCTGGAGATGTAGCTCAGTGGTAAAGCGCCCCTGGGTTCAATTCCTAGTAACACACACACACACACACACACACACACAAAATTCTGACCTTCATTCTTTGAGTACAAGTAAATCTCTCTTTTTAATATACCAAGTGCAGTTTTTAAAAAATTGAAAATAGGAATTTTCTTGTGTTTAAAGTGTAAAAAACAATAAAAAATGGAAAGTAGAAATTTTTAAATTAGTTTATTCACTGTAAAGAGTTTCTACCATTGGTTGCTATAGTGAAATTTTATTTCTTAGAAAGGAATGTAAAAATTCAACCCATAAACCAAGAAGTGTTGCCACCTAGTCACTCATAAGTCAAAAAGGTCAACATCCAGCTAGGAACAGAGGATAGGAAATTCACCTCTTTTCTTATTAGTTTATTTGGAAAGAGCTCTTAGTACTTCAATGACCAATCTGTAAACAGGGACTTGGACCTACATCAAAATCAGTTTAGGAAACAACCCCCCCCCACGCCCGCCTCAGTGTCCCCACATGATGCCATCTGCTTCTACACAGAATGGCAGGACTCTTTGTTCTTGGCAAAGTAAAGGTGTATACTCCCCATTCCTATTTTGATTATCTTTCATCCCCAAATGCTCCTTGAGTAACAGGAAACACACACACCATGGAACCCAGGAAAATTAAGTCAAAGGGGGAACAGACAACGACAGGTCACTCTTGGTGAATATAGCTATACTGATGAATATAGCTGTACTGAGCTTTTGAGCAGCTGTTGATTTGTGATATTGTGAAACATGTTTTGAAAGATGCCATTTGAAACCTTAGTAGACTGCAGGCCATTTCAGGTCAGCAGGTTAGATTTTTATGAATAGTTAATATTAATGGGCCACGATTAGCCTGTAGTGGGCCTAGAGATTATAAGACAGCAGCAAAGAAGTAAACAAAACTCTTGGCATGAAGGCTTATTTCCTACTGTGTATTTAAGTTGTAAGCCATTCAGAGCATTCTCTGATATTTCTTTTCAAAACCAAAGTGTTTTAAGCAAACATTTTAAAACTGAATTTTTTGTATTATCATTTCCCTTAAAATGATTTTTAAAAAGGAAAATGTAAAGATGTGATATGACTGAACTTCTGAAAATTGCACTTGAGTACGAAAATCATCTTTCACGACATTAAAGCCTAAAATATCGAAATTGAAAGTACAGCTTTCATCTAGAATTTTCTGAAAACATCCAGAATCTGTTGTTTTACCTTCTATTACATATTCAATAAGGAATCCTAGGAGTTCCTTGGTTCTTTGTTTTGTATCTCATAAAAATTCCTGTCAAGTGATCAAGACAGTTATTACTGTCTGGAAATTCAGCCTTGGAGTGTTATCTGACTGGTTCAAATTCATAGTAAAGGCTGCAGCTTGCACTCTGGCCAAGGTCTCAGTATGTCTTTGTGCTCCTAAAAACTTGCCACACACCCCGATGGAGTACTATGACAAGCAGAATTTTTTAAAAAAATTGTTTTGGCTTCACAGAATTGCAGAACATTTTTCAGTTTTTATTATTATCTTTTAGAGCAGTTTTAGATTCACAGCAAAATTAAGTTGGAAGGTACAGGTATTTCCCATGTATTCTTGCCTCCATACGTGTAGAGCCTGCCCCACGAGCAGCATCCCCCGTCAGAGAGGTACATGTGTTAGAGTTGATGGACCTCTGTCATTGTCACATTGTCATTCTGCACGGGTGCATGGTTCATAGTTACATTAGGGCTCATTGTTAGTGTTGTGCGTTCTATGGGTTTGGACAAATGTTTGACGGCCTACACCTACCAATACAGTATCACAGAATAATTTAATTGCTCTAAGCATAGAATATTGAACAGTTCTTAAATCACTGGTAAATTACCAAGAATAAGGTCCACGTATATTTGTTATCATCTGAGTGTTTTGTTTCTAGGAGATTAAAACAGGCAAAACTGAAGCATGGGGCAGTGGGGTTGGGGGTGCAGAGCTACCAAGAATTCATTTCAACTCTGAATGTCCCACCTAACCTTCCTCTCTCTTCTTCTCTTCCCAAGTGCATATTTTTAGAACTTGGGGGTATTTCTCCCCATTTTTCTTCCCCTAGGTAAAAATGTCCAGAGTTCTGACTCAGTGGGCAGCACTGAGGTCTGGCCTTCTGCTCTCATTGTGTTTTCTATAGCAGTTTGTGGCCCAGGTTCACCAGGATGAGGTGCATGGTGTTCACATGCTCCACTCTCCCCAACTCAGAAAAGCCTCAGGGAACATAGTTGAGAGGGATGCCATTCTGGGGACACCCTCAGGCTTCTCTAACATTGGAAAACAAGGACCATTCATCCACCTTGGTGCATTGCCATTAACAATGTTAGTGTATTAACAACAGTACTGTTACTGAATGCTTCCTAAGTGCTAATGGGTTCTTCCTTTATTCTCATTTAGTTCTTGCAACAACCCCAGGGTGAGTACTATTATATCCTTTTACAGTTGAAGAAATGGCTCACCTGGTTAGACAGCCCAAGCATCAGCTGAACTCCACCCCTGAGGAATCTGCTGATTCCAGAGCTTCCGTTATCACCCACTCTGTTGTCCCACAGAGGATGGTGAGCCAGTAGGATCTGCACTGAGCAGAGCCCAATAGGTGCTCCCACGCTGGCCCCTTGTCCCCACAGGAGCCCTGGGTCATGGTGCTGATGCCTGTGAGGGTCTCCAGGAATAGGCAGTGAGGGTGGGGTAGAAGACCTCAGAGAGAGGGTCACTGTGGCTTAGGTGTTCTGGGCAGTCTTTAAGGAGCTGTGATACCACCACAGGTGCCTCCACCTGAACTAATAGTAAAATGACTTAGTGACCTCAGTGGGCATGTACTGTATTCCAGGAACCAGGCTGCCTGCTTCCATGTTTTTCAGTGCCGTTCTTGTCAGTGCAGGAGCACTCATGTGATAAAATAACAGAGTAGACTTTTCATTTGTACTCCTTGGGCACCAAATTAGATTGGTAATTTGTTTGGGGGAGAGCTGAATGTCTGCCATAGGCCATAACAGATGCAGCAGAACATCACCAATTAAGATTGAACTGTTCGTGCTGAGTCATAAACCACTGAGAGGCCTGCATGGCAGGAGCTGAGAGCCATGGGGACCTCAGGGTCCTTTACCTGACTTAGAACTCTGAAAGGTGGTCTATGGTGCTTGTGACACTGGGTTTGGAGCTGGTGGGCTCTCACCATGTTCTGGGCTGAGCTTCCTGCCTGTGTTACTGTATTTGACTCTTAGAGTGGTAGATACTGCCCCCTATTTACGGATGAGAGAAACTGAAATTTTGTAGGGACAAGTGATTTGGCAGTAAGGGGCAGAGCTGAGATTGGGGTCTAGATCTTCCTGGGTCCAAGTCCATGTGCTCCCATAACTCCCAGCATAGTGTGGACAACTGTGAAGGATGTCCCACCTTAGCAACAGCGTAGAACAGGAGAGTGGCCAAGGTATAGCAGGTGTCACTTCCCATGTAGTGCTTGCCTGTTGCCAGCCAGAGCCAGGGGTCAAAGGCTCAGAGTTTTCCACTGTCCCTGACTCCTTGGGTGGGAACCCTAGCTGTTCTGAGTCCTCCATTCCCAGCTGAATTCTAACCACACAGGGTCTCCTCCTTCCCCAGGCCGAGGGCAGTGGGGACCAGAGCCTTCTGCAGTGCCTCTGCTGTGTCCCAGGACCCAGGGTGCATCAGCCTGTGTGGGGTCCAAGCACCGACCTGGGGCCCTCTCAGTCTGAGGGAGAGGGAGAATCAGGAAAGCTGCCTGGGTGCCAGCCTCACCACATGGCAAAGCCTATGCTAGGCTCTCAGTCCTTGGTTGCACTTAGTCTTCAATCATTGTGTTTTTTTTCTGATTAATTCTATCACAGGAGATCTCTGACTTACTTATTAAAGAATTTTAAAATTATGTTGATCTTTTTAAAAAAGATGTAAGAGAATGAAGCAATTTAACTTGGTCTTTGTAAAACAGATATTTGATGAATATTTTTAATCTCTCCCAGAGCCATTCTGGCTACAGGGGTATTGACCTGCAGAGCCTTCGAGACTGGCCACGTGCACATGGCCATAAATCACTGGCTCTGAAGAAAGAAGAGCCTCACTTGTCCCAAATTCTGGAATGCTGGATAGTAATTATAGAACAGGGCTGAGAAAGGGATTATATTCTCATTGACTTTTGTCCTTCTATTATGTTATGGTTGGTCCTTGGAATTTGAGGAGCAGAGGGAAACAGAAGTTGCTGTCAGATGAACATTTTTACCAGAAAGACATCTGGGATCAAAGGCACTTGCCTGAGGCCTGCTCTGCTTGGGTGCTGGCACTTTTATATGGCGTCTCAAATTAAGCACCCACCACACAGAGTTCTGAGGAGGTATTCCTGCCCATAATTGGCCAGTGTGATGGTTGAAGTCCCACAGCTCACACTCAGCTCTCCACCCAGAGGAAGTAAAATAACCACTGTGTCCAGCAACAGTGATATAGATGGTCTCTTAGAAGGTAGATGGGAGTCCTCCTTAAAACCCTGTCTCCACAGTATAAAATGATCAACACAAAATGAGTGGGTGACTGTTAATTTCAGGACGAGGCTAAGCACTTGTATTTAACCCATTTAAACCTACAATAGCTCCATGGGGTAGGCTCCATCCTTACCCTTTGCATAGATGAGAAAACTGAGGCACAGGGGCTCAAGTGCCTGCTGGTATTTTGTAGCCCACGCAGCAGATTCTCGTCTCAGAACCTGCATTGATCAGAAACCTCTCAGGCACCCAGATTAGGGGAGGGGTGGTAAAGGTAACAAATCTATTGTGACCCCCTTCAAGTTTTCACTTGAAACAAAGTGCCAGATTGGTTATCATCACAGGAAGATCCTATTTTCAGAAACCTAAAATTGAGAGGTGAGATTTCATTTTCTGATTTATAAGCTGACTCGTGTCAAGTTTAGAACATGCACATGCAATTAATGAATTCTTTTGTTGACATGAATAAAATGAAATGAAATTAGAAATGACCATGATAAGCAATTTCCCTATCAGAAAAATAGCAGTGCTGAGTCTTTCTCATCTTTTACCCCATTCTCACTGTTCTCATTCTTGCTGTTCTTTCTACTCCTCTTTTTTCCCCCTTATGTATGTGTATGATTACACGAATGGCATGAGTCTGCATTGTGTAGAACAATAGAAACGAAAAGTTGCATCCCATTTGTGTACAATGAATCAAAATGCAGCATGTAAAAATAATAAATAAATAAAAATACAAAAAAAAAAGGTATATCACTTTACGAACCTTTCAAGTTCGTAAAGTATGAACTCTGGAAAAATATGCAGACTTGTGACATCTGTCTTTAATGTCTCCCAGTGTGTGACTCTGCTTGCACCTCAGAGTGAGATGATGGGGAAGGTCTTCAAGAAGGCATTGGGTGACCCTCTTGCCTCCCTGCCCTGCCTTTCTGACCTTGGGCTTGCATGTCCATCTTAGAACACAGGCTGACAGACATGGCCATCTCTTTCTATAGGTGACAGTTTGGTGTGGGACTGACTGTTGATGCTTGGGCCCAAAACTCTTAGGATTCCCGATGTCTTTCCTTGTGTGTTTCTGTCAGGAAAAGCCTGTGTTGATGCCTACCATCTCTTCCCTCCACTGACTGAGGACTTGGTACCTGGTTAACTACGTGACATAGGAATTGGTTGCCATCTATTTTTCAGCTCTTCCCATACACATTTTATGAACAAAATAGGGGAACTCCCCCCTCCCACCCTGTACCCCAGAATTTTCTCCCATGCCCATTTTGTGGGGAGAGAGGTCAGACAAAACAGTGATGACTCTCATCAGAACAGCAAGCAGGCCATGACTTTTGACTGCCACCATAGGAAGTAGGCTAAATTAAGGACAGGTCAGACATGTGCTTTTTCTAGAAAAGGCTGAAGAAAGAACAAACTACTGTTTCTCTCACATTCTCAGCTCCTTCTCCTGGGAGTACCAGGCAGCAGTTCCCAGCTGACTCTCCAAGGGAATTGACAGCTCTGAGGTGGGCCTACAGCTCTGCCTTCACTGAAAGCAAGATAGTGAAATCTTAAACCCAAGCTGTGGCGGTGGCAGGGGGTGCTTAAGTCTTTGGAAGCTTCCTGGTCACTCTCTTTCTAGACACAAATGCAACTTTACTTTTTTTATATTTTTAAGTAACACTATCTTGGGACATGATTAAATTCTCTGATGGCAACATTTTAAATTTGTCATTACTATCAGCTATTTCCCCAATGCTTTTTATAAATTGGAATACAGTTTTAAACCATTAATGAAACACTGTGGTATAAGAACAAAAGAAGAAGTTAAAGGAACAGAATAGCTAGTCTAGGGACAGCAAGTTTTAATGTATTTGAAAATTGTATATATATTATTTGCGCAATTATACTACAAAATGAGAGTACTGCGTGCTTCAGTAATTTTCTTGGTGACAGTGAGCGCCACTGCCTACATGTATGAATCTGGGCACAAGTATAATTGAACCTGTTTTCAAAAGGAAATGCTCTCCTTAGAGCACAGCATGCCCAGAAAGCAGTGTTGTTCCTAATGTTGTTCTCCAGACTCTTAAAAACTGAGCTTTATGGCAATTTTGTAATGAAGATCTAACACTTTCACTTCCTAAACCATGGCTTCCATTTGTGATATAAATAAGGGCAATTATCCCTGTTAGAGATTCTGGCCCAGGTGAGGCTGAGCTAATAGCTGTTGCCTGTAGCATTAGGAAGGATGTCTTCATTAAGGTGGTAATGTGTCAAGAGCGCTATGCAGGTTGCTATGGTATTTGTGGGTTTCAGCCTGGACTCTGGCTTTCCCTGAAGTTGAAAGTGCTCAGCCTTCTGTTAAAGGTACTTCCTTTCACAAGCCAAACAGGCAGAACGTTAAATAGGTGACATGACGAGGGCTCAGGAGCTTGATTGCAAAAGCTAGTACACTCCTGAATAGAAGCATTGACTCTGACAAGTTAAAACAAGCAGGTTATTTAGTCTTTCCACCTCTCCATCCATTCATCCATTCTGGACTTATCTCCAGCAGTGGAAAAGCCTTCAGAACACCCTGCCCACACGGGACAAACTGACCTGTGGAATTAGGCTTTATTCATCTTCAGATCTATAGAACCTAGGACACTGCAAATGTTCAAGAACTAGTACAAAATGAACGCATAAATTGTGCTTACCCTGTAGACCAATTCAGCCCAGGAGTTTTGAACTGTAATTCTGTTACTGACTTCCAGTGTATCTGAGGATAGTGACTTGTCCTCAAAGCCTGCAACAAAGTATCGGCAGTGGGAATCAGTTGACCTGTGTAGAAGGACAAGGCAGTGTGGTTGGATTCACTTGCGGAGTAGTTCTCAGACTACCCCAGACCAATGTGATTCAGACCCTGGATCTAACAAGGATCCTGCATGACCTATGGGAAGTTATGTCATTTCCAAAATTTTATAGTTAACTATGTTTTTTAAAAAGTGGTATTAAAAGTGCAAATAGTAGTTTTAGGTACTTTAGTTTCATTGTGAAAATATTAAGTTTTCAAGACACTGGAAAAACATCTAAAATGCCATGCATTTTTTTTAACCTTTTCACCTTCTATTCTTAGGTTTCCTAGAAATATTAATTAACAGAGAAGTGTAAAATAGTTGTGGATCAGATAGGGGAAGAAGCCAAAAGCTGCTAGTCTAAACCGTCAACTAACCTGATGAATGATTCTGAGCACAGTAATTTTTTTTCCTTTCTATATATTTTCTCAAAGATCCATAATCCTAAATGTCTTCTTGCCAATTTAGGAAAGGGGGTTTAAAAGCTCTTGGGAAAATACATAAATAAAATTTTATTTTAAATTTAAATTTTATTTTAAATTTTAAAGCATTTCCTAAACCTCAGTTATTTGGAAAATTTGGGTTAAGAGGACAGCTTATATTCACAATAAGGGGGCAGGGATAGGGAAGAATAGAGTTACTTTAGACCTGGTAGAGGGGAGTGAAGGGAGGGGAAGGGCCGTGGGGGAGAAGAAATGATAGTAGAGTGAAACACATTATTACCTCATGTACATGTGTGACTGCATGACTGATGTGATCCTGTAAATGTATAATCAGAAAAATGAAAGATTACACTCTATTATGTATAATCTGTCAAAATGTATAAATGCATTGTCATATACAACAAATTAAAACAAATAAAATTTAAAAATTAAAAGAGGACAGCTTATTTCTCAAGTGCCCAGTTAAGATTAATTTCACTGCCTACTACATAATAGAAGGTAAGTTAATACTATCAGGTTTTATACATTTTTTCCATATGTTAATATGTATATTAAAAATCATTTTGAATTATTAGTGAATAAAAATAGGAACAAGTTATGTTCCTAGAATCTAGACCATAACTAAAGGAATCTTATTCCAGTCTCTATAGTGCTCAAATTTTTATTTTTCTTTTATGTAAATTTAGATATTAAATTTGACCATAACAGCAACTGGTTGATTCAGACCATGAAGAGCATGTATTGAGTTGCTTACTCTGCTGCATTAGTTTGCATCATAATTTATTTCTTGTCATTGAGCTCCAACAGCTAATGGATTCTTCTCCTTTCTTTAGGTTTATTTCAATCTACAGGGGACCCAGCCATACCTACAAGGTCCAGAGATTGACGGAATTCACTTGCTATTCCTTCAGAATCCAGGCAGCAAGCGAGGCTGGAGAAGGGCCCTTCTCAGAAATTTACACCTTCAGCACAACCAAAAGTTTCCCCCCACCCATCAAAGGTTTGTAGATAGTGAACTCTTATGCTCTCCTGGAGAGCAAGGAAATGTTGGAACTTCAAGTAGGAGGCTCAATTCTGGCCTTGAATATACTTTTGATATTTCTAATGTCAGCATAATAGAATCAAAAGAACATTCTAAAAGAGAAGGTTGGGCCATGGGTCATCTGGGGAAAATCTGAGTTCTTAAAGGAGAAGATCTACATATAACAACTATTCTCAAGGGTGCATGTATGTTTATTGCAAGTAACATAATCATGAGACATTCTCATCCCCACAGATGATTAAAAAGAGAAAAGATCCCAGTGACAGACTTAGAGTCAGAAACAGGTCAATTCTGGTATTGTAGCTCTTAGGACAGTTTGCCAAGTAAGGCTGGAGATCCTCCTTTCCCAAACACATTCAGAGGAGCAGAGGTTGGCATTCATCTCCATGTGACTTTGATGCTTGGACCAACGTGGGCAACTTCAGCAGCCTTTTCTTCCCAGCCTACTGCTCTCCCTGGGGAGAACTGCCTTTGGAAAGCTGCAGCAGCATTTCTGAGTATTATCTTGAGCTTTGTGAGTGAGGGACTCGTTTCCTGTTCTTCCCCCTTAATGGGATCAGGTGTCACAGATTTGTGAGATGCCTGTTTATCCAAATCTTCTCCCATATATCTCCGGGAGAGCGAACAAAAGTCATCTACCCAGACCGCATTGGCTCTACTGAGCTCTAGCCCCTCAACTTCCACCTACAAAGTTGTGCCTGACTGGGCAGCCAACTTACAAGTCAGGGCAGACAAGTGACAGGAGCTGGAGCTTACTCACAGACACCCAAGGCTAAGCCATTCTCACCCAAACAGCATGGTTCTTGGGCAGGTCCCTGCTGTTTGCCTGGCAGGGAAGTGGGTACAGCAGTAGTGGCTTTATCCAGCTTCTGCTCAAAACAGCTCTGAGGCTGATGGCTGGAGGGTAAGTACAATCTGTGGGAAAGGTCCTGAGGGTGGGCCCCAGAACTGGTTCTGCATGGAGGAACCGAGTCTCCTCCCACCAAGCACTGAGTCAGCTGCAGGAGATTGAGGGGCCTCCAGCTCCTGAGTCAGGGTCTGGCTTAGATTCTGCAAAGGTTACCCATAGTTTCTTCTGGGACTAGTTCATGGTAAATGCCTTGCCCTTGTCCCTACCCCACAGGCTCTGTGGCAGCTCCTTCTCTGAAACTGAAAAGTTAATGTAAATGTGCATAACATGCATAGCCTCGCTGCGTCACTTAGGGTAAATACCCTGATCCTTTGGTGCAGCTTCATCTTTCAACTCTAACAAAGATGATTACTGAGCATGTTGTGGCTAATTGATTTGTTGGTACCAAGAACGGATTGCCCACTTACCGATTACCAACTTCAAGGGTTCTCCCAGTATTGAGGGGCACTCTTTGTGTCTCAAAATACCTGGTGGTGGTTTACTTTAGAACAGCAGTTTCCCCACACTGCCACGCAGTCAGGTTTTCTTCCTCCCCACCCTCAGATTCAGGAAATTGTCTTGGCTCAAGGACTGTTTAGTCTGTTAAGATTCCTTATTTAATTTCCCACAAATTGCTTGGGAGTTTTGGCCAAGTAATTCCAACTCCTTTTTTGTTTGTTTGTTTGTTTAAGAAAACTTTTATTTAATAGTATCATATCATTACAGAATGGCAAGTAGAAATAACTGCCTAAAAAGAACTAATTGCATGAAATTAGAAATTAAAGTGTCATTGGGTTCAGAGAGAGGAGTCACACATTCTGTTTACAAAACAGAAAAATGTCAGATACTGAATTAAGGTTGTAGAGATCACAAAAGCTGTGAGAAAATCTTTGTAAAATCTGTAACATTTTAAGGCTGAGGGTATGGCTTAGGGCTGGAATGGTTGCCTCATGTGCATGAAGCCCTGGGTTCAAGAGGGCCCCAGAACTGCCAGAGGAAGAAAAAATCTGTATTAGTTTTAAGTGCTTTACTACAGAGCAATATAATTTAGTTTAAACCAAGAATGATGATTTCAATAAATTAAAAATAAACTAAAAATGTAAATATAACTTAATTTGCAAAGACTTTCAGTGCTGCCCATCCTCTGGGCTTTTCTTAAATGTTACCTGTTCCTCAAAACCTTAGACTCACCCAGGTGTGCACTGTCCCTTTGGTGTTAATCTGCACTTTGTTCTGTTTCTTTCTGTACCTGTCCCATACCTGCTCTGCCCCTTCCCTCATCAAGATTTTAATTTCCTTGAAAACAGACTTTTTATCTTTATTTCCACGTGCCCTTGAGGACCCAGCATATAGACCTATGTCATAGAAGGTGCTCAGTACCACAGGAAAAATAGCAAAAATGGAATCCTGGGACAAGAAAGTACTAATGGAATAATGATAAAGGACTTGTTGTGAATGGCTTTCTAGTCAAGGACTAACTCCTCTGTACCTAAAGGGTACCCTGCTGAGTTTCCAGGAGGCTGGGCAAATAAGCTCTCCTCCCAGGGCAGCCACAGGGCCAGTCTCTTTTTCAGAGTTCTCATTATTAGTACTAGAATATTGACTATAAATGTGGCACTTTGAATTTTGAGCTTGGATATGTGGATTTGTATTTCAGCACCTCGAGTAACACAGTTAGAAGGAAATTCATGTGAAATTTTATGGGAGACGGTACCACCAATGAAAGGTGACCCTGTTAACTACATACTGCAGGTATTGGTTGGAAGAGAATCCGAGTACAAACAGGTAAGACCCAGTGTGGATGGCACATGTAAAGCTTTGGAATCAGGGTGGCTCTTTGCCTCTGTGCAAGGTCTTAAATGATTCAGAGCACTGCATCTTTCTTAAAAATCAGTGGTTGAAACTGCCCAGCATGTACCTGTCACTCAATTCTTCAGAGTATATAAATCCTAATACACGTTTCATTTGTTTGTGGTGGTATTCATGTTAAATTTTAAGTTCTCAACCATAAGCTTGTCTTGAAAAGAGTTTTCAAGCTGCATGTTTGCATGTGATAGCATGACATTTGCTAGTACCAAAGTCTACATCTCATTGAAAACAAAAGTGCAGTGATTTTACTATAGAGGAAAAGTAGTCCCAGCCTAACTACTGTCCTTTCTGCCTGTTTTATAGAAGTCACAATGGAATGATAGGGAGATGATCCATGGGCCCCTGCGGCCTGTGACTCAGAAATTCTAGATCCCTACTGGTCACCATTTAATATGCATAGGAATCGACTATGCATAGGTAATCTGTTAAAATGCATATTCTGATTTGGCTGTCCATGGTGGGGACACTGATATTGCTGGTCCATGGACCATAATTTGGGTCACAAGGCTAAGTAAATCATACGATAAACCTGTGTAAGAGAACATAATTGTCTTACAGCTAGACACGTGTTGGGGTCCTTTATTCTTCCTGAGTCATTCATTATCAGGTCCCTAGCCATGAAAGATTCATATACTCTGTGGGTTTCCATCATGTTCTCTGGAACTTAATGAAGTCAGGATATAATACTATTTCTTCCATTAAGAAAACCAAGGCTTATTCTTCACTGGCACTTTTAACAATTCATTATTTATATTGAACTTCAGGTTGAAAATAAATGTCTCACCTGTTCTCTGAAACATTAGCATGATTTGTGAAGACATCTTTTTTTTCAGCTAGTAAGACTCCAGATACATGAGTAGAAAACAATTCAGTTCAGAGTCTGTGTTACATTGCTGGTTGGTATTTTAGGTAATAATAAAATGTGTTTTAAAAATCAAAGTAAATTTTGGACACTTTGTAAATATGAAGTATCAGATAAAAAACTAAATTGTTTTAATCATATTTTCCAAAGCCTTTATCTAAATCTGTTGTTTGCCAGTGATGATGTCCCCCAAGTTTCCATCATTCCTCTTAAATACAAACAAAGGCACTATGCTTTCCTTTCCTTTTCCTATCTCATTTTATATGAACATCCCACTTCAGAATAAGTAATTTCATATGTATAATTGTTTCATCTTATCAGAAAGATATGATTGTTCTCAGGGTCTCAGCTCAAATAGAAGAGAATTTTCCCCATTAGATTTGGTTATCTTTAACACCAGTAGCATCATCCCATTCCATAGCAGTGTCACGTGGTTAAAATGAGAGCTGTTAGGAACTTCCACAGCTTATCGCTTGACACTTAACAATGATTCATCTACCAACAGTATATTCATTCCATGTTCTTTGTTGTATTTTAAAAACCTCGTATTCCACGTACCATGATTTTCTACCTGTTCTTAGAAAAATGTTCTGCTTCTGGAAGCACAGTGACTACTGTTTAACTGTGAAAATGCCCATTATTCAGTGATTTAGATTTTTACTAGTAAATTGCTACCTTTAATCCACTGTTTAATGCTGTATATTTAGACCCATGGATATTTGTACATTAATAGAATAATGCACAATCACATGTATGCCACAGAATATTTTTCTTATTGTAAACAGCTATAAACACAAGTCCATGTGTTTCCCACATTTACCAAGAAACAGGTAAGGGTAGTAATAGTACATGAGAAGCCACGATTGAGTCAGGGACAATTTGTACTGGCATTTTTTGTTTTGTTTTTTCGTGGGTTTTGTTGTCATCATCGTTGCTTCTCCCTATTTGGTAAACGTTAACTTAAACGTGATGTTTTGCGCACTCCCTTGACTTGTTCTGGACATGAAGGCTATTTATATTATGTTTGCAGAGCAATGGTTAAAATGATTGTAGGTCAGGGATAATAGACAGTGGGCTTTGAATTCGTAGAGGCAAAGCAATAGGAAAAGGAGAGGTAATCACTGCTGTATACCCACCAGGGCAGGGCCCAGGCCCTTGTGTGCATGTGCACCCTCAGTTACAGTACTAATGAGACAGGACCTGCTAGTGAGCCTGTGTTTGCGTTTTCATTTCCCTAGGACTGGTACATAGGCACTCAGTGAATGTTTCCTGCATGCATGGAAAGGCAGTTGCCAAGTAATAGGGCTATTTATACCTGCAGTGGTAGTGAGAGTAAATTCAACATGGGAGTGATATAGATTGACATTATCATTTGGTGAAAAAAAAATCATTCATAAAAGGAGGATGTCCTTCTCTCCAAACTTACTCATGGCCTTCTGTGATGTTTTGCTTGAAGCATTGACTTATGTTGACTGACTGGCTCTCATGTGTTCAGTTATCATGATGTGGGACAACCAGCAGGTTTAATAACTAAGCATTAAACCTTATCTAAAATTTCATTTTGCAAGATAATGCACAAATATATCCATTTGACTTTTCTACCATTTAATACACATTCTGAACATAAGGGTCCCCATTCCCACCCCACCACCCCAGGAAGCTTAAACTTCTTTTCAAACATTGGTAATTGCAAAGTATTCTTGAGAAGGATGAAAATTGTGTCTATACATGTGACTGACTTTTTTTCTCATAGGTACTTTAATATCTACATAAGAAATAAAATTATTCATGTTCATATTCCTGTTTAGACAGTAATAATTTTTACAGAAAAAAAATGAATTTAAGCATTGAGGATGAGAACTTATTCAACAAACTAGAAGCATTCATTTCAAGTGCCAGTCAGTGCTCAGGTTTATTGCATTAAGAAGAGAACCTTTGAGGATCTGAAAGTCATAGAAGCTCCACCTTTAATTTGATGGCATCCCTGGGTAAATATACCATCTTTGGAATCCAGTATTGAGACATGTATTTCTTCATGGTATCATAAAAGGAGAGATCTTCTCTTCATCAAACTGTTTTAAAGTCTTGGCATCTATAGCACATCCTGGAGTTGCCATATATATCAGTGACTTTCAACACCAAAATTAAACAGTGAGGCTATGAGTGTGTCATAACATTTTTTAATATTTATGCAAATAAACGGTCAAATTCAAAATAATATAAAAATAGATCAAAATGAAGATCTTTTAAAAAGTCATAATTTATTTTACTGGGTTTTTTTGTTTTGTTTTGTTTTTAGATTTCTAGATTCTTTAAATGTCCATGACCCCTTACACCAGAAAAATTCTCATACATGCATTCACTTAAAATTTCATGTAAAAATGAATTTATGGGACTGGGGATACAGCTCCATTGGTAGAGTGCTTGCCTTGCATGCACAAGGCCCTGTGTTCAATCCCCAGCAAAAAAGAGTTTATATTGAGTTCATAACATCCAGATATAAGACCGCTGTTATTTTGTTGTTGTTTTTGGTTTGCTGTTGTTGTTTTGAAAAATCCATTTGGATTGTGAGAGTATCTAGCATAGTACTTTTTCAGAGTTTTTAGGCCCATTGAGTTGAAAAAAGCATATACCCCAGAAGCAGTTCAGTAGTCAGTAATAGGACCCTTGTCTGTCCTCTTCAGCTCAAGAACACAGTTTCCTGCCTAGCATTATTTGCTCCCCAGAGAAGCCCAACAGTTTGTCAAGATGCCCTGTTGAGCCAGAGGGTGGCATAAGGACAAGTTGGCCTCCCATGGTTGTGTGATTTTGGAGGAATTAATTCACCTCCCTGAGCCTCAGCTCTCTTGTTGAAAGAGCAGAAATAATAATCCTCTAACTCAGATTGTTTCTGTGAGCGTTGTATCCATTCAGTCATGAGGAGGAATTATTAAAATGATAATAACATGGTGCAGTGTGTCTCCCTTTCCGTTCTCAGGAGGGGCAGTGTCAGGAAAGGGGTACAGGTAAGCCTCCAGTATCTCAGCATGTACTTTTCTCAGTGGTCTTCCCAAAAAAGCTGTTGGTTACAGGATTTCAACTACATAGCATGTGATTTGGAATTAAGGCTCATAGGAGTCTTCATTTCAGTCATCTCGGTATTACTTTACCCTCCCATTTGAAATAATTATGTCAAAATTACTTTAAAAGATATTAGTCATCAAATCAAGAACAGAAATAGTCTTTGTAAAAAATAATGCTGCATATATACTTATTTACATTATTATGATTGGTGACTTCAATAAAGAAAAATCTTAAATGGAGCTCTGCCTTTTAAATTGGGTTGAGGCAAGAGTAAAAGCCCATAATGGTGCTCGTGTCAAAATGAATGAAAACAGAGGTCTACAAGGCATGGTCAGCTACTCCCATGTGCAGAGTTACATAGTCTCATGGAAGGTGACCCCAGAGGAGGCACAGCTGTGCAGCAGGCCAGATGACCTGGTGATTTTATGGCAGCATCAGCTCCTAGGTGCTGCTAAGCTATTGGTGCCTATAGACATGCTGTAGACCCCAGGCCCAGGTTGATTCCTGTGTTGTATGCTGCAGGCTCCAGGTTTACCTGACATCAAGTAATTGCCCTGGAGTGTTAGGCATTTCCTGCAAAGGAGTCAGGAAGTACAGTCCAGTAGCAGTGTAACTATCTTTACCTACGTATTATGCTGCCATTTCTTAGATTCCTACCACATGCTGGACACTGTCCAACAAGGAGGCTGTGTGTGACCCATTTAATCCCACCAGCGATCCCATGAGACTTGGTATTGCCTTCGTTTGGAGACTAGAAGCATGGCACCATCAAGGCATAGATGCTACAGAGATACCAAATTTGGGGCTTCTTAAGAGTACCTGGGGCTTGTGAATTTGTATTTTTGTTTTAAATACCCACCAGTTTATAGTTAAGAAGATAGATTTACAGGTGTAATAATAAAATGATACAAATAATTTATTTTCATTTGGTTTATAAAATACGATTGACTTATTGTACATTCATTCATTTCATTCGTTAAAAATTAAGGGAGAAGCACATTTTGAGAACTTGTTACTTCTAGCAAGAGAACACGTATTTGAAAGTAACCGCCAAAAATATGTAAATAGTAAAAAATGAGAATAAAAAAAAAATTGAGGGAGACATTTCATTTTAAAGCCTATCAACCTTACTTTCTTTGAACCTGAAAATCCTTAATGTGTTTCTCTGGGAAAATCTTCTCTTCTCTGCCGTGAGATTTGACTAGCTTTACCATATTGGCTCATGTGAATTTGCTGACGTAGGACATTATAGGCAGAACCCAGATAGAGAAGTTTTGACGCACACATGCTCACACACTTGATGTAAGTTTTAATATTTGAAACATCTCAAAAACTATTCACATATTTTTCCTTTGAGACCTATTTAAAAACACTTTAAAGTGCTAAAATGAAGATATTTCATGCAGTTATATTAATACTAGAAGATAAAAAATTTCAGTGTCCTGTGAGCAGTTATTAAAATATAGGCTATAAATAGCTTAATTAAATGAAGCCAAAGAAAAGAAACTAACACTGACTGTCTATAGTGGGCCAAATCCTGTGTGATGCACCCTGGACTTGGTCTCATGCACATCTCCTGGTAGTTTTGAGAGCTAAATTTGTTCGACCCTTTTCACAGGTGAGGCTATTAAGGAAGAGAGGTTATGTGAGTCTCCCAGGTCCCAGCCAAGACCCCATAACTCCAGGTATGGGGTGCTGTCCACTCTCTAGTGCTGCCAGCAGTCCCTTTGCCTTGGGCCTACTTGAGTGACTCTCCAGACCCGTATCACAGTCCCAGCGGGGGCTGCTTCCTTTACCCTCCATTACTGGACTTCCATTCTGCTCCGTTGGACAGTTGTCCATGTCTTTGCCAGTGTCACCATGTCTCCAATTCTGTAACTTTCACCGTGTCTTGAGACCTGGAAGGCAGGCCTCCCTGCTCCCACCCCATCTCTCTAATAAGCATTAATGAATATTTCTAAAATATATTAGAAATGCCACATTTTTTATCAGTATACCGAAAACAATCATTGATCCACTTTTTGTGTGGATGGCTACTACGCCTGTACTAAATTCTCTGTTGCTTTATGGTTTGTGTGTTAATGCTTAATGTACACAAAACTTATTTCTGGCAATTATTTCAAACAATATGGGATAAGAATGTTTACTCTTGAGTATTTGGAAGTGCTAATTAGAGAACATCACTGAGCATCTACTTTGTCAAAACATGCAGATTGCTATGGAGGTAGTAGAACACAATCCCACACTTGATGTCCTTAGCTTAAATGTAAAAAAAAAAAAAAAGAGTCAGGTTAGCACTGTGTTGGCAGTGCTGCGAAAGGTGGGCAATGTCCATTCTGTTAACCAGAATGGATAAAATAAAAACATTTAAAAATTAAAGCCTGAATTTCTATTGGATTGGACTAGTCATTAAGAAGTTCCCTTATTAGATATCCATATTTCTTTTCCTATGCTTTTTTCTTAATGGTATAAAAATAGTAGTATTCCTTTGCTTTCTTAAATACATTTTCAAAGATCTTCACTCTAAGGAGTTAGGGTTGAGAAATTCCATCAAAATTAATATAGAAAGTCTTTTTGAAATTCTCTGGTTTTCTGGGAATGAAATGTACTCTGGACTGACTTTCTTAAAAGGATATAGCCATGCAAATTCTGAAAACCAAAGAAATTATTTAAATAGATGTAAGTGTGCATTTATATCCATTTTCCAAGTCTCTAAAACATCTGTGGGGCTAGATTCTTAAGTAGTTTTCTACAATAACATCATCCTTTGATGGCAGAAATTAGGAGGCCAGATCACAAAAACACTGCCCAAGTCTTTGGCACAGACTGAGTTGGGAGCAACTTTCCATAACATAAGAAAAGGCAGTGTTTTCCCTCATAGGACAGCAGGACCCAGGCTGGGGTGATCTGAAAGTCTTTAATGTAAACACCAGGGAGATGGTGGGGTTATGTGGAAGTCCTTGGGAAGACACAGGCCAAGAGACTGCACCCAGTCACACTCATCAGCACATGGGGACTAAGTGGGTGACAGTGTCATTACCTACCAGATGGGATAACAACTGGAGCATTTCCATGGTGAACATCTCTGAGTTAGAAATGAGGTCTCACCTGGGGTCCACCGCTCCCCTTATTTGCAGTGAGATTTAAGAAGTGAACAGCCTCTCTGAGTCTACCTTTGTTCATCTCTAAATTGGAAGTAATGATGTTCACCTGCAGTGTAATTTGAAGCATTAAATCCAATGATGTTGACTTATCTTCAACCTGTTCCCTTCACAAAGCATTTTCACATATATTTTCTCATTTGATCTGCAGGTATTGTTACCATCTCCACGTTAAAGATGACAAAACTAAGGCTTAAGGCTGTTACTTCCCTGAGATCACAAACCTAGTAAACAGCAGAGCAAGGACTTAGCCATGATCCTGTTTTCAGTTGCTGTGCCTGGGAGCCTACCCAGTGTCTGCCAGTGACCACATCAGTCCAGACCCAGTTCTTACAGGGAAGAACTGACTGCTCTCTTGTTCCACTCTTTGATAAATACAAATATTTCAAAAGGTGTTCCCTCTAACAGAATTGAGAGAGGCTTCAATGGCACCTCTTCCAACATTAACTTATACTTAGAGTGTCAGAATGAATTGTGTACCTGGGATGTGTAGCAGAGAGGGAAACCAAAGCCCAGATGGTAGTCACTCAAGGGACCTGCCTCATCAAACATGTGTACTGCTCCCAGAGGTTGTAAATCATTCCCTTCATGAGCAGTATTTAAAAAAAAAAAAAAAAAAAAAAAAAACCCACAAAATTTCAACATGAACATTTTAGATCTAAGAAATTAAGTAAAAGACATTCATAACTAAAAGTTCTCTTTAAAGAAAAAGCATTGTTTTCCTAACACCTTTCACATGTTGGTAACTTATAAATAGGCAGTTCCATAGAGGTATGGTTGGAACTCTTGAATAGATGGCTGTGTGTGCTTCGGAGTGATCACCATGGCAATGAACTCATCTTAATGTATTCGTTTAAACTCATTGGAAGAGTGAATGGCAAGAAAAGGTCTCTCAGTACTGCAAGGGGTTTTCCCTACAGCCCTTTCCTTCCTGGTTGCTCTGTCCTGGCTCTGTAACTAGTTGTTCAGGCACATACCACAATGTGTAAAGAAATGGGTAACTTGCCGGGAGGAACATGCTGTATAGTCTTACAAGGGAATAGTGAAGCAGTGATAATTCCAAAAACGTATTTAAGAAGCAAACAATTGATTTCTTGGGACTCAGTCACTAAACAGAAATACTGATAAGATTTGAAAATAAGGGAGGAAATATCAAATGAACAATGGAAGTCCACTCCCTTTCTAAACTGTCAGATCTTTTTGCTGTCTTTCAGTCTGCCCATCACTGGGCACAAGGCCCGTATGCTTGTGTTCACTAAGGAAGGCACAGCTTCCTGGTAGAAGTTTGTAAACATACACATCAGGCTTTAGAAACACATAGAGACGTTGGTAGATTTCCAACAACTCTGAATAGTTGGCGAGTATTTCAGACAAATTGAGCAGCAGAAACACTCTTTCATTTCTAGGGGATTTTTTATGAAGGGGCAAAGCTGCCAGCTTTATTAAAGCAACCTGTTGCTTTTAATTGCTGTGCTTTCAAAGGTATATTTGGGATTGGTTTTAGGTTCTAAAGAGTAATTATAATGGCTAGCTTTTACCTTAAATACCAGGCATATTTAAGTACTTTATAGGTGCTCAGTACTACTCAGATAGAAAGGGTTCACTTAATTGTATTTCCTTTTTTCTCTCTCTCTTTTTTTTTTTTTTTTTTTTTTTTTGGTGCTGGAGATTGAACCCAGGGCCTTGTGCTTGTGAGGCAAGCACTCTACCAACTGAGCTATATCCCCAGCCCCTGTATTTCCTTTTTTAATTGCTCATCAGCCCAGGCTCATTAATTTGGTTTAGTTGCAGCTATTTTTTCCTGTGTCTATTCATTGAATCTAATATGAACTGTGAACTGATGTGATATTATTTCCTCAAGACAATTATCTGAGGCCCAGCAACGCCGTGATGGGAGAACTTTGCTGGGCTTCCTCCTTCCCCCTGCTTCCCTCCCCTTAGCTCACTCAATTCAAAGGGTGATCTTTTCTAAGTAAACTGGTAGTTCTCAAGTCCTAATAGTAAAACTCTGGATGATTATATTAGGGTTAACAAAGGGGAAGAAAACATCCCAGATCTGAAATGGAAAAAAGTAGGTTGGTCATATGCACATGTAACACTCATGAATGGCTGTCAAATTATTTAAATGTTAATTTAGTGAAAAATTGGATTACATCAAAAAATTCCTCAAGAAAAAAGGCAAACCACAAAACTCTTGAGAAAATATCACAGCACGTATCTGCCAAACAACATATATCAAGATTATGTGAAGAGCCCAAATTCACAAACTCAAACTAAAAATAAGCAAAAAACTTGTCCATATCCACAAATAAGAGATTATCTGAATGACCAACAAGCACATGAAAAAGTACAGAACATCACTGGGATGAGGTACCATTCATACCTGAGGAGATAACTGAGATATAAAAGATGGTGGATAACATGTCAAAGATGGGAAACAACTCAGACCCTCATACTTTGCTGGTGGGAATGCAAAGTGGTCGAGGCTTTTGGGAAGATTGTTTCTCGCACAAGATAAAAATAGACCCTGTGACCTAGCATTTCTTCTCCTAGACATTGGCTCAAGAGAAATGAAAATTTAAATTCTCAAAGATTTGTACAATAGGTTCATAGCATTCTTATTGTATAAAACCTCCAAACTGGGAACAACCCACTTGTCAATCAAAAAGGAAATGCTAAAGTGAGGTATGTTCTACAGTGAAACAATAGTCAGCAATAAGAGGAGTAAATACTGAGTCACTCATAATGCAGGTGAATCTCAAAGGAGAAGGGAGTCTGTATGCTTCTATCTGTATGAACTCCTAGAATAGGTGAAAAAAGTTACAGAAGTTGAAGTCAGAAGTTTACCTCTTGGGGAAGAAGAGATGGGGTTTCTTGTTGGATCAGTGTTACATGTCAAAAAATCATCCACCAAAAACTTTGCATTTTATTGTTTGTACAATTTTATCGTTTCAGTTTTAAAATGTTACTTTGTTTTGAGAACTGAAAACATAGAGCTATTTTATTAAGGTCTCTTCTGATTTATAGCCTACATTATTAAAATTCAACTAGATAAATCTTTTTTACTCAAAACGTCAGTTGCATTTCTATTCAGTGCCTTATTTCCTTGTGTCAGAGTTACTGGATTTTATATTGTATTTTATTCAAAATGAGTTGGAATGCCTTGTGGATGAAACAGATTGGGAGATATACCTTTTTCTGTCATTCTTGTTGTTAGGGAGTGAATTTAAACCAAGCCCGTGTCCGCAAGGCTCCGGCTGTTGCATGGTGGTTACTGTAGAGACTACAATGTTATAAATTAATTCACTGGGACTTTTTCTCTTCTCCCAGGTGTACAAGGGAGAAGAAGCCACATTCCAAATCTCAGGCCTCCAGAGCAACACAGACTACAGGTTCCGCGTGTGTGCATGTCGTCGCTGTTTAGACACCTCTCAGGAGCTAAGCGGAGCTTTCAGCCCCTCTGTGGCTTTTGTATTACAACGAAGTGAGGTCATGCTTACAGGGGACATGGGGAGCTTAGATGATCCCAAAATGAAGAGCATGATGCCTACTGATGAACAGTTTGCAGCCCTCATTGTGCTTGGCTTTGCAACTTTGTCCATTTTATTTGCCTTTATATTACAGTACTTCTTAATGAAGTAAACAAACCCAGCGAAACTAGAGGTATGAATTGAATTAATGCTACACATTTTAATACACTCATTTATTCAGATACTCCCCTTTTTTTAAGCCCTTTTATTCTTTGATTTATATACTTCTCTTGTTTTACAGATTTAGCTAGGAAAAAAATGTCAGTGTTTTGGTGCACCTTTTTGAAATGCAAAACTAGGAAGAGGTTAAACTGGATTAAAAAAAAAAAAAAAAAAGAAGCAAAAGAAGAAAAGAAGAAAAGCAGACCAGATACCAAAAGCTAGCATTCTTTTATTTTCTTTTTAAATTTTCAAATTTGCCTTTATTCTATTTTCACTGATGTCTTTTGCAAGCCTTTGATATTTTTTTATGTCATAGTTTAGTAATTTATATTCACCAGTCACTTCTTTGTCTTCCCATCTGTATCTGTAACCAGAATCACAGTGTGTGTAGGTACAGGGCCAGGATTTCATGAAAGCGTTGTCAGAGTATTACCACACAGCAGCGTGCAGAAGATGTGTTCGCTCAAATAAGGCTGCCCTAAACCATTGTGTCACTCAGTTATTTAATTGTGTTTAGCTCATTTAAATCAAAATGTGTACTTTAATCTAAAATGTTTTAATAATCTGTATTTCTTATGATTTTAACACTATGAGCTGCCTGTATAAGAATCAAGTAACCAAAATGCACCTATAAATTATGGAGCATTGTAGATTTTACCACGTTGATTCATAGCAGTAACTTTAAGAGGGCATTGTGCAATAGTTAGTTGTTTCCTTGTCCAGCTGTTTTAAAAGCTGCTTTACCTTGTTTGTCTGTCTTTGTATATAACTACTTCTAATCTACTCACTAGAGTTATATATTCTGTTATGTTTGACCAGAATTATCTGACGAGAACTGGTGACAGTTTAGTGCCTCTGCCCATTGTCCATGACTTACACTAATGTGAGCCGTCTTCTTATGTGTCAGCTCATTATTTTTTGAAAGATTTGCCTTCAGGCTGTTCTTTGAGGTATCAATGAAGTGATTGAATTTCAATACCTTAATTCAGTGCCCATAATACTAATGTAACAGCAGATGAAAATTGATACAACCCAAAAGGGAGTCATCTGAATTTGTAGTTCCTATTACTGTGGGGTTGATCTGGCCATGTTTGGAGTGGGAATTGTATTTGGTGGTAAGCACAGGGTGTTTGGGGGTCAAGGAGCCTAGATTCTTTCCCTGGATCTGTCACTAATTTGCTGCGTGACCTGAACACGTCACTTTACCTCTCTGTGCCTCAGTTTTCCCATGCATGAAAAATAAAATAAAATAAAATGGGGATTCTAATGTTTGTAAGTGCTTTGAGATCTTTGATCAACAGGTGCTATTGGAGTGCAAAGCGTTACTCTTACATGTTTGAGTCATGAGATAATCAATTTAACCCAAAGTCATTGGATTATTTATATGAAGTCCATAATGTTCGAGTACCTCAGGGACACTTAAGAGTTGGAGGTGCAAATATATTCCAAAAGGGTGCAACAGACACAGCATATCCCCCTGCTCCTGTTATTTGTATATTTTTGCTACTTGGTTTTTCTTGATCACAGCTACTTTGTGCTTGGTCTGTGTTGTCTAAGATGCAGTAAGTATCCTGTACTAGCTTATAATATTCCCATACCAAAGTCATGGGGAAACCAACATTATTTTGTTTTTGGTTTATTTATACTATATTCTGCATACAGTACTTTAAATGCCAATTACAGTGCAATCTTTATTTATTGTAAAAATTTTAAATGTACTTATGTACTAATTTTCCCTTGTAGCATGTTTTTTTTGTGTGTGTTTTATACTTTTGTAATTTTAGGTCAGTCTTGTTCCTTGGCAACATCTGTAGTATTATTAACCTTCTGACATTTTCTTGTGGTTTTAAAGGTAAGAGCATCTAGTGCATTAAATGCCAAAAAAAAAAAATATCCATTATCAGTGATTGAAAGGTTTACATGTACCCAGAAAAGCATAATCATCTCTTGAAAGAGTGCTAAGATCAATGAATTATTCTGTGTGCCTATATTGATGTAGTAAGTACTAGAGAGTTCTGTATTTTGTTATATTGACTACAATAATTAGTTTAATTCTAGCAGACTGGCGGTATCAAGGTAGATATATTTTTGCCAAAGTTCTGGCCTTCCAAAACTCATCCCCTATTTAAATGTGATGTGACCCACTATGACATTACATCTGCATTTTCTGAGACAATTTCATGCAGATGTTTTGGGGAGAAGGCGTTTTTTAAGCAATGAAAATTCAACTGAGTAAGAAGCCCTTTTTGCAAGGGAAAAATATTTGTCTTTTTATAAACACTTCAGAATTGCTGCTACGAAGAAATTCTCTGAATTGGTCACATTTTTTAAAGGAAATGATACTTTAGGCCAAAATTGCTATGCAGAGTTGATCTTTTTGAGGTTTCCATACTTTTCCTCTAATCATCAGAAGCTGAAGTGTGTGAAATACAAGCTGACAGCACTTTATTTTATTGCTTTCCATTATTTGGTATTCATTATAATCCCTTCAGTCAGAAAATTATTGCTCTCTGCAGCACTGTTTTGTATCACAAATCTGTATATGTGATATGGATATATAACTATATATATATTGCCATTACACATGAACAATAAAATAAAGTGTTCTGTTAACCTTATCTCTTTGCCCTGTTGCAGTATGTAGGAATGAGTGAGTGGCTTTCTGATGCTCTGACACTTCTGTGTATGTCAAACCCTGACACAAGAAATTCCAGTCATGTGAAGCAAACTACCCTTTGTCCTCAAAAACATTGTTTAAAAAGGAAACTTTTTTAAAAGATTTTTTTCATATTATCTGCCTTGTTCTTATCAACTTGAAATGTTGGCATTTTCTAACCTTGTTTCGTTGGCTACAATAATTCAGTATTCATGTCAAAATTGAAAAGTGCCCTAACTGAATGTGTTTGAATGTTATCCTTGCACAATTCTTTAAATTGAAAGACAAAATGTTTTACCTCACTGTTGGACATACATTCCAAGCTTTTCAACTTTAGGAGAAAAAAAAATAATCATATGTTTTCCTGTATTGTAAATTTTAGACTATTTCATATACATTGTATTAAAACTGCCATATCAATTTTAATGTATAGATTTTTGCAAATACTACGCTATATGTAATACCTAACTGTATCGTAGTGTATATGTAATATATTTATGCCCAATAAATGTTTTAATTCTTTCTGACTTAAGTAGGGTTTTTCTGCCATGAATAGGATTATTGCTATTGTTTCTGTTCCTTTTTAAATAATTACACCACATTCCCAGAAGGTGCCAACTGAAATGCTATTAGAGGCCAGGCGGGTGCACAGTGCCATGGAAAGGGGCAGCTGCAACTTGGCTCCTGCTGGCCACAGATATACTCCAAAAGAAGACAAAAATCTGGATTTCTCTGAATGGGCTGAAACATTGTGGACAGTATAGGACCTTGGATGCCTATTTAATCTTTGTCAGAGTGTGTGGACAGTGTACCTGTTTGCCAAACATTTTATCTGTGTGCCTGAATTCAGGAGGCCAGGTCTCCCTCTGCTCACCTGGCACACTGGGTGCTTCCTCTCCCGTGACAGACTTATACCTTTTGGATCTTCTTTCTTCTTCCTTCGGAAACATCAGCAACAACAATAGCAAAAAAGCACAACAACACAACTCCTCCTTCAACAACAGTAGCAATAAAGCACAATGTTCCTGCTGTGACCCTGGTTCCATCACTGTGATCAGAGTTTTCTTTGCTAGGAATCCCAGCTCTCTCTCTCGTTTTGGGGAGGGAGAGGGGATACCATATGGAAAAACTAATTGTCTATAACTCAAAGCTCTCTTTCTTATATTCTTTTGGGTAAAGATGATAAATACATGTCAAATTTTTCATGTGCCGAACACTACTGAAAATATAGTCAAGGGTTTTTTGTTTTTTTGTTTTTTTGTTTTTTTCCTTAAGGTCACAACTCCCCTCAGGATTGGGAAGAGTGGGAAAGAAGTCATTAGCACCAGTCTTTTGGAAACTTGGCCTGAGAAAGCTGAACTCTAATTTGACAGTAGGAAAAATGGACACCACCTCAGTTTCTCGCATCTCAGTGCACGTGATGGCTCAAAAATTAACAGCAGCATGTCCCTTAGAAGTAGTAGTGAAGAGGACGGGAAACCTTCAAATCGTATTAGTTCAAAGTTTATTAAAATGCAGTTAGATCCATAATATGCCTCCCCTTTTGTGTGTGCATGCTGAGGACCAAACCCAGGGCCTCACATATGTAGGCAAGCGCCCTACCACTGAGCACATTCTCAGCCCTTTTGTTTTGTTTTGTTTTGTTTCTAGCTTTCCCTTCATCTTCCTTGCAGAAGCCTAGAGTTTTATCCTCGGGAAAAGATTAAAACAAAGTCTCTGGATGGAGAAATACCATTGAGAATGAGGTTTAGCGAAGAGGATCATACAGGAGAATGTTAGAGTCTTGCCTGAATTGCCCCATGGGGCAAAAAGAAAGCTCTAAATGTCTTCAGTGAAACTTCATTTTGAGTACACTTTGGTGGTAGTTTTCAACCTTAGCTGCACATTAATTGCCTGGGAACTTTTCAGAATCCTCAGACCCTGTACCAATAATACATTACTGAAGCATCAGTGCTTTTAGTTCCCCAGGTGATTCCACTACGCAGCCAAGATTAAGGGCCACTGCCCTATAAGGAAACTGAGCAGCACTGTATCAACTTCTTAGTTCTCTTTAATCAAGGGCAACCTGACATTTGGCAAAAGCCAGTATGAATGAAAAGCCCAAATGAACAACTTGGGAGAATTCTATTACAGGGAGAAGCATCCTCAAACTATCCTATCTCCAGAAAGCTGAGAAAAGGTAAGACATCTGTGAAGTAAGAATAAGATGCCATTTTAAAAAACATGAAGTACAAGAAAATGTTCTTGGAAAATTGCTGTAGGAGGGTTGAAGCTGAAATTATGCAATTATTATCCTCCCAAATAGAACAAGGATCAGACCAAGGCATCCAGTATCCTGTACTGGAATCTCCAAAAAGAACAGAGAAAATGGAGGGGAAGTCATCAAATCCATGAGTTTCCACTAAAGGGCACCAGGTGCTCCACACAGTAGAGGAAACAAGGGGTCCCACCAAGTGCACCCCATCCCGAAATTTCAAAACACTAGGGCCCAGGGAAGCTCCAAAAACGTAGGAAATCTGGTCACACAGGATTAGGAATCAAGCATGGTTTTAGACTTCATAGCAACACTGGAAATTATACATGGGTGAAGCAGTTCAAGATTTTGAAAGAAGTAGATTGCCCAACTCAATCAGTTGTAAAACACCATGAAGACGTTTTTAGAAATGCAAGACCCTGTAAATTTGCTCACACCCTTTCTCGGGAAGCTTCTAGAGGACCTGCTCTCCCCTATGAGCCAATGAAGCCAGGAAGGCATATCCATGGAATCCCACCTCCAGTACTTCTCATTTAGGTCAAAAACTAGTTCTCTGACCCTTGGCCACAAAAGGGTCTGTACAACTTGCACTTTCTTACCCTTTCTCCATCCCCTGTCATCCTGTAACTAAAATGACCCTTTTAAAGGAACCTCAGGTTCCTTTGCCTTGTACTAAGTGAAACTATTCAGGGTGGTGACTTTAAAAAAAAAAAAAAAATCCTACCTCATTGCTAGATTATAAGTGCCTCAAAAGCTGGGGAGAGGGAGTGTGTGTGGATGGACAGCAAGTCCCATTGTAACTGCAGCTTATAGCACATTACCTGGCAAATGGAAGCAAAAGGTTCATCAAGTTAAACTCGGCTAATTTGGTAGGCAGAAGTTAAAATAGTGATGTGATTCATAGGTTTTGCTATTGCAACCCATAATCTTTGGCCACCATTGTGTTATTTTGGGGGGTACAGTTTTATTTCAATAAAAGTAGGTATTAATATCTTTAAATGTGCTAACTTTGTATTCTGAAATTCTTGATCTTATGGAAATTTGGAATAGCTGGCAACTTAGTCGTGCAAAGATAAGGAGGTTATCGACAGGAATAGTGGGTAACCTCATTGGTTGGGGCATTTGCTCTGTAGTTGACGACATCTGCCACTAAATTCCTGTTGTGAATATGGATGATATCTCTTCTAATAGAACATCTGGTATCCATGTCTCCATCAGAAGTTAGTGAACCCGGGACAGGACAGGCAGAATGAGGGAGTAAGGATCTCCATAAATCTACTTTTCCACAAAACCAGCAAATACACTAGCAAAAAGTGCAAAAATCAACTCTTTCAGAACTCGAAGTTACCAAAGTTGAATTGTTTGTTTTCCATCCAACCAAGTTATAAGAAAATATGTTTAATTCAGATGAATGAACTTTCTTGCACACATGAGCCATTGAGCACGTGACTTTCTACTGTAGCAGCACTTTTCTACTCAAGGAGGTAGACAAGATAACTAGAAGTGGCCACGTGTCTAACATGTTTATGTGGTTTCTGTCATCTAAGACAAAAGTAACTAGCTTACCAAAGAAATACAGGTAACATTAAAGTGGACCTTGCAGTTTATAGCAGAAATACAAAAGTACCTGATAGGGCAGGTGCTACTCAGATGCAACAGAAATCATAGGGATGATAAGGAAACAACTGAAGATTGAGAGGAATGTACCTGGAAATGTTGCCTCCCAAATACAAATAGGTCATGCAACACAACTTGATTACAGCACCTGCAAATACATTAAATATTTTTCCAGGTGAAAAGAATTTTGTTTTAAGAGAAAAGGAGAGAGGGAGTGGAAACATAAATTTGGAAAGTTTGTGTAGCTGGCCCCTAGACTTTTCTGTTTTGCTGTGCATAGGTTTTCATGGTCAGCACTTATGTGAGAATTGGTTTTTTTAAAGGTAAGGTTCTTTTGCCCAAATCCTAAAGATCGTATAATATTTTACATTAGCCTGAGATAAATCACTGGTTTTGTAGAAGGCCTGAGGAGAGCACTAGAGAGTAATGGACAGTGAACTGCAAATACCCTTTCCAGCTCCCAAGCTGCATCCATTTGATTTTCCAGAAATTACTGTATTCTTCCAAGAACTTGCCCAGACTCAAGTATGTTATCCAAGGATTGAGTCCCTAGCTGGTACTGGAGCTGTCTCCACACTGGGGACTAAGATTTACATTAGTCCTGCTCTTGTGGTTGAACCCATAAAAATGAAAATCTTTAAAATACTGGGCAGCTGGTTTCTTGATGCAGAGAAAGCCAGTGTTCAGTGAAAGGAAACAATGAAGATGGCAGAAAAAGAGAAGGCAAAAAAAGGGGGAGCAGAAATACAAGATTCTAGTTAAGGTCCAGTTCATTCTGTCCTTAGGTTTGCCAAGACCCTTTCCTAGTTTCCTTAGGACCCACTACCCATTAGGTTTAAACAGCTTGCACTGAGTTTCTAACACTGGGATCCAGAAGTTTCCCAAATAGCACAGCAAGCATTTACACCTAATGTCCTATGGCAAAGGGGACTGATTTTAAGTAGGATGCCCTGTGTGGAAAATTTACAACCTCAGGAGGTTTTTGTATTGGACATGCATTGACTGGGCCTTTTTTGTTTTTTTTTTTTTCATTTTTCCCTTCAGCAGTATGGACTGAACTTGGCAAAGCTGTAAGTTGGTTATTAAAATTAAAGTAGTGCCAAATTAGAGAATTACTACTGAGTCCTTGCAGCCCGTGGCACATCTGACATGCATTCTCTCATTTTGCCTCATGACCACCCTTTGAATCAAGTATGTCTATCCCCCTAAAAGCACAATGCCAAAGTAACAGGTGAAACAGAAAAGCATTGACTGACAAACCTGGCTCTAATTAGTCTCAGAGGTACTTGACCCTAACAAACACCCTTCAGGATCTCTTCTGTTGTCATTGTATTTTAGCTGATGGAAGCAAGGATGGGACCAGCCTTGGACTTTGTCTCATGTAGTGGTACTAAAATAAGTTTTAAAAAGCTTATCAAAAGACTAGCAGCTGTAACTGACCTTCAGGCTGGAGTCCATCCTCTCCCTCCCTGATGAAAGAAAAGGCACCAGGTGTACTCATCCAAGTCACATGGTTGATGAAGGGATGAGCATCCCTAAAGAACAGACTGAGTCTCCCCAGAGTGAGAGCTCCGGGCTCTGAGATCTGAGACTTGGGTTCCTCCAGTGTAGGGCAAATGGAACTGTATCACCTAAAGCCCTTAACTCTGGTTCTGTGAAGATGGGACTTCCAGGTAGGTGGGCTTCAGTCCAAACATCAAACCCTTAACTGAAATAATCAGGGGAAGTCTGCAAGTTCCTGCATGTTTGTTCAGCCTCAAACTGGCAGAAAAGCAATTGGCACCCAGGACTATGAATATCTGAAATTTGGATTGCAAATCCACCACAAAGGAGACTTGCGCAGTCGATCCCAGTACTCCCACTAAACAGAGGACACTCTACATTTCCACAAAGCTTATTTCAGGTTCTTCCAGGCAGGGGTTAGGAGATTGTGAATCGGTATAGAAAGGGGTAAACGTGGTACCAAGGACATACAAAGAAAGGAAGTTCAGGGATGGGTTCTAAAGGCAGTGTTGGAAGGCCCATGGAGTTTGCTGAGGCATCCCATGTGTTCTTGCAGTTTCCCCAAGGGTTCCTGATGTCCAAAAATGGACCTGTTCTCTGTGCCTGCCCTCTGTGAGCTCTCTGTCCTTACAGCATGTCAAGCCCTTTGGAACCAAGCCTGAGAATATTCTTTCCTTTGTCATCAAAGCAGATTTCTCTCAAGCACCTTCTAATAAGCATCTTTCTGGAAGATGGTTTATTCAACTTGCTCAGTGAAGATATTTGTGTCAATTTGCTGCTGCAGCAATGGAAAATAGTGGTTTTAAAAATCTAAAAGTTAGAAAGGAAAAGATTGACACATTTAACTCATTAAAAGTAAGAGAAAACAATTTCAAAATATTGTTAATATCCTTACTATCATTATCAAAAGCCCCTGCACACTCAATAATTCACAATAGCTAAGCTATGGAACCAACCTAGATGCCCTTCAACAGATGAATTGATAAGGAAAATGTGGTACATATATACAATGGAATATTATTCAGTCATAAAGAAGAATTAAATTATGGCATTATTGATGATGGAACTGGAAACTATCACGCTAAGTGAAATAAGCCAGTCCCAAAAAACAAGTTTAAATATTCTGATATGTGGATGCTGACACATAATGGTAGAGAGGGAAAAGTAGAAGTTCATTGGAGTAGACAGGAGGAAGGGAAATGGGGGAGGATGGGAACAGGAAAGACAGTAGAATGAATGGGACATAACTTTCCTATGCACATATATGAATACATGACCAGTATAATTCCACATCATGTACTACTGCAAGAATGAGATCCTAATTAAAATCAGTTATACACCATATATGTATAATATGTCAAAATAGCACTCTACTGTCATGTATATCTAAAATGAACAACAAAAAAGTACAGTAGTAAGAACACAAAATAACCCAATTTTTCTCTACAAAATGGGCAAAGTAGTCATGGGGAACAGTGTTTAACCCTGGTGTGTGTTAGGAAAATTAAAATTCAAGTAATTAGAAATATTTAAGCCTTCGGCCAAAATTTAAAAGATCACTGCCTTACACTGGAGAATATATGTGGATATAGTCACACATCCCTCTGAGAAGACATAAGCTACAACACTTTGGGAAAGTAATCTGGAAATATTACAATTTAAAATGAACATGTGCTTTAAACAGTCTTGTATTTAGAAGAAAAAAAATTTGTAAAGATATGTGCAAAGAAGTTCATCTCAGTCTACTTATTAAGAAAAATATAATGTAAATATAGTGTCAAATAATTAGGGAACTATGAAAATGAATTAACAACTCAAAAAGCTACAGATCAATATCTCTGATGAAGACAGATGCAAAAATCTCCAAATTATTGGCAATCCATCTAACAACAGTATAAAAGTTTATAAATCAAGACAGATTTATCCCAGGAATGCAAGGTTGGTTCAGCAAATGATAACCAGTAAATGTAATATACCATGTTAATAGAATAAAGGACAAAAAAAATACAATCATTTCAATAAAAACACAAAAAGCATTTGGCAAAATCCAACAGTCTTTCTTGATAAAAACACTGATCACTGGGTATAGTATTTATTTTGAGACTTTGTAAAAGTAAATAATAAGGACTAGGGATGTAGCTCAGTGGAAAAGCCCCTGGGTTCAATCCCCAGTACATCCCCACCACCAAAAAATTTTTTTCAAACTTGGAATGGACAGTAATTTCCTCAACCTGCTAAAGACCATCTATTCAAAGTCCATCACATACATCATAGTAAAAGAAAGCTTTTCTCTCTAAGGTCAAGAACAAGTTGAGAATGTTACTTCTTTCTACTTCTATTCAACACTGTACTGAAGGTTCCAGTGAAAGTACTTAGGCAATAAAAGAAGCAAAAGGGGTTTGGGAGTATAACTCACTAGTAAAGCACATACTTAGCATATGCAAGGCCCTGGGTTGAATTCCTAGCACACACACACCAAAACAAGTAAAAGATAGGAAGAAATGAACTGTTTGCTGTTGACATGATCTTGTGTGTAGAAAATCTTAAAGAATCCACAAAAATAATATGAGTGCTAATAGGTTCAGTAAGCTTGTAGGATATAATGTCAATACACAAAAATTATATTTCCATACACTAGCAATGAACAATCCAAGAAATGAAAGTAAGAAAATTCTAAGCCAGGCACAGTAGTGCAGGCCTATAATCTCAGCTATTCTGGAGACTGAAACAGGAGGATCTCAAATTGAAGGCCAGTTTGGGCAATTTAGCAAGCCCCTGTCTCAAAAAGGGCTGGGGGTGTAACTCAGTGGTAGAGCACCCTGGGTTCAATCCCCAATACTAAAGAGACAGAAAGGGAAGGGAAATAGGGAAAGAGGGAGGAAAGAATATTATTTATGGTATCATCAAGAATTAACTATTTAGGAATTCTTTAATAAAAGGAGTGCAAGACTCGTACACTGAAAACAAAACATCAATTAAAAAATGGAAACAATATGTTCATGAAAATAGAAATCTTAAAAATGTAAGTATGTCTGTTTAGTTCCTTAGCCCATTTATTGATTGGGTTATTTGTTTTTTTTGGTGTTGAGTTTTTTTAGTTCTTTATATGTCCTGGAGATTAATGCTTTAATCTGAGGTTCACGTAATAAAGATTTTCTCCCACTCTGTAGGCTCTCTCTCCGTGTTATTCATTGTTTGCTTTGCTGAGAAGAAGCTTTTTAATATAAGTGGGAGTCCATCCCACTTACTGTTTTTTAATTTTACTGCTTGCACTTTAGGAGTCTTATTCAGAAAATCAGATCCTAGGCCAACATAGTGAAAGTTTGAGCCTACTTTTTCTTCTATTAGGCACACCGTCTTTGTTCTAAGGCCTAAGTCTTCAGTCCACACTTCACAGAAGAAGAAACACAATTATCAGCAAATAAATGAAAAAATGTTCAACATCTTTAACAATTAGGGAAATGAAAATCAAAACTATTCTAAGATTTCATTGCCAGTCATTGCCCATTCTGGGCAATTATCAAGAATACAAACAACAATAAATGTTACCGAGGATGTGGGGAAAAAGTACACTCATGCATTGCTGATGGGAATGCAAAATGGTGCAACCATTATGGAAAACGGTATGGAGATTTCTCAGAAAACTTGGAATGGAATCACCATTTGACTCACCTATCCCACTCCTCAGTTTATATTCAAAGAACTTAAAATCAGCAAATTATAGTGATGCAGCCACATCAATGTTTATAGCAGCTCAACTCTCAATAGCTAAACTATGGAACCAGCCTAGATGCCCTTCAACAGATGAATGGATAAAGAAAATATGGTATACATGCACAATGGAATATTTTTCAGCCTTAAGAATGAAATTATGGCATTTTCAGGTGAATCAATGGAGTTTGAGAATATCATGCTAAGTGAAATAAGCCAAACCCAAAAACCAAAGGCCAAATATTTTCTCTGATGTGTGGATGCTAATTCACAACAAGGTGGGAGCAATAGGGAAGAATAGAGGTACTTTAAGTAGAGGGGCGTGAAGGGGGGAGGGGGTTTGGAGGTAGGAAGGGTAGTAGAAAGAATCAGACATTATTACCTGATATGCATGTATGACTACATGATCGGTGGGATTTTATATCATGTACAACCAGAAGAATGAGAAATTATATTCCATTTATGTATAATGTGTCAAAGTGTATTGTACAGTCATTTGTAACTAATTAGAACAAATTTTAAAAAGAAATGAAAGTATGTCAATATTTCCAAAATTGATCAACAGATTCAACATAATCCCTGTGAAACTTCCAGATACCTCCCCCTTGCTTTTTCGTTTCAATTAATAATCTGCTTTTAAGATCCTTGTAGAGATATTTAAGACCTCAGAATAGTCAAAACAATATTGAAAAAAACAAAAGTTGGAAGACTCCTACTTCCTAAATTCAAAACTCACTATAAAACTACAATAATCAAGATCATTTAGTATTATCATGAGGATAAAATTTTAAGTCAATGGAATAGAATTGAGAGTCCAGAAATAAACTCATATAAATAATTTCAACTGATTTTTGGTAAGGGTGGTAAGACCAGTCAATAGGAAAATCTTTTCAACAAATGGTGCTGGGACAGCTAGATATCGACATGCAAAACAATGAACTTAGACCCCTATACAAAAAATTAAAATGGATCAGACATAAATGTATAAACTGCAGCTATAAAATGTCTGAAAGAAAACATACAAGTAAAGTTTTAAGAATTAGGTGACATTTTCTTAGATATGACACCAAAATACATACAGATAAATTTGGATATCATCAAACTTTCAAACTGTGCTTCAAAAATATCAAGAATGTAAAAAAACAATCCTTACAATGGGAGAAAATATTTACAAATAATATCTGAAAAAAAACTTGTATCCAGATTGCATGAAGAATGGTTACAACTCAAATGCAGGCAAATAAAAAAATCAACAAAGGATTCGAATAGACATTTCCATAAAGAAAATAATTAAGTGATCAGTTTCACCTCGTCATCACAGCTAAAACTGAAATGTCCCTCCATGCCCACTAGTATTTGTGAAGATGTGAACCAGAGCCCTCATACATTGTTGAAGGAAATGGAAAATGATGCCTCTTCTTTGGAAAATAGTTTAGCAATTTTTTTAAAAAGTGAAACAGAATTACCATGTGACCCAGCAGTTCCACTCCTAGGTTTATACTCAGGAGCAATAACATGTCCACAGAACTTGTTCACCGGGTTCATAACAGCATTATTTGTAGTAGCTAAATGTCTAAAATGTGAACAAATAAACAAAATGAGGCACATTCATTGTATGAGTGTATATACATTGTCTGACAAAGTACTGATGAATGCTACAATGTGGGTGGACCCTGAAAATTTCATGCTAAATGGAAAAATCCAGACACAAGAGACTGCATGCAAATTGTCTGGTTTCATCTCTATGGAATGTCTAGAATGGACAAAATCTATCGAGACAGAAAGATTAGCAGTTGCCAGGGACTGAGGAGAGGACAAGCTGGGTGTTACGGATAATGGACACAGGGCTGCTTCTTGGCATACTGAAGATGTCATGGACTTACACAATGTGCTCAGCACCAAGGAACTGTACACTTTAAAAAGGTGAGTTTTATGCTTCTTCGATTATATCTCAAAATGAGAAAATGAATTCAACCATCTTTACTGGCCTGAAAACATATCCCATGCTTATGACAAGATGAAATAAATATTAGCAAGAAAGTATGAAAGGATTAACAAACTGTTCATTAATGGTTAATATTGATCACCTCAGATCGAGTAGAGAAGGAGAATAAGAAATGTTTTCTTTTAAAGACAACTGTAGTGCTTGACTTGCAATAAACATGTATTTGATAGCTTAAAGAAACACATAAAAACGAAACAACACACACATAAAAGTGAGTTCAAAATCCTGGCCTTTAGCAGGTTTGAAACCTTAAGTAAGTCACTAGGTCATGCTAGGCCTGTTTTCTCTTGTGGAAAACAAAAAATTGGTTGGAATGGATCACAACAAGGATGTAGCAGATACGAAACAGCTGGGAGAAAGGGAAAACAGGCATTCGTGTTATTAAAAACTCCCCAGGTGACTGGTTCTTTTTTTGGTATCCTGCCTCCCACAGCCCCCCATTTCCACAAAACTCCCTGATGTGATACTTTCAGGGTTAAAAGAGTCTCTTCTGAATATTCTCTGACTCCTTCACTTGAAAGTTTAATTCCCACATTAATCCATTAGTCATACTCTCCATTACCTGCTGACATGGAAAGACAGTGAACCTTGCAATCACCACTTGGGTCTAGACTCTGGCTTGACCACTATATTAATTAGCTATGACCATATACTAAGCTACCTCAAAGGTCAGGGGCTTAAAGCAATCAGGAGGTCCCAGGAGGTCTTTGTAAGAACAATTTCCAGAAAGATGGAGTAGGAGACAGATTACAGGGAGTGAAAAATGAATAGCAATGGGATTTGTGGGTGGTAAGAAAAGAAAAAAACAGTAGCTGGACTGGAATGCGAGATTAAAGAAAAGTATGGATGGTTGGTTGGTTGGTTGGTTGGTTGGTCTTTATTGAGTGAATTAGGAAAGGCTTAGGCATTTGGTTGACCCAAGGGAAGGTATCAACCTGGAGGAGGCAATTGAAGATACAAGAGAAGGTATGATAGATATAGCAAAGTTCCACAGTAGGCAGAATGAATGAGGGCTGAATGCACAACTGAAGCATTTAATCACAGAAACTAGAAGAGGCATGTCTTCATTTGGGACAAAAGATGAGAAGAAAACAATGGTTGCCTCTAGGGCTAAGCATAGAAATGGGAGGTGATGAGAAAATTCATATTTGGAAGAGCCTCTAATCTTCTGGTGAAAGAAGGAATGAGTCATCAGGTCATCTCCATAGAGTGAAAAGCCTGGGGTGGGAATGAGAGCAGAGGGACAGGGTGTCGAACAGGAAGGGCCCGGGCAGCTCTTGTGGAGATGCCTATCAGCAAAGAGTAATTTCCTTTAACAAAGACAAGGCCCCAGGAGCAGTGTGGAGAAGTGAATGACCAGGACTGAATGAGCATTTTAATATCAAAAAGGACAGAAAAAAAAAGTCTTCTCAAGAATGCATAAAAGGGGAGTCAGAGACACTTATAACTTGAATATTACAAAGAGATATAACATGGTTTTGTATCTTAGGCTGTAAAATGGGAGCTAGAGTAAACAACAGAAAGCCCAGGACTCCGTGTTAATAGCAAACATTTATTAAGCATGTGTTGGGTTCTTGGCATAGAGCCAAGCCTCTTAAGCATTAAGTTTCCTAACAATTAGTTATCGTAACAATCCTTTATGAGATACTGCAATTCTCATTTGATCAGGAAATTGAGAGATTGCTTTCTCAATGTCTGTGTGACACATATTTCTGAAGATGACTGCACCACATCTCCATCCCCGGCAATGTAGCCCTAACACTCCATTCTCAAAAGGTAAAGTCTAATACCCCAGCCCTTGAATCTGAGTGGGGTTGTGTAAGGCAGGCCCAAAATGGCTATATTGAAGCTCTCTTGCTCTTATAGCTTGGGTTTGAGGTGTCCTCCAAAAGTTCATGTCTGAAACAGGGCAAGAAAGCTTAGAGATGAAATGATTGGGTTATGAGAGCCTCAATCCAATCAATGAATTTATCCCCTGGTAGAGATTAACTGAGTAGTAACTGAAGACAGGTAAGGTATGGCTGGAGGTGGGTTGTTGAGGGCATACCTTTGGGGTATATATTTTGTATCTGGTGAGTAGATTCTGTTTTCTGATCATCATGTGAGTTGCTTCCCTCTACCACACTCTTCCACCATGATGTTCTGCCTCACCTCAAACCTCAAGAAATGGAGCCAGCTGTCTATGAAGTAAGACCTCTAAAACCATGAACCCCCAAATAAACTTTTCCTCTTCTAATATTGTTCTTGTCTTTTAGTCAGTCACAGTAGTGAAAAAGCTGACTGAAACACTTGTCAAGGTGTCAGGTGGGCTGTGTTTTTAGTATACAGCCAAGGTCATGAACACCCAATTCAGCCTAAGTACTCAAGGTCATAAACATTTGCTTGTGAGCATGTGCCCACTTATGTAACCTGTTGGCAATGTGCATCTTTGTCTGGCCTGCATATAAGTAAAGGTCTATGGAAGGACTCAGGGCTAAATGGAACTGGCTGGGGCAAATGGGGCTGGAGCTGGAGGCTGAAGGCTGAAGGCTGCTGCTACCTCTGAATAAAGAATAAAGTTGACTATGTCAACTGTGTCTTGAATCTTCTACCTTCTGGGATCCAGAATCTGTTCCCCAGGGTCAGAACCTCCACCCCAAAGGTTGTACCTGCCTTGACCAATAGAATATGGCCAAAATATCTCTCTGTGGCATCTAAGTCTTCATCACAAAATGCCACATAGTTACACTTGGTTCTGTTGGCACACTTGCTCTCAGAAGAACTATCATGTAAGAATTTTGACTTTCCAAAGGCCACCATGCTGGAGCTCCTCCTGAGCATAGCTGAGCTCCCAACCAACAGCCGGTATCAACTGGCATCCGTGTAAGCAAGCCAGCTTCTCTCACATCTGGTTCAACCTAGACGGACTTTCAGAAGACATCTCACTGCACCCTCATGAGAAATCCCAAGCTAAAACTACATGTCTCAGCTGATCCTGAATTTTTTTTTTTTTTGGTCTGTTTGAAGTTTTGTTGTCATTGTTGTTGTTTGTTTTGTACTGAGGATTGAATCCAGAGACGCTTTACCATTGACACAAATCCCCTGTGCTTTTAATTTTTTTGATTTTGGAACAGGGTCTCTCTTTTGGTTTTTTTGTTTTGTTTTGTGATGCTCGGAATTGAACCTAGGGCCTTGTGCTTACGAGGCAAGCACTCTACCAACTGAGCTATATCCCCAGCCCTGGAGCAGGGTCTCTCTAAGTTGCTTAGGGCCTCCCTGAGCTGCTGAGGCTGGCCTGGAACTTGCCATCCTCCTGCCTTAGCCTCCCAAGTTATTGGGATTATAGGTATGTGCTATTGCTCCTGGTCCATTCCTAAAATTCTGACCCATAAAACTGTGAGCAAAATGGAATGCCTATTCAAATTTTGGAGTAAGGTGTTATGCAGCAAATGTAAACAGAATAGCCTCAGATCAGCACAGAACAGAGCCAGGACCCACATCCGAGCCTGTCTGCCTCTGCAGCCTGGCTCCTCAGCCCTCCATTCTCCTTTACATTTCTCTTGGTACATTCTGTGCATCCAGCCCAGAGCTAACCTTGGCAAACATGCTAAAAAATATTTTCCCTGCTTCTCAGATGTCTTCTTCTCATCCCTCTTTTCTCTATTCCACTTCTGAGCAAAATTATATGACGTGTTATTGTCTGACATTACTAAAACAGCATCATTATCCAAACTGCTATCATGTTCCTGCCAAGTAAATCTTTGATACAATCAATCACATATTATTACTTCTATGCTCTGGCAAATCAAAAGCTTTACATTTATAGGCTTTGAGAAAATTATTGTTTCTTCCTTTTATACATATTCATCAGAAATAACCTGAGTCTTCACACATCTCTCTTGGATATTTTAGGAGGCCCCAAATCATAATAAGTCTGGAGAGAATAAATGGCCTATTGTGATAGAATCATGCGTTTAATAGACTTGAAAGTTTGAATTTGTATAGAACCCGGATCTTACGTATCTTACTCTCAGAATTGCCACCTCTTTAGATAATAAGGCACCTCTTTGGTGCTCTATTAATCTTGAAAGTGCATGTATCAGCAGAAAACAGAATATGCTAAAAATCATGAAGCATGTTAAATGTCAAGAAGAAATAGTGGATGTGACTTGTGTTTCATTAGCACTATCCGGTGAAGTCACAAACCCTGCCTGAATTGAAATCTAAGCCCCACCAAGTTCATGGGGCCTCTCCTGGTTGGATGTTTTCCTCCTGGACCTTAAAGGGCTGAGTTGTTACCACTGAACAAGAAAACAAGGCTATTCTTGAGTCAGTGTTGTCTTCTGTATCACTTGGTCAGTACCTGTCTTCGTTTCTTCCATTACTCCCTTGTCACTAGCTAGGGTCCAAACAGGGCAACTTGTCTTTATCTCAACAGGAAACAGAATCTTATTTCTCAACACTCCACCCACTTCATCACTATATCATTACTGGATTCCTTCCCAAATATTCCTAAACCATTTCCATAATCTGATATGAGCAATTGGGACCTTTTTGATAAAGATCATCTTTCACATCGTTCACAGGTGGTCACTACTTAGGAGCTCAGCCTCAGAAGGGATGATGTTTTGATTTGGTTTGGTTTCTTCCCCTGCAGTAGCTACTACAAATGAGTAAAGGGTCTGGTGCCCATGTGAGCCACCTGAGTTCAGGGAAATGGCTTTTCGAAGTCAGGAGCTGCAGCCAGCGTCTCCTCCCCACATTCGTGAATCCTGCTCTTTTCTCTTTTCCCTTCTCCAATTCGTCCTCTGCTATTTGAATCTCCTAAGACAACGGTAGATTTGCAAATGGGCTGTTCGAGAAGTGAGATATTTTTGCAAAATAGCAAATATGCATCATTTGATAATCATGAGCAGAACAGATCTTGGGAAATAATCATATGATTGCAGATCTTATATTTCATTATTTGATGTTTATTATTTCACCAATTGAAGATTTGGGGACAGAATATCACAAATTATGTGAATTGTGGAGATTAGTTCTGATTTATCTGTTTCATTTATGGTAAGATTAATCTTGTTTTGCTTTCAATTCTCCTAAGGTGCCCTTGATGACTGAGTACTGGGTTTCCTTTTTAATTCCTGGAATTTTAGGTTTTAGGAGAATAGGTGGTGCCTGAGAGCAAGGATCTGGACTCAAAGCAAACTCTCTTTTTTTTGGTACTGGGGATTGAACTCAGGCACTTTACCACTGAGCCACATACCCAGCCCTTTTTTGTATTTTATTTAGAGACAGGGTCTCACTGAGTTGCTTCGTGCCTTGCTAAGTTGCTGAGGCTGGCTTTGAACCAGCAATCCTCTTACCTCAGTCTCCCCAACCCCTGGGATTACAGATGTGCACCACCAGGCGTGGCTGGACTCAAACTCTTGAGATTTCAATCCTGCCCTGCCATTGCTGGCTATTATTTGAGACACTTATTTAAGGCAGACTATATATATATATTTAATATGTATATTATATATATAATATATTATATACACACACACACAACTGTCCAAATTTTTTATATATATATGTATATATATACATTATACACACACACACACACACACACACACACACACCTGTCCAAATTCTTCCCAGCACACAAGAAGACTATATTGCAAATAGCTTGAAGTCTGGTGACTAGGCAATTAAATGTGAGCATAGTTTTATCTATCATTTTTAGGCCTGGCTGTAAAATATACCATGCAAGCCTACTCAGTCTCTTTGGTTAATGGATGACTGAGAAGACTCAGCTGAAGACTCCGAGGAGGTCCTGAGGAATGGTGACACTCAGGGGGTAGGATCTCTGACTGAGTTATCATTTAAAGGACAGCAGCCCAAGGAGAGCCACCTGAGCTGGAAAACCAGCACTGAAAGTTTCATGTGGCAACAGTAAATTTTATCTCAATGAGCCATTGAAACTCACAGATTATTTAATACCTTTGGATAATTTCATTGAGAGCAAATGAAAGCACTTGACACTCGAAGAGATCAAAGCATGTGCATGCCACAGAAAACAGTAAGGCTGGCAGGTAGGAGAAAACGAGGTTCATCAGCATTTTGTGATCAAAACCCAGACATACACAATGCAGAGGGACAGCAGAGGGAGGTGCAGGGGTCGTCAGCCACAGCAAATGACAACTCCCAGAATTGCTCCTCCGTTCTCATGGGACTTGGGAAGTTTATATTTTAGAGGTCTCATAATTGGTGACCAAAGTGATTATTTTTAGGGTCAAACACATGTTTTACAAGGGTTTTCTTACTTATGAAAGTGCAGTTTTGTTGTACCCAACAAGAACGAGATCATCCAACCCATTCACGTAAAGTCAAAGAAGCCTTTATTATAGCTGGCCGGCAACGGCCACCCATACACCTAAAAGCGGTGTGGAGGGGACTCTCGTGCTCATTCCTTCATTGTCAGCATTTATAGAGAAAATGACATGTGAGTGGGGTGGGCGGTATGGTCACTGTTTCTAGCCAATGCAAGCAAGCCACGCTACAGAAGCAGATGTTAGCGATTAGCGGTGAGCTGTCTCTCCCTCCTGATGGTACATTTAGGCCTTTAGGGACTTTCCACCTGCCTTAATTTAAAGGTCACCCCTTGGTTCCTGGGAATTGTTTGTTCCATTTCTGGGACATGGTATTTGAGAATTTTATTTCTTGGGGACTGTAACAGTTTATCCTGACTTCCTTGCCAATTTGGGGGTACTGGCCAAGTAGAAGGCTGGTCTGACAATTTTGAGTAAAAGACATCATGCCAGTTGGCAATAATTGCCCTAATACTTAACCTCACTAAGTTTCCAGTTCCTAACTGGAACAGTTGAGATAGTGATAACAGTATTTTCTTCATGGGGTAATTTAAAGATATGCATACAAAGCTCTCGAAGCAACGACTAAGAAATACTAAACAAATTTCAAAGACTATTATATATGGCACTTGGAAATATCACAACCATCACGATAGCTCTGAAATGAGTGGAGGATTCCCAGGGTTCCATCATCTTCCACGCTACAGCCACAGGGCTCAACCGTTTCAGATCTGAGCAGTTCATTTGATGAATCTGAATGCTCCTCTCTTTCATTATCTGATTGTACTGCTGGGAAATGAATAGAAGTGGCAAGAGCAGATGATCATTAGCTCGTTCTGATCTTATTTCATCACTAAGTTTAAATTTAGCTGCAGGTCTTCCTAGATGGGCTTGATCAGGTTGAAGTTTTCTTTTTTTTTTACACACTACATTTTGATTACACACTGTACACAAAGGGGGGTACAATTTTTCATTTCTGTGGTGGTACTCAATGTAGATTCACACCATTAAAGTAATCATACATGTACATAGGGTAATGATGTCTGTCTCATTCCACCATCTTTCATACCCCTGCCCTTTCCCCCTCTCATTTCCCTCTACATAATCTAAAGTTCCTCCATTATTCTCTTACCCCCTACCCAGCCACCCCCATTATGTATCATCATTCACTTATCAGGGAAAACATTTGACCTTTGGTTTTTGGGATTGGCTTATTTCACTTAGCATGATATTCTCCAATTCCATCCATTTACCTGCAAATGCCATAATTTTATTCTTCTTTATGGCTGAATAATATTCCATTGTGTATATATACCACAGTTTCTTTATCCATTCATCTGTTGAACGGCATCTAGTATGGTTCCACAGTCTAGGTATTGTGAATTGAGCTGCTATAAACATTGATGTGACTGTGTTACTGTAGTATGCTAATTTTAAGTCCTTTGGGCATAAACCGAGGAGTCGGATAATTGGGTCAAAAGATGGGTCCATTCCAAGTTTTCTGAGGAATCTCCATACTGCTTTCCAGAGTGGCCACATCAGTTTGCAACTCCAAGTGTGCCTTTTTCCTCACACCCATACCAACATCTACTATTGTGTGTGGTCCTAATAGCCATTCTAATTGGAGCAAGACAAAATCTTAGAGTTGTTCTAATTTGAATTTCTCTAACTACTAGAGATGTTGAACACTTTTTCATATATTTGTTAATCACCTGTATATCTACTTCTGTAAAGCATCTGTCCAATTTTCTTGACCCATTTATTGATTGAGTTCTTTGTATTTTGGGTGTAAAGTTTTGTAAAATTTTGGAGACTACAGAGCAATAGTAACAAAACCAGCATGGTATTTGCACCAAAATAGACAGATAGACCAATGGTACAGACTAGAAGACACAGAGACAAACCCACATAAGTACAGTTACCTCATACTAGACAAAGGAGCCAAAAACATATGATGGAGAAAGGATAGCTTGTTCAACAAATGGTGCTGGGAAAACTAGAAATTCATATGCAGCAAAATGAAATTAAACCTTTATCTCTCACCCTGCAGAATACTCAACTCAAAATGGATCAAGGATCTAGGAATTATACCAGAGACCCTGCACCAAATAGAAGAAAAAGTAGGCCCAAATTTTCATCATGTACTCTTAGGACCAGACTTCCTTATTAAGACTCCCAAAGTGCAAGAAATCAAAGTAAAAATCAATAAACTGGATGGATTCAAACTAAAAAGGTTTTTCTCAGCAAAGGATACAATTAATAATGTGAAAAGAGAGCCTACAGAGTGGAGAAAATCTTTTCCACATGCACTTCAGATAGAGCACAAATCTCCAACATATATTAATTTTTTTTTTTTTTTTTTTTTTCTAACCAAGATTTTTTTTTTTTTTTTTTTTTTTTTTTTTTTTTTTTTAACCAGGAATGGATAGTGTGGTTTCTTTTCCTACTGACTTTATGTCTCTATTAAGATATTCATAGGGTTTCTGCTTAAATTTGTTGTGAACTACCTTTGTTAACTTTTTTTGAGGGGGAAACCTGGGTATTGAACTCAGGGGCACTCGGCCACTGAGCCACATCCCCAGTCCTATTTTGTATTTTGTTTAGAGACAGGGTCTCACTGAGTTGCTTAGCGCCTTGCCTGTGTTGAGGCTGGCCCCGCGATCCTCCTGCCTCAGTCTCCTGAGCCGCTGGGGTCACAGGTGTGTGCCACCACGCCCGGCCCTTGTTAACTTTTTAATGCTAAAGCAATCTTGTGTTCCTAGGAGAGGTACCACTTCATGGTGATATACTGTTGAATTTAATTTGCTGAAAAATACAGAATTTTGTATTACTGTTCATGATAGATTCTGATATGTAGTTTTCTCCCCTCTCTCTTTTAAATATCTTTGTCTGGTTTTGAAATCAAAGTAACACGAGATTCATAAAAGAGTTGGTAAGGTGTCTTGTATTTTCTGGAAGAGGTTGTGTAAAAATGATATTAAATCTTATCCATGTTAATTCTCCAGAAAAAAAAATATTTGGGCCAAGAAATTTCTTTTTCAAGAGTTTTAATTGTAAGTTCACTTTCTTTAATAGATGTAGGGCTCTTTTGTTTGTCCATTTCTTCTTCACTGATTTTTTTTTTTTTTTTTTTTTTTTTTTTTGGTACTGGGGATTGAACTCAGGGACACTCAACCACTGAGCCACATCCCCAGCCCTATTTTTTTGTATTTTTTATTGAGAGACAGGGTTCTCACTGAGTTGCTTAGGGCCTCACTAAGTTGCTGAGGCTGGCTTTGAACTCGCGATCCTCCTGCCTCAGCCTCCCAAGTGCTGGGATTATAGGCGTGTGCTACCCTGCCCAGCTTCACTGAGTTTTGATAAATTGTATCTTTCAAGGATTCTGTACATTTTATCCAAGTTAATTTTATTAACATAAAGACATTCATATTACCCAATTAATATGTGCCAAAACCTATATTGATGTCACCTCTCTCATTCCTAATCTTGGAAATTTGGGCCCTTTATTTTATTTTTTCCCCTCCCAAATCAGTATGGCTAGAAGCTTGTCAAAAATTTTTTTTCTGAAACAGTCATGGTTCTGCTGAGTTTCTCTATTCTTTTTCTGATTTCTGATTCATTTATTCCTATTGTGATCTTTTCCATTTTATTTCTTCCACTGACTTTGGGTTTAATTTTCCCTTTTTCCTAGCTTCATAGTTGGAAGCTGAAATTATTATTTATTTATATAGTATAGGTTTTAGTGATACAGATTTTCCTGTAAGCACTACTATAGTAGCATCCCACAAATTTTGAAATGTATTTCCACCTTTAGTTAGTTGAAAATGCTTTATAAGTTTCCTTTGGATTTCTTCTTTGATCTAAGGGTTGTTCACAAGTGCATTAGTTTATAAATATTTGTAAATATTCCAGATATATTTCTGGTGTTGATTTTTAATTTAATTCTGTTGCAAAGAATATGTTCTGAATAACTTGAATTCTTTCATATGTTATCTTTTCATTTTCATTCATTTCAAATTATTTTCTAATTTCCCTTATGATTTCTTCTTTTATCTGTTGTTACTTAAACAATGTGTTATTTAATTTCTGTATATTTGTAGATACCCAAATTTTCTTCTGTTATTAATTTCTGATTTCTTATTAATTTTAGAATTTAGAGAATGAGCAATGTATCATTTTAACCCAATCTTATTCCTTTTTCATGCCATATCTGAATTTTTAGGACATTTAAAAATGACTTTCCCCCTTACTTTGAGCTGTAAAGATTTTTATATTCTAGATGTTGTATTTTACTATTCATAAACTCATATGTTTTATCTATATTATTTAAGTTATTTGATCATTTTAATTCATTTTTCGATTTGGTGCAAGACAAGTGTCAAGGAATTTTGGTTTTATTGTTGTTTAATATGGCAGTTCAATTATTTCAGCGCCATTTGTTGGAAAGACTATCCTTCACCCATTGGATTACCTTGGCACCTTTGCTCAAAACAGTTGATATATGCATGGGTCAGTTTTTGAACTCTATTCTGTGCCATTTTTTCTACATGTCCATTTTGATGCCAACATCATATTGTCTTCATTAATGTCAGTTTATTGTAAATTTTTAAATCACTTAATATGAGTCCTTCCGTTCTACTTCATTTGACTTGGGTTGGTTATTGTAAGTGCTTTGCATTTCCACGTAAGTGTTGTAATTTGCTTGCCAATTTCTCCAAAGCAAAACAAAACAAACACTGCAGATATTTGGACTGGGATTGCACTGAGTCTATTGCTCATTAGGGGTAGAACTTGAACTTACCTCCTCACAATATTGAATCTTCTGACCTATGGTCAAGGAAAGTCTGTCTACTTAATTGAGCCTTCTTTAAATTTTTCTCATGCTTGTTTTATAGTTTTCTGGATGTAAATCTTTCACACACTTTGTTTAATTCCTGTATAATTACTTTGTATCCATTTTAAGCTCTTGTAAACAGTGATTTTTTTCCTTTCATTATCTAATTATTGTCAGTCAAGAGAAATATATTTGATTTTTGGATATTGTCTTTGTGTCCTGTACCTTGATTGACTCACTTATTAGTTCCAATAGCTTTTTGTGTGTACATTCTTTGTGATTTTCTACGTAGAAGATCATGCCACCTGAGAATAAACATCCTTTACTTCTTTCTTTCTACTCTGCATGCCATAGATTTCCCTGTCTTGCTGTACAGGCTAGGACATCCAATACAACACCAACTAGAAGTGGTGAGATAAGATACTTGCACCTCACTCCCTATCTTTGAGGAGAAAATATTAATCTTTTACCATCAGGATGATGTTAGCTGTAGGCGCTTCATCATATATTCCTCAAGTGCTGAAGAGTTTTGACCATGAGCAGATGTTAAATTCCGTCAAATGCTTTTACTGCACATAATGAGATAATCAAATTTTTATTTGATTTTAACATGTTGTATGGCACAGAGAACTATCTTACATTGCCTATCGATTTATTTAATGCTTGTCTGTCCTCTTCAATAGACAGCAGCGCTACAAGAACACAGACTTTGTTCTTTTGCCACTGTATCCCCAGTACCTAGACTATTGCTTGGAACATAGGGAGCACTCAGTAAACAGTTACTGAATAATTTATTTACAAACATAGGATAATGCTTTCTATGCACCTACTTATACACCACTTTCATTAAATATTGAGGCCCTGGATGTCAGAGAGTGCCACATTCATTTGGTTTCCCACATCATCTAATACTAAGTTCCAAAACCTTAGGTCCAGAACTCTGCTGTCCATCAGCATTTGTGAGTCTAAATGCATTTGAACTGAAACACTGCATAACTGAAGCCTCTTTTGATTCTTTCCTGGTGGGTGGCAGAGCAGTTTCAGGGAACCAGGAGAAAAGGATGGCATGACGACGGAGTGACATCAACACTATCTCCTCTGTGGCTCTTTCCTCCTTGGATTCTGCAGTCAGGTAGGGCCTAGAGAATTTTTTCCCCCTGAGTACCCTGATTCAAAGTCAGTAAAACTGATCTCTTGGTAATGAGCATCTTTCATAACATCTTAACTCTAATCCCAGATTCTAATCCTGATTCCTCTGTTACAAACCTGCGTCACCCTCAGCAAGTGGCCTTACCTTACAGAGCTGTGCAGACTTCACATTCATCGTATGGAGGGATCCTCCTTCACGGAGTCATCGCGGGACAATTAGGAGAGGAAGTGTGAAGGCCCTGTGAAAAGGATGACGTAGGTAGCAATACCCAATTTTTAATTAAGAGATGAAACTGGAGATTCGTTTCTTTAAAAGGCTTGGGGTATAGCAGTCATGGCAAGTCATTATAAGTCACTCTTGCTTTTGTAAGATTGTGCCACGGGGACTTTAACAATACTTCTAGGACTGTTTCATAACTTAAAAATCATGGTTTCCTCAGCGCATGTTCCCTCGATCATCGCACATGCATATGAAGCTCTCCCGCTGTGGCAATGACTGTTCCAACCGCAAAGGAAAAACTAAGAAGGAGATCCCGGATCACGAGGGTTTATGCTCTAGTGGTCGAGCCAGACACATAAACAAATATTGCTTCTGCTTGATAAATTCAACAAGAGAGGAAAGTTCCAGATATTTGTACCATAGTATCCCTCATTGAAGTTGGGGAGGTAGTGTGGGTAATGAAGGTGATGGATCTTAGGAAGTAATTACTGAGATGTGTTTTAAAGAAAAAGTAAACACTCAGAAAATAATGAATAAATCCTTGGAGTTTTTCCCATTCTGCTCAGTATTAAAGTTCCTAGAAGGCGAAGCCCAGTTAGGGAATAAGGAAGCAAAGGGGACATTCCTTAAAGAAATTACAAGCATTCAATTCTGAGGATAGCAAATAGGTTGGTTGGAGTGGAAGAAATGCAGCAGAACTGACTCATGGGAGACCACATTTACTTCACTGAAGAGCTCAGATATCCTGCAGAAGATATGAAGTGAGTCCGCCTCGGCTTCACTCAGACGCTTAGGTGAACAGAGCAGCGTCAGGATGCAGACACCCGGAGTTGGGTGAAAGCAAGGAAATTGGGAGTGCTTGCTAACTCCTTTATTGCAGGAATGTGTTGTCCCTATGTAGCTAATCAAGTTTATTACCTCTTTGTCCTTATGTTAATTAGGGTTTATAACTGTGTCCAATCATGTAACATCCAGATAAGTTAAATAAGGATTGTACCTTGTCCAATCGTGCCTTTGCTTGGTGTCCAATCCGGACCCCTCAAGGTTTCCCTGGCAACAGCTATGCTAATTATGGGGAGGTGGTCTTGCTCCACGGGTCCCTAGAGCAGAAATCTCCTTCCTGAAAGTGCCTGCTTGGCCTGTAAGTGTAAGTTTTCCTTACACATTTGAGACATTCACAGCTGCCAGCCAAGAACCAGGAGCCTCTCTCTTTTATGACCACGGAGTCATAAAAGGAAAGGACTGACCTGGGCATGCCTTAATTTAGATAGATCATACTTTGGTGAGACTTCTTCCTTGAAATTTTTGAAATGAGTGCAGACCAACTTGAGATTCACATCTCTCCATGCCTTAGACCCTGTCCCACTAATACCGTCGCATATCGGTGACGAGTTCTGCTTCCTCCGGTGTTGAAGTATAACCCCAGAGAAGCACGCCAAGGCAAGCATGTTAAGCAGATTTTATTTAAAAGTAGTAATAGAAACTTCTCCCGAGTGGGAGAAGGGGGGCCATGGCTGGCTGATGTTCTGGAATCCCCAAGAAGTGAGCGCACCCTCCATCTTTTATAGGGTTAGGGTCTTCTTTTGTTCTGCCCCTTCCTCTGACCTTTACCTCTCCTTCCTGCCCATATGGCGGTGGTGACACAGCAAAAAGGTGAGGTGGGAATGGCAGGGGGAAGGGCCACATGGAGATTCAGGTGGGACCTGGAGGCCTTAATTAGCAACTCACTGCCTGCAGCTTTTGGGGAGGGGCAGTTGAGCAGGTAACCTTGGTGATCAGAGGGCTCTGGAGGCAAAGACATTCCAGTCTCCCAGGGGCGTCTCCAACTTCCCAGACTTCATTCCTCAATTTGACCAGATTCCCTGATTTCTACACTAACTGCCTGTTAAATCTGGCTTCACCACTCTCTCCTTGGTTTTCTGGAAAAGATGATCCCAAGGTAGTCCATTTGTTAGTCAGCTTTCCATCACTGTGATAAATACTTGAGAGAATCAACTTATAAAGAGATGATATGCATTTTGACCTCATTTAATAGATAAATTCAATAAATTTCCTGCCATATCAACACGAAGCTTATTCTTTCCAGTAATTTCTGGTAGTTCATTCAGCAGATCTCAAGGCAATCCACACTCACTGTATTTATTTATTTATTTGGAACCGGAGATTGAACTCAGGGGCACTCGGCCACTGAGCCACATCCCTAGCTCTATTTTGTATTTTATTTAGAGACAGGGTCTCACTGAGTTGCTTAGCACCTTGCCCATGTTGAGACTGGCTTTGAACCCAAGATCCTCCTGCCTCAGCCTCCTGAGCTGCTGGAATTACAGGCATGTGCCACCACACCCGGTGTGTATTTATTTTTTGTCAGATTATATTTTCCCCTTTAAATTATGCAAAGTGGAAATGAGTAAACTTGACTTTTGTAGGTCAATGGTACTTAAGTTATTCTGAGAAGGGATATTTACAAATATCTCTCACTTACCTTGCCGTCATGGCTCTCATTTATTGAATTCCAGTCATGAAAGAGAGAGCTTGATTTCTCTCACCCTAACCTGACACCACAGCAAATCCAAATCATCTCTGAGAGCTGTTTCCTTGCAACCCTGATGTGTATGTGTATGATTACAAGAATGGTGTGAATGTACATCATGAACAACCATAGAAATGAAAAGTTGTACCCCATTTGTGTACAGTGAATCAAAATGAAGTCTGTAAAAATTTAAAAAATAAATATTTTCTTTAAAAAGAATAACCAATGGTTGGACCATAATTAATAAGATTTTATTAAGAATATCCTTTCTCAACCTGAGCTAGGACTATCTGCTCAAAATACTGATGGCAATATCTTTATAATCAACAGAGATAATAATATCCACAAGTATCCCAACAAATCGAACAGTCCATCTCTCCAGAGTACCAAAAGAAGGGGAGATAAGGAAGGCTTGCAGAGAAGAGGGGCAGATAGAGACTGAATAGCCATGGAAACATATGAGGTGTCATATTCTTTACAGCCTTCCCATGTGAATTCTGATGTGGAGCTGGTGTTGAAACGCATGACAATAGATATACTATTGTAAATGAGCACATTTGGGGAGGGCACATAGGAACAAACCTTGATCCAGGGAAAGAAGCCCAGGGAATCAAGCAGAAAGAACATACCTGGACATGAAAGAGGTAAAGCAACCCAAGAAGCAATGAAGGTAGAAAGAAAGGAGAGCTTGGCACCATATATGTGGAAGGATGGCCCTTGCTCTGAGGGTGGGAAGAACAATGGAAACTGAAGGGAAATTTTCTGGGCAGAGGTTTTTGTTGTTGTTTATTTATTATTTAGGTACTGAGAATTGAACCCAGGGGTGCTTTACCACTAAGCTACATCCCCAGTCTTTTTCATTTATTTATTTCTTATTTTGAGATAGGTCTAAGTTTGAGGCTGTTCTTGAACTTGTGGTCCTCCTGCCTCACCTACCCAAGTGGCTGGGATTATAGGCATGTACCATTGTGCTCTGCTATCTTGGTAGAGTTTTGGTGGTAGAACAAATAATTGGCCCAAGAGAGGCAATGCAGCTGAAGTTTGAGGCATCTTTCTAAAATTTAGCTTTCTAGGAATTTCTGGATTCTTGCTCCTCCAAAAGTGATCTGTGGACTGGCAGCATTGAGCGGCACCTGGCGTTTTGTCAGAAACACAGAATCTCTGACCCACCTCTGACCCACCCTAGAATGAGTCTCTGCATTTACAAGATCCTCAGGTCATGTACATGCACATTCGAGTTTGATAAGTACTATTTAGGTTCTAACAGAAAGAAAAATTGACAGAGATGAATTTTTCCTTTTCAAAAGGAAAATGTGTTGAAGAAATGCAGACTAAGAATAAGAAATTCTACTGTCCAGTCAGCTCCTCCCCAACCAGCGCTGTGGCCTCTCATATTGCCTCTCTTACTTTTTCAGTCTGAAATACCCTTTCATTCATGGCAGATGGTCATATGATATGAAGCCTCAGTTCCTTCTGGTCTGTATTTTGAAGGAAACTAAAACGGGTTAAGGGGACTATTTTCGTCCGTTGTTTTTTGCCGCTGTGACTAAAAGGATCTGACCAGCACAATTATAGAAGAGAATAAGTTTGAGAGCTCATGGTTTCAGAGGTCCTAGTCCATAGAAAGCCAGCTCCATTCCTCAGGGCTTGAGGTGAGACAGAACATCATGGTGGAAGAGTGTGGCAGAGGGAAGCAGCTCACATCATCAGGAAGCAGAGACAGAGAGAGTCTCCATTCTCCAGATACAAAATATATACCCCAAAGCCACACCCCCAGTGAACCACTCCCTCCAGCCACACTCCACCTGCCTCCAGTTACCACTCAATTAATCACATCAGGGAGTAATTCACTGATTAGGTTAAGACTGTCACAACCCAGTCATTTCTCCTCTGAACCTTCTTGCATTATCTCACATGTGAGCTTTTGGGGGACACCTCACATCCAAACCATAACAGGGGCTATCTATTACACAGGTTGCTCATTCCCAAACATTTTTTTAAAAAATAAACTGTATACTAACAAGTAATAATTATGTATTATATGAAGTGATGCTATGATATTTGTATGCAGTCATCCCTCAGTATTTGAATGGAATTGGTTCCAGGAATCTGATGGGTACAGAAATCTTCAGATGCTCAAGTCCCTTGTATAAAATGGAAGAACATTTGCATATAACCTGTGCATGTCCTCCCACATATTTTAAATCATCTTTATATTACTTATGATACTTAATTCAATGTAAACGATATGTGCTGAGTGCAGTGGTGCACACCTGTAATCCCAGCAACTTGAGAGGCTGAGGCAGGGGTAACACAAATTCAAGGCCAGTCTCAGCAACTTAGCAAGGCCATAAGAAACTTAGTGAGACCTGTCTCAAAATTAAAAAAGCAAAAAGGACTGGGGATGCAGCTCAGCGGTAACGCACCCCTGGAGCTAAATCTCTAGTACTCCCAAAAACAAAAACAAAAAACCCACAAAACATAAAAACAAAAACAAAACCACAATGTAAATGATATGTAAATAGTTGTTATACTGAATTGTTTAGGGAATAACTACAAGGAAAAATCTATGTACTTATTCAATGCAAACACAATTGCTTTAAATATTTTTAATACACGGTTGGTTGCATCCACATGGAAACCATGAATATGGAGTGCTGCCTGTACAATGTAAAATGATCAAGTCAAACTCAGAATGCCTCTATTACCTCAAATACTTATCATTTATTCCTCCTGTTTGGAGCATTGTGTCCTTTGACCAACAAGTCCCTGTCCCCCCATTCTCCAGTCTCTGGGAACCATCTTTCTACTCTCTGCTTCTACATATTTGATTCTTGTTCCCTTCCACATATAAGTGAAATCAAGCACTGTTTTGTCTTTTTGTGCATGAACTATTTAGCATAATGTCCTCCAGGTTCATCCACGATATTGCAAATGGCATGATCTCCTTTTTTTAAAGGCTGAGTAGAGTTCCATTGTGTGCATGCACCAAGTTTTCTTTATTCATTAATCAGTTGATGGATACAGGTATATTACCAAACTTGGCTGTTAAGAACATTGCTGCAAGAAGCATGAAATTGCTGATACCTCTTAAACACACTGATTTCAAATCCTTTGTATACACACCCAGAAGTAGGACTGCTGAATTAGGTGGTAACTCTAGGTTTAGTTTTTTGAGGATCCTCTATACTGCTTTCCATATGTCTGTACTAATTTGCATTCCCACCAACCATATGCAAGGGCTCCCTTTTCTCCACATTCTCACAAAAATTTATCTTTTACCTTTTTGACAACAACCATTCTGATGGATATGAAGTGAAAGTTCATTGCATATTTTTTTTTTTTTTTTTTTTTTGTACAGGGGATTGAACCCAGGGGCATTCCACCACTGAGCCACATCCCCAGCCCTATTTTGTATTTATTTAGAGACAAGGTCTCACTGAGTTGCTTAGGGCCTCACTAAGTTGCTGAGGCTGGCTTTGAACTCGTGATCCTCCTGCCTCAGCCTTCCAAGTTCTGGGATTACATGTGTGCACCACCGCGCCCAGCTTGTTCATTGCATTTTTAATTTGCATTTCCATAGTGATTAGTGATATTGAACATTTTTAAAATGTATCTGTTGGCCATTTATATTTCTCCTCTTGAAAAAATGTCTTTTAAGGTCCTTTGCCTATTTTTAATATATCGGGTTATTTATTTTCTTCCTATTGAGTTGAGTTTCTTATGCATTTTAGGTATTACCCCCTTATCAGGTATATGGCTTATAAATATTTTCTCCTATTCCATAGGTTGACTCTTCATTCTGTTGTTTCCTTTACTGGCAGAAGCATTTTAGTTTGAGGCAATCCTATTTGTCTATTTTTAGTTTCATTGTCTAAGTTTTGGGAGTTAAGTCCAAAGCATCATTACCCAAAACCTTTTGGGAAGGTTTTTCTTATATTTGAGCAAATGGCTGAAGAAATTGAGGATTCAAGCCATTTGTTAATGAATGAAAGAGATTTTTCAGGCTGGAAAAATAGGGAAGGGAAGTAGCATAAATACCCATCAGAAAGGGTTAAGTAAATTATAGTCAATATATTTAAGAGAAAACTATACAGACATTAAGAAAATTGATCTGTTAGTACTTAGTAGCATAAAAATATTTCTTTAATAATTTCTTGAGTTCAAAACAGCAAGTATATAATTTTATTCTATTCATACAAAAGTGTATGCATATAAATATAAGCAATGCCTGCATAGAGAAATATCTAGAAAGATGGTCACACAGAGGACAAAGAGGAGAGGGAAAGGGGAAATACTGGGGAACAAAATTGAGCAAATTATATCGTTAAATTGCATGCATGCACAAATACGTAACAATGAATCCCACTAGTAAGTATAATTATAATGCACCAATAAAAATTTCAAAAAGATGGTCACCAAGTCTTCACAGAGGTACTTTATCAGAAATACCTAAAAGCAAAGATATTTGACTGATACTTATTGACTCTCTCACTGGAATGTAAACTCTATGAAAACAGGAGCTTTGTTTTGCTCATGCTTTATCCCTATAATCTAAGTGCGTGTGAGGTTTTCAATAAATACCTGCTGGATGAATGAATAAACAAAAGAAAGAAGAAAATGCAGACTCTATCCAGGGACTACATAATAGTCCAGATGGCTGAAGTTCAGGGCATGTGGGGAAGCAAGGGAGAAACAGTAAGCATCTGACCGGATCTGGTTGGACAGAGCCTTGAATCACAGCATAAAACTGTTCTCAGCAAATGAGTGGTCATTTCTCATGATGGAGTAGAGGATGGATAACATGTGAGTTCACACCACCCCAAGGGCTGAAGGGTGCCCTTCTCCATCTCTCACTACAATGGTGATAATAACGAAGATGATGCAAATAATAATAATAATACTCCTCACGAATAAACAAGACATTCAGACATCTTCTTCTGGGCTCCTAATTGATGGAAATGTTCAAGCCGGCTAAGACTCTAGGGTTTAACATTCACTTGTGGGTTGATGGAGGCCCAGAAAACAAAGTGAAAATGCTTCCATTTCTCCATTTCAATCTGTGCACCACCATCTGCTGTGCTGATTCCTATGGCGGCTGCCCTGGTGAAGACAGAATAAGGATGACCCAGGAAGTCACAGACTCATTGATGCCAACACAAGACAGATCAAAGCCCTGGGGTCAGGAGGAGTCTTCTTCCTTATGGTTTGTTTTCAGTCATCTAGGGCTTCGTACTTTATGTACTGAGGGCTTGTGTAAGCAAGTACAGGCCACTGAATTATTTCCATGGACCAACTTTTTGGTTATACCATATGGGAAAAAACACTGCGCTTTTGTGCAGACTTTTCTCCCTTTGAGAAACCCCTAATAATTATTGAAGAGGTTTCCTGTCATCCAACCCATCCCCTTCAGCCCAACCTCACCGGCAATAGAGCAGTCTCCTCTAATCGCAAATGTCATCCCATAATCCTCCCACTCCGAACACTTCATTGGTGCTACATTATTCTTAGGATAAAATCAAAATTCACTGCATTGTTTTCAGGGACCAGGCCATCTCTGGGGCAGTGTGCACTTTTGGCCACATTCTTCCCTGCCCACCCTGCTCCCGTCCTCTGATCTTCCTTTAGCTTCTCAGATACGGCCTGCTCCTTCCTGACTCAGGAAAGCAGTTCTTTATGCCTGGAACTGTACTCCTCTCTTCAGCCATCTGATCAGTTCTGTGCCGGTCAGTATTTTGTCCCTGTGACCAAAATACCTGACATAAACAACGTGGAGGTGGATAGATTTATTGGGGAACAAGGTTTTGGAAGTTTCAGTCCATGTTCATCTGGCTTCATTACTCTGGGTACTAATCTCCTTATAAGGACACCACCCTCATGACCTCATCTAAACTTCTTTATCTCCCCAAAGTCTTATCTCCAAACACATTGATATTAGCACTTCAGCATATGGATTGGGGGTGGCCACAATTCAGTCCATAGCAGGGGTTAAATGAAGACTCTTTAAGGGAGGAAGTTCTGAACAGGCTTAAACACTGGTGGTAGGAGAGAAAGGATGATTTGGAAGAGAGAAGGGTTGATGTAGGAGGTAGAAGGAGAAAGGGAACAGAGCACTCATGGAGAAGATGGCTTTGTATTGTGGGACGGATGCTGTTCTCACTATGACAAGAGAGGAGGAGCAAAGGGCACGTGACCTTTTCCAGTGGTAGCAATGAGCTAAGAAGGCTCTCTACTAGTGGTTCCTTACTCCCTTTTTGAAGTAATATGCTGGGGTGTCTGCTGAGAGGCTGGTGTGGTTCGAGGAAAATGGAAAATGTTTGAATAGATTCTATGGAAAAATAAGAAAGAGCTGCTACAGTCTGAATGTGTGAGTCCCCTCCTCTAAATTCCTGTGTCAAAATCACACCCCCCAAGGTGAGGCCTTTGGGAGGTGATTAGGCCATGAGGACAGACTCCATAATTAGACTCCTGACCTCATCAAAGACCCCAGAGAGCTAGTTTGTCCCTCCCTCCCACCACTTGAGGACACAGCAAGAAGGCACCGTGTATAAGCCAAAAACCAGGTCGTACCAGACCCTGAGTCTGCCTTCGTCTTGGACTTCCCAGATGACTGAGCTGTGAGAAATACATATCTGTTGTTTATAAACTACTGGTTTACGACCCTGCCACAGAGTGCGAGGGACCAGAAGAGCCTGGTCACTCAGACGAGTAGAGGTACTGTGTGCTTGGTGCCAGAAGATGTTTTTCCAACCTCGATCCAGGCAAATTAGCTGGAGTGGAAAGTGGACACGGGAATTAAGAACATCGGCTAGAAAAAGACAGGTCAAGGGCCGTGGTTCATATTAGGGTCCTGGAGATGGGAGGGGACTGATTGACAGGGAGAAAAAGAGATTGAAGAACTGGGCACAGATTAGGATGATTAATGCAAGATTTCAGAGGAGGACCAACATCCATTGTATAACCTTAGGAGTGAGTGGCTGAGATGGTCTAGTGGTAAAGGGACTGGACACTGAGAATATGTTGACAGAGGGCAGTGGGTGAGAGCCCAGGGTCTAGTGCTCAGAGTGAGTCAGGCCCAAAGCAGCCTCCCTTACAGAGCTGCATCTTCACAGGACCAGTTTCCCTTCAGCAGGGCTCTTGTGCCACAACACTGACTGCCTATTAGTTGTCATAGGTGCCAGGGGACACGGGCACCTCTCCCGCTCCTCTTCTCTTTACCTATCAACGCCTCACATCTTAAAGCTCTTTAGTGCAAGTGCCGAGATAGGAAAGATAGAGGAAGCAGGAAACTGATAAAGAGGGGTCACATAGCCATTGAAATCACAGAATTCGAGTGACATTGATACTTATCTGACATCTGACTTTTGCTTTTGGCTCCCAAAGCTAAATGGAAATCTTTGCCTTATAACAACAGCATTATGGGAAACCTCTGGGAAAATCCTCCCTGAGAGCCTGCTGCTGCCTACACTGCCACACGAACATTTTTCTTTCACCTGGGGAAAGGCGAGATGCATAGTACTTAGTGTTCTCTAGCAAGAATCCCCAACACGAGAAAATGTCCCAAGACCATCTCCCTCAGTCAAGGCAGATATCACTAGAAGATCACGGCACTTTTTACTTTTATAACTTTGAAATCAAGTTATGATAAAATTCATTTTTCAAACTAGGACACTTTGGAGAGTGAAAGTGGATACCAAAATAATTAAATGTTACTAAGCTTTAGTTTATTGTCTAACAAATTAGTATTATTTTGTTGGTGGAACTCTAAAATAGCTCTAGTTAGAAACCATTTTCAAATTTCTTTCTAAAAATAAAATCTGAAGCCAGTCTCAGGCACAGGGCAGGTGCCTAAAGTCCAAGTTTCTTGGGAGGCTGAGACAGGAGGATCACTTGAACTCAAGTGTTCAACTGGGGCAACATAGCTGGCCAAAATAGCAAGACTTGTCTCAAAAAATAAATGGATAGATAGATTAAAATTGTTTTTTAAATCTGTATCATGAATCAAAATAAAAAGACTTCTCCAATTGATTATGTGAATATTTAAAAAGTAACATAAATGAGAAACTTATTTTGGCATATATTTACATACTTCAATCAGGCTTTTTGGCCATATCTCTTTCTAATGCTATTATCACTGGTATTTCTACTAAGAACGCAATTGTCCAACTCAACCTAATCTTCATTTTTAATAAAACTTCTTGAAATCTATGTTGCATTTGTGCTTAATAAATTTGAAATTCTCAACACCTTTGATTGCTTCTTTTAATAAGCTCAGAGCAAATTATGATAACAAGGGGGAATGATTTTCTATTTTTTTGTTATTGAAATGCTTCATTTTTAGCCTGAGTCTTTTTTAGAGACACTGCCATTTTGTATTCAGAAGACCTCTCTCTCTCTCGTACAAGTATTTTTGTTTTACTTGTTACAGTATAATGAGTTTTGGCAGATTATGCATTCATAGAGTCTAATTTATTCTATTTAGGATCCCCCTCTTGTGGTTGTACATGATGTGAAGTTTCCCTGGTTTTGTATACAAACACAAGGCTAGGAAAGTTACGACTGATTATTCTATTGTCTTTCCTATTTCCCTCTCCAGTTTCCCTTTGTCTAATCCAATGATATTCTATTATTCCCCTCCCCAACCTCGCTTGTTTTGTGTTAGCATTCACAAATCACAGAGAACATTTGACCTTTGGTTTTCGGGGGATTGGCTTATTGCATTTAGCTTGATGTTCTCTGGTTCCATCCATTTACTTGCTATTCCAAAGATCAATTACAGAAGTTAAAAATTAAATCAATAAACCTTTTGAGCCCTCAGTTTGTAATTTTTTCAGTTTCTCCCCATTTTGTAGGGATATATTGTAATGTTTTCCTTTTGCAAGTGTGCACATTTCTAAGAGCCTCAAAAGCTGTTTTTCAGTTTCTAAGTTCTTTGGTACTCCATTGGTTGACTGCTCTAATCAAAGGTTTCAACTGATTTTACTAAAAAGACAATCGAATTAGGAGTTTCACAATCCCATGTTAGGACACTAAGTAAGCACAAAGTTATTCTTTAAAACCAAAAGCATTTCTGAGCTCTGATTGATAATCGGCAGCAAAGAGAACATGGACAACTGCCATTCTGAGATGTTTTCTGTTGTGTTTCTGTTACTCTGTGTGTTTGTGCGTATGTACATGTGGGTGTGTTTTTCGTGAATTTTGGCACTTTGGCTTTCATTTTATTTGATAAAATATCACAACTTCTTGGGATGAATTATGAATCAGTGGGGACCACAATCAATTCCAAGCTCTGCTATCTTTTTCTCAGGGTTTGAAAGTTGATAAGAACATTGTTATCTTGACACTCTGACCCAACCAGATTCTATTTGTATTATCACTCCACAATGAATACATTCAATTTCAATGGAGAATTTTACCAAAATTATAATTATGTTCTCAACTAATGTAAAATATTTCACTGTGGCAGGAAGACTTACTTCTAAAAGCTTCATGTCAAGTCCATCAGTTGGATGAAAAAGCAATCCATTAGTGAGATTAGCTGATCTTTTGTTTAAAGTGTCTGATGGCATCGATACAAATTGAACTCATTCGACTGTGTGCCAAGACCATCTTCAGACAATACAGTGGACATAGTAACAGCTGTCATGAACTTTTTGCACATGTGTAAGAAACTATAGAACCCAAAATGAGTAAAATTAATTTGGGAGAGCGATTACTTCATTTAAATGAAAAACCATGCTGTGCATACTAAAATGTAAATGGACTTTTCTGTAGCACCATGTGTAAATGATTATCTTTGGTGTAGCTTTTTTTTTTTTTTTTTTTTTTGTACTAGGGATTGGACCCAGGGGTGCTTAACCCCTTAGCCACATCCCCAGACCTTTTTAATATTTTATTTAGAGACTGAGTTGATTAGGGCCTCACAGAGTTGCTGAGGCTGGCTTTGAACTCACAATCCTCCTGCCTCAGCCTCCCGAGCTGCTGGGATTTCAGGTATGCATCACTGCACCCAGCAGGTGTAGCTTTCTTAAAATAATTACTAACGATTGGATTTATAGCAAAACTGAAAACTTGTTTGTTACCATTGTAACAAAAGTGCTTGGTGGATCCTCTGAAGGAGGGCTGCTCCCCTCTATTTTCTGCACCAATTGCATGGGTGCATAATATAGAATACACCCTGCTTCCCACTGACCCAGCTGACTGGCTGCCTGATGACTTCATGCATCTTGAAGACCACAGTGAGAGCCACGTGTGAATGGAGAGGACAGTAAACAGTCACTAAATGCTTCTATCACCACACAGTGAGAGACAGAAGGAGTTGAAGTTTCTCAACATCACTGTCAGAGACACTTTTTTTCAGCAAGTGTTTCCTATGCTCCTTGTAAAGGGGGACTTAGTTAAATCACCCAATAAACAAAGAGATAGGTTAGAGCTGGGGTGTTTCAAGTTTATCTCATGTTAAGGAGAGAACTCTGTTAACTGAATGTGAATCTCACATGCTACTAGACAAAGCCCTGGCAGAGGCTAGACACAATGAAGAGGAGAGCTGACAACACCCGTCATCCCCCCAGCTTACTGTAAGGCGACTACTAATGACATGTTCTAAAAAAGAAACAAAAAGCAATCCAGAGAAAATGCAAACCAGATGAGAGGCCCAGACAGCAGGAGTAACCAGTATTGTCACAGGTGGAGGGGACACCTTGTCACCCCACTGAGAACCTGGGTCAGCCCAGTGTTTCTGGGAGCCACTGCTACCTGATGGGAATTGATCCACAGAATGAAAATCTCTATGCCTAAGGGACTCTAGAGAGTCTCTAAAGTGTTGTCTATTTGCATTTATTTCTGTTTCAATTTCTGTCAAAGATGCATATTCTAAAAATTGACCCACAAGGATTGTACATATTTATGGGATATAGCACAGTAATTTGTTGTCTATGTAATGATCGAATCAGAGTATTTAGCATTTCCCTCTCCTTAAACGTGCATCATTTTCTTTGCGGTGGAAAGCTTTGGACTCCTTTCTTCTCTTTTTATTTTTTATTTTTTAATTAATTAATTAATTAATTTTTTTTTTGTGGTGCTGGGGATTGAACCCAGGGCCTTGTGCTTGTGAGGCAGGCACTCTACCAACTGAGCTATATCCCCAGCCCCTCTTCTAAGTCTGTAAGAAATATATAATAAATGGCCATCTGCTTGGATTTCTTCTGTATGAAGGGGACCAATGACTCTCTAGTTTGTAAGTCTTTCTACTAAGGGGTTAGAAGAACTCTTAAACCGATTGCTAGTGTCTAGTGCTGTCCCCTCGCTCTCTCGAGGACCCTCACTAGTGAGCATGTGGTACATGGTACAGGGCCCTGCTACAGCACACCCCTTGACTTCTTCACAAGTAACGAGTTGTCTGTTCCCAAATCTGCCTAGGCCAAACTGCACTCATTATTGTGACTACTTAATTAAAAATAACATAACTGATGGAATGTGATTGCAAAAAGAAAATCACTGTTTCTCTGAAAACTATACTGAATTCTTTGGAAAGGCTCCACCAAGGCAAGTCACTAAAAAGTTCATTGAATCAGATATGGGTGACACTACTGTCAAAATCGGGGTAGAGGTCTCAAAGCTATATTCAGGTTTCTTCACATGTGGCTTAGGTTCTTGCTATGCTTTGAAGAAACTCAAACTGGAAGTAATAGGTTGTCAACAACCTGATCAGTCATGGTGATAAGCAGAGTCTACAAGTATTGGGCTGTTCTGTGTGCTACATGCTCCTGGACTTATGTTGTTGTTTGATCCTGTCAACAGTTGAACAAGTGCTTTCGCATTCCTATCCTATGATTAAATAAACTGGGACTGAGAGGTTCATGTTAAGTGATTGCCCAGTGTCACGTGACTGGTAGATGGCGCAGCCACAGTTGTAATTCTACAACTGTTTGACTTCTGAGTTGTTACATAGCTCCATGGGCTTTGTTCCTGGAGGTTAAAATCTTGTTATAGTTTGGATGTGAAGTGTCTCTCGAATAGGTCCTGTGTTAATGAAGGAATATTTGGAGGCAAAATAATTAGACTGTGAGAGCTGTCACTTAATCAGTCCATCCTGGTTTGAATGGACTAACTGGGGGTAACTGTAGGCAGGTGATGTGTGACTGGAGGAGGTGGGTCACTGGGGGTGTGGCCTGGAAGGGTCCATTTGCTCTGTGGCCCTTTCCCCACTTCCCTCTCTGTTTCTGGGCTGCCATGTCCTGAGCAACTTCCTCCGCCATGTCCTTACTCCATGCCTGGTCTCATCTTTGGCCCACAGCAATGGAGTTGGCTTACCACGGACTGAGCCTCTGAAACCATGAGTCCAAATAACTTTTCCTTCTCTGGGTTGGTCTTATCAGGTATTTTGGTCATAGCAATGTACGCTAACAGAATTCTGAAAGAAAGAAGTTGCTCAATACAGGTTCTGAAGCAGTCAATGAGGTCTGGCTGGTGCAACTCTGACCAGGACTGTCGGGAACTCAGAAGACTGCACAATCTCCATTCTCTTCCTCCTCCTTCTGACCCATTCCAAAATTATTTTTTATTTCACAAATGAAGGAGCAAATGTCCCCTGGGAGAGGATCCAAGGGATCACTGCTAAATAGACCTATGGCAGTGCCTTGTCAATGCCTTAGCCAAAGCTAAATTTGTAGCTGCTTTTGCTAACCTCTCTTAAATTCCATAAATGGCCCATAAAGTTGTTGGAGACCTCTGCCCAGTTGGGGTCAAGGGCAGACAGAGGTGACTGAAAAAGTCACCTAGGAAGACCTAGGAAAAGAGGCCCCAAATGAAGCTGCTTCATACTTTCCCAATTGACCAAATGATAATTGTGGTCATTTAATGAGCACCTACTTGGTGTCTGGTGCTTTCAGTGGGGAGAGGGGAGGTCAAGGAACTCTCTGAAGTTGCAGTTACAGCAGCAGTACTGGAATGCAAGCAGGATGGCTGCCCTGTGTCCCACTGAGGAGCTGCAGAGGCCCAGGGCTCAGCTTTAGAGTATGGATTCGAAAGACATGGCCCTGACGACTGTGCTCCTCACAGTCTTAGAGGTCAAGGTCTTAGAAGCAGTAAGAGCCTGGGAGCAGAGAGTACGAGGGTGGGAGGAAGCTCATTTTGCCATTTGCCATTTTTTCAAGGGTGATATACATTCTTTTTAGGAACGTCAGGAACTGTGAAGAAAAGCTTTCAACAGATGCAGAAAAGCACTGCTAACACTTTTAATGTGCTGTAGTTTTTCACTCTTTTTCCTCTGTGAACATTTTTTCTTTACAAGTTAGGGCAATATGTTTTTTCATTTACTAGACTTGGTAAACATTTTATTTGCATTATTAAAGTTTTCCTACAGTATCATTTTTATTAGTGCTTTATAATTACACAAAGTAGTGAGATTCATTGTTACATATTTATACATGCACACAGTATAACAATGTAATTCCTTCAGTTTCATTCCCTAGTACCTCCCCTTTCCCTTACCTCTCCTCTCCCCTGTTCTTCTTCCTCTATTCTAATAGTCTCCCTTCTATTTTCCTGAGATCCCTTTAACCCTGCTTTTCCTTCTCTAGCTTCAGCATATGAGAGAAAACATGATCCTCGACTTTCTGAGTCTGGCTTATTTTGCTTAACATGTTGCCCTCAAGTTTCATCCATCTTCCTGCAGATGACATAATTTTATTTTTCTTTATGGCTTAATGAAACTTCTTTGTGTACATATGCCACAGTTTCTTTAGTCATTCATCCATTGACAGTTACCTAGGCTGGTTTTATAATTTGGCTATCATGAATTGTTATAATATCATTTTTAATGTCTCCATAGTGCTCTAGGATGGGGTAAATAAGTGCTCTAGGTGGTGTGTCTCATTGGTTAAGTGCCCCTGTACTAGAAGAATCTAACCATTCTGGGCTCAAATTCCATCCCTGCCATTTCCTAATGGATCACACACACACACACACACACACACACACACACAATCACACACCACACACAGACAAACACATTTACATAGGGTAATAGCAGAAACAGCAGAACCTTCTCCAGGTTTGTTAGATTATATGAGAAAATGAATTGAAAAGCCTTTAGCTCAGTGTCACATATATGGTAACTTTTATCATAACTGTAATTTATTTAACCAATTCCTTATTCTCAGACATTTGGATCTCTCAGGTTCTCACAATTATAAATAAGATGCAATGAACACCATTGCTTTATTGTAGATAAATCTTTGTGCTTCTCCATAATCATGTGAAATTATCAGACTAAAAAGATACACACAAGTTGGGTGCAGTGGTGCACACCTATAATCCCAGCAGCTTGGGAGGCTGAGGCAGGAGCATCAAGAGTTCAAAGTCAGCCTCAGTGACTTAGTGAGGTCCTATGAAACTCAGTGAGATCCTGTCTCCAAATAAAATACAAAAAAAGGGGTGGTGGTGTGTCTCATTGGTTAAGTGCCCCTGAGTTCAATCCCTGGTACCAAAAATAAACAATTAAAAACATACACAAAAATATGCAAAATTTGTATGTATTTCATATAGACTGTTAATTGATTCTCTGGGGATGCAGATTGGTTAATAAGGAATTTGATGGCCCCTGAAGGAAGCTGGTTAGGAAATCAGGAACTGATTCTGAGTTGTGAGTCATGAAGCAAGGAGCAACCGGTGTTGGTTAATTGACCCCAGGGTTGGCTGTGGGAATGAACCTGAAAGAAAGTGACAGGTGTTAGGTAGGTAATAGAATATTTTAAGATTTCTTAATTAGGAAATAAAAATTTATCACATCTATTGGTTCTCTAATTTTAGCTTTGAATTTTATTGGCCCCTTGTTACGGTTTAGATATGAGGTGTCTCCCAAAAGCTCATGTGAAAGACAATGAAGGAAGGTTAGTAGTGAAGTGATCGGGTTCTGAAAACTTTAACCTAATCAGTGTATTAATCCACTTGAATGGACTAACTGGGTGGTAACTGTAGGCAGGTAGGGTGTGGTTGGAGGAGGGAGGTTATTGAGAGCATGTCTTTGGGGTATATATTTTGTTCCTGATGAGCTCATCAGCGTAATCTTGCTCTGCTTCCTGATAACTATGTTCTGAGCTCTTTCCTCCACCACCCTCTTTTGTCATGATGTCTTGCATCATCTTTGGCCCAGAGCAAAGAAGCTGGTCGTCTATGGATTGAGACCTCTGAAACCATGAGCCCCAAATAAACTTTTCCTCCTTTAAAATAGTTCCTTGTCAGGTCTCTTGGTCACAGTGGAGAAAAAGTTGACTAAAACACCCCTGAAATCCATATATCTGGAAGGTAGTGCCTGGCTGATAGATAATCCCATCCTTAAACTTTCATTTCTTCAACCAACATTCATGAGTAGCAGCTGAGTGCATGATGAACGGGAACCCTCCCATCCCCTAATGCCAAGGGCTCCTTTTCTTTGGGTCACATGCTAGTGCAATGCCATGGAGAGTCAATCAGCTTCGTGAGGGGCAGGCTGCAAGGGTTAGAGAGGGATCACAGTCCAGCACAGGGTCCCCTACTTTTTAAAATACAGGAAGTTGTTTGCTCATTATTAGGTATTGGAGCCCTTGAAGAAATAAAATTCATTACTACAAACACCTTATAGTTGCAAAATGTATACTTTAGAAATTTAAAGGACAAAATAGATCTTGGACCAGAGGTGAGGTAAGATATCCCAGACACCACGAAGAAAAAGTCAGCATATGCTTTAAAAAAAGATTTATTAAGCAAACATTTGGTTATGGACACGCAAAGGAAGAAAAAACAATGCTGATTTCATAAGACATGTACATGAGAGCTACAGTAAGCTCTTCTTTAACATTTACAATGTTAAAAAGAAAGAAATGCAAAGTAAAATGCCATCAATGACATTTCTGATACATTATGACAATACAAGTCATCCAAGCAAGTATAGTATTAAATTTTATTCAGATCTAGACTACACTACATGTTAGTGAAACAAGAAGTTACACTGTTTGGCTATATTTACACCAGGAAATGTTTTCTAGAATACTGAACTATATTGCTAAAAAGTTTTTGTTTGTTTGTTTGAGCTAGGGATGTGTTTTGCATTTGAGATATTAAAACACCACAAAATCTTCCAAACTGTTCTTCCCTGAAACATTCTCTGTGCGTGAGGGAGAAAGGAGTTCTTCTAGGAAAAAACATTTGAAAACATTTGGGCCCAACTTTCTGAGCATTGACATGAGGCATGAGTTTTGAGGGTGTTGTTTTGCGTTTTAAGGTTAGTCCATAGGCCTTTGAGCAAAGATACATACAGTGTTGCAACATTAAATATTAATTGGAATTCTAATAAATAGCCAAACGCTTAGGAGGGGAATAAACATGGCAGGTTTTTTTCCCTTTAGGATGATAATTCTATCAATCAAGAGCTGACCTCCAGCATGCTAGAGTAAATGAAAAACTCAATAACAAGCCTCAGCCAAACTTTCTTCCTCACCTGCTTCAAATTTAAGATTATTACCAGGGATTGACATGACTAAATTCATTTCAGGCGAATACATAAAAGATGTGACCTTAAAGCAGTGAGTTTCTATCACAAAGTTGTTACTTTCTGTTGGTTTTGACTAGCAATTTATTTTCTGGATAAAAAATATGTCTGTCAATTCACTGAATTAATATTTGTTGCCAATCACCCAGGCCCATTACAATTGTATACATCCTGGCTAATGCTGCAAGTTAAATTGCAACAAACCATAGGAGACTCATTAGCTGATGAACCATGTTAGACATAGTTTTACCTTTAGTGACTTTTTTTTTTTTTTTTTTTTTTTGCAGTGCTGGGGATTGAATCCAGGGCCTTATGCTTGAGAGGCAGGCACTCCACCAACTGAGCGATATCCCCAGCCAAGTGACATTATTTACACTAGATACAAGATAGCTTTAATCTATTCACTTAGGCATTCTGATGAAAAAAGTTTATACATGTAAATATGTATGTCACATTTTAAATATGTACACACTGTTTTTTAAAAGACAAAAGAGTGTCTTCAGGCACCAGTCTTGCAAAAAATCTCACAGTTTTTTAAAATATCAAATTCAAGTATGAGGATAAATGGGAAAGAAAAAGTAACTGAAACTGTTTAATGTTGTACTAAAAGTAAATTGTGACGATTTCACGTTCATAATAAAAGCATTTACATGAAAAACTGGTATGTGAAGTCAGATCCCATCACAAGAATCTTCCTTACAATAAAAATTCACCATAGTGACAGAGTGCTTGTATTTAATTCTTTGCAACACACACATATACAAACAAACACAAAGATGACTCTAAGATGGTTTTCAAGGTGTGACCAGGCACTAGAAGCATTTTTAAAATTCCATTACCATAAAACTTCCACAGCTAAATAACTCATGGCAATGAATGTTTTCTTTAAAGCAATCATTAAAGAGTTCTTGCTCACATAACAGTCATTCCCTCTAATGAAAATGATCCAACCCTCAATTTTGAGACAGTGCAAAATGTGGTGACAGAAGCCTCATTGCTGTTTAACCAAGGAAGTGGAAAAATGGTCAGATTTTAAAAAGAAGCCAATTTCTTTGTTTTCCCTACATTAATGAAGAATACTCCAAGTTCGATTATCACTAGCAGACGTATTAATTGTGTCTACAAATTTTACTGGTTCACATGGGAACAGTCCAGTTCAAATTTATTTGGAGCCAAATATGCAACACAGTGGAATAAAGAGCCCCTTGAAACTTTGGGGAGCCATTTAATACAGTATAACTTGAGATGCTTACTTTGTAATTTAAAGATACTTATTAGTTACCTACCATAACAAAACTCTCAAGTGACTGTGAGCTCTCTCAAGATAAATTAAATCCTTGATTTATTAATTGTAGATGGTTAGAACATAGCAGGTGCATACTAAATGTTTGTGAAACTTTTAGAAACAATTTTCCTCAAAATAATTTCCTTTATTCCCTGAGTCTGAAATAATATGTAGAATATAATAGGATATAATAACATAAAGCTACAAGCAATAAAAGCAATGGCTGGAGAGGACAAATTAAAGATCCCTTTCTCTAAATGTGTCTGTTGAGTTCCCAGATTGACCAGCAAAGGACTGTGGTGTCCTTGTACAAACCATTCCCTGGAAGTGACTTACAGTAGGACTGCAGGCACAAACTCACAAGAAATGGGAGACCAGTGAATAGGTGAAGAAACTAATTAGAAGTGGGCTTGTTTTTCTCCAAGGCAATCAACTAGGAGATAGAGAGTAAGCTTCACTGTTGTTTATTTCCTCTTTGGGATTTACTGAGCACTGCTTAGGATAATAATGCTGAATGCCCTAATAATATCTCATGGACCTTACACATTTGTGTACTTTTAAAAAATGCCAATGGGCTTCTAAGAATTAACTGAAAGATTCATTTGCTAAAGTTCTGTATTTAGACCAAATTGATGGTCCAGTTTTAATGTCCAAATATATTTCAGAATTTTTTGCTCTAGACAAATAATTCCAATTATGGTTTTTTTTGTTTTTTTTTTTTTGGTTTTTTTGGAACCAGGGCTTGAACTCAGGGACACTCGGCCACTGAGCCACATCCCCAGCCCTATTTTGTATTTTATTTAGAGACAGGGTCTCACTGAGTTGCTAAGGGCCTCACTAAGTTGCTGAGGCTGGCTTTGATCTCGCGATCCTCCTGCCTCAGCCTCCCAAGTGCTGGGATTACAGGTGTACTCCACCGCGTCTGGCTATGGTTGTTTTTTGATGTTACAAAAATAGTCAATCAATTATTTCAGCATGGTAATCATTTCTTTGGGTGGGTGAAAAACAGTCATGGCAGTCATTTCCCTAAACAACTTAATCAGTTCCATAGTTAAACCAATAACCTAAGGAGGGAGCTGTTTATATGACAGTATTGCATGGGATAATGCAGAAATCATTTTCAGAATAACACATTTAATATGCAAAGGGTTGACTGTACAGGGAGCAATGTTAAAATAAATGAAAATTTTATCTTTATAACTGATATGTACAAGATTTAGTTGAAGGTGTCAACTTATTCATAATTATGATTAAGAGGGAGACCAGAAATTCCAATAAACATATCTATCAGATAAGCAGTAAAAAGACAAACTAATTTGGTGACAGGACATGGCACAGACATTTTGAAATAAATGACTTCCTGATTTTAAAAAGCTTTGAATACAGCATGCAGTTGCATTTATGGGATTCTGAGTCTTTCACAGAGTCTGCATACACCATTTTGAAAATGTCTACCTTCATTGTGTTTCCTATATGCATGCCAGGGGGGTTTATATTACTCGCTTATTCACAAACCAAAGCCTTAAGATGGACTGAAGTATTAAGCCAAATAAGACGGTTTATATAACATTTCATTTCCTGAATATTAACACATACAATTAATCTTAAAATGTATCTTATACACTCTTACATTCCTTTCTCTTAGTTTTTGGTATGGTTTTTAGGATTTCTCACTCTAAAATTCTTCTATGCTAATTCACTACATAAACATACAGGGAAGGGGTACTTTTAAAAAAAGCTTTTATGTGAGATTAATAGTAATTTCAAATACATACCAGAGCTGCTCTGTTTAGTATGGTGACCTATAGCCACACTCAGCTTTTGAACACTTAAAATGTGCCTAATACAACTGAAAAACTGAATTTGAAATTTTAACTCACTTTAAAAACTTGGTGTTTTATAGTATGGGAAAGCTTTGAAGAGTATTTAGATAATTTAAGTTGTTGAATCTACTTTTTTCATCTGTAAGTTTGATGAAATCTAAATGCACCAACTATTACTGATGAAAACTTCATGTCCAAATTGAGGTGGGCGGTGAGTGTGAAAACATGCTGGACTTCAAAGACTTACTGTGACAAATAGAATGTAAATTTCTCATGAATCATGGTATAGTGATTACTTATGTGACCTGCATTATGCTTCTCTTGGATAGCACTGCTCTAGAGCTTTATGAAAATTGCTAGTTTTTTAAAGTCATGTTTTAAAATTTTAATGTTAGTGTCATTCTATTTAACCAAATAATTATGACCTTTATGAGAAAGGAAATCAGATTTAGTGTTGAGTGCCCTAATTGCCCACTCTGCACCTCTTCCCTTCTCTGATTTGCAAAGCACCAGCTGCAGGAAGCAAACCTTAGATAGGCAGGGGATATGCAGGAATAGCGTGTAAGAACACGGATGAGTGTACAATCAAATCAAACTGCTTATACCCTACAAATTCTCTTTGCTTTCCCCTAATCGTATCCAGATTCAAGAGTCCCTAATTCCAAAACCGACCTCCAGCTTCCTCCCAAATTCTGCTGTGCAATGGCTTCCGGTGTAGAATAATAAGCAATGACTGTGCTCAGCAATGTGTCCGTCATGTATTAATACTAGATTTTGTCCAGGCCCGGGAACTTTCATCCTTCAGAGTGGAGAGCTTTCTTTGGGAGAAGGATTCAAATCCCAGAAGTTTCAACACGGCCACCCGGTACTTCTTGGACATGATGTTGTACAGAATGGGGTTGATGGCTGCGCTGAGGTAGAAGAGGACGAAGGACACAAGGTTGCAGTACTGGCTGATCTGAGCGATGTCCAGGGAGCCGGGCTCAAAGGATTTGGAGAATAAATACCTCCCCACGTGGAAGGGCAGCCAGCAGAGGATGAAAGCAAACACCACTACAGCTGAAGGACAATGGGAGAGAGAGCTGTCAGTTCCAGAAATGTTACCGCAAATGACATTCTATTTTTAAAACTTAGTTGTTTTGAGTATGTATAAGGCCGACACCAAGAAACACTATGTACTGCTCTGGACATGGCGAAATGCCGTGCTCTATTTTTCCCTCTTCCATTTAACAAAGACTGACTGAACCAACAGTTCATGATTTCTACTGAGCTCCAGAGTCACTTCGAGTTAAGAGCTGTTCGATTTTGTGATTGAGTTGACATACTGACTCAACTGAAGCCATTTTTTTCACAGTAATCCATCATTTTAAATGTGTTAGATATGACACAAACATATATCAGGTAAGGTAGTCAGTCATAGCTGTGAATGAGTTTCCTGGGATGCTTAAGAAATACAGATTCCTTGGATATAATATAGACTTGCTGTATTAAATTCTCTAGGAAGAACATGAGGGTACCTGCCTCTCCTCTCTTCTTCTCTCCTCCTCTCTCCCTAGATGAGGATTTACAATCTTGCCAATGCTGATCTTGGCCTTGAACCCGAGTTTGAGTGATTTTCCCACCTCAGGATCCCAAATGGCTGGGACTGAAGGGGTGGGCCACTGTGTTATCCAGCTTGCTTCTTCTTCTTCTTTTTCTTCTTTTTTTTTTTTTTTTTTTTTACTGAGGATGATTTTGTTTTCTTATTTGTAGTAGTCCTGGGGGTTGAAAACCCAGGTATGCTCTACCACTGAGCTATATCTCCAGCCCTTTTTACAGAATCTCCCTAAATTGCCCAGACTCACCTCAAACTTCTGTTTCCTTCTGCCTCTGCAAACAGGATTAAAAACCACTGAGATGTCTAATCACCTACAATAGACCTAACTAAGGTATAAAAAGCCATTAAACTAACCAACATTACCATTCATTCAAAACTTAGTTTACTCATTTAAGATTTTTCCCAAGACTTCTAAACTTTTAGATTGTTTTTAAAATTCAGAAAAAACAGGAAAAAATATTTCAGTCCTTGTACCATTTTAGTGATCCCCTCCAAATTGGCAAGGAAGAAGAAAATTAACACCAAGCATGCAACTAATGGTTTTTAAAAACTGCAGGAAATTACTAAACTTATCCTCAAAACTCAGTTAGATAGTAACAACTTAACTGCCATAGCAGCCTTGTGAATCTCCCAGGTGAGAGCTTGGAGTCCCCTGGAGGTCATGGGCAGGTTGACAATCCATGAATTACATGGGAGAATCACTGGTCTAGAAATAAAATCTGACATTCCTTAAATGAACTCTTATAACTTTAATATGCAGGATCTTGGGTTTATAAAATTACAAATATGAAACCATCCTGGAATAATTTCTAAGAAGCATTAAATATGCCAATGGTTATGAAATGGTGATTATAACATTCCACTAATATAATCAGATGCTGGTTTTGAGAAAGCAAGTACAATTAATGTTTTGCCTGGCTATGGACACAACATTTCCATTTGGTACTTCACTTGTACCAAACACACATGCTTAGAGAGGTTGAATTCATGCAATAAACATTCAGCACACCAGTTGTGACAATGTATCCAGATGTTCACGGAGGGCCATTTAAGGGTATTAAGTTCTGTCAGCTTCCACAGTCTCCCTTCTGCTATTGGAGCTCTGCCTGTCCTAGCTTATCCTACCTTACCCTAGTTCATGCCACCTGGAAGACAGATAATCATGACAACAAACAAAAGGAGACCACAGCACTGATTGTCACTGACTTTCTTACAAAGCCATATAAATAGCGGCAGGATTAACAGAGTGATGTGATTACCTGAAACGAAAATGCAGGGCAAGAAAACATCACAAAATTGAAAGAAAAAATGAATCACCTCTAACAGAATGATTCAAATGGACCATGTTTTTGGTTAAATTTGCCACTGAATACTTTCTGGATCCAGTGCCTGCTTTCCTTAATGTAGCTTTGATATTCACAAACTCCATTTGAAGCAGGAAGCCTAACCTCGCCTTTTATGAAATATCTCGGTTTTGAAGCGCGTTTCTGGGCTGATACAAAATAGATTTTAGGGAACTACAAAGGTGGGTCATTTTTCCATGAAGGAGAGAAAGAAGATACAAGAAGAAAGGACAAAGAGAGAGACCAAAAGAGAGTGTTGAGATCACAATTATCTAAAGGGGCAGGCGCAGGGGCAGAGGGGGAAAGGGTTGGAAGGACGGGTGGGGGGAGTCAAGGAAAAGAGGGCCGGGAGCTAATACTTGAGAGACATGCAGAGAAACAGGCCCAGAGGAATGGGAGAGATTCAGGGAGAAACAGAGACTCGAAATCAGAGAGAAGCGGGAAGGCGCGCGGTGAGAGGAGAAGGGCCCGGAGAGGAAGCCCGAGGGTGCCCGATACTCACCCAGCATTTTCACCGTTTGCTTATGGTTCTGATCTCTGAGCGAGGCGCCCACCGCCGCATCTCCGCGCTTCCTCCGCCACAGCTTCCTGCCGATGAGACTGTACAGGACCGTGAGGCAAAAGACAGGCAGGAAGAAGAAGACGCTGGATACCCACACCATGACTGTGAGCAGTCCCGAGCGCACAGCGAACTCGGTGGCGCGGCACTCGTTGGTATCCCGAGGGTCGGTGCCATTCTCGTGCTCCACCCCGACTAATACAAAGATGGGCCCTGCGCTGCAGAAGGCCACGGCCCAGATGACCAAGATGACCAGCTTCACCCGGCCTTTGGTGACTACGACCTTCGCCCTGAGAGGGAAGCAGATGGCGAAGTAGCGCTCGACGCTCAGCGCGGTGATGGTGAGCACCGTGGCGTAGGTGCAGCTCTCGCTGACGAACTGGAAGAGTTTGCAGAGCAGGTCGCCAAAGTTCCAGGGCCGATATTGCCAGAGGCGCACGAGGTCGAGGGGCATGCAGAGGAAGATGAGCAGGTCGGAAAAGGCCATGCTGGACAGGTAGAGGTTGGTGGTAGTGCGCAGTTCCCGAAAGCGTGACACCACCAGCATGGTGAGCAGGTTGCCCGCGATGCCCACCACGAAGAGCGCCACACAGGTAGCTGTGACGCCCGCCAGCAGCGGCGCGGGGAAGAGTGGCAGTAGTTCGTCGGCCAGGGAGTCGTTGCCGGGGAGAGCATCCCAGTCCAGGTCCGCCAGCGTGAGGTTGGGCTCCAGCTCCTCGCTCGGCGTCGCGTTCCACATGCTGCCGGCTCAGCTGCACTGGCACCGAGACGCAACTGCGCTGGGAGTTTGGACCAAGCTGGCCCCGGAGGAGGTCCCCTTAGGCACCGGAAAGTGCGAGGCAGAAGCAGCCACCGGCGCGCAGGAGGATGCTTGGAGAGGAAAGAGACGAGAGCGAAAAGCAGTCCAGTGGGAAGGTGAGATAGGGAGGAAAGGAGAGGGAGAGAGTGTGACCTACTGCTCTCTCTAGCACCTCCCCTTTCCTCCACCCTCTTCCCCAAAGTCCCTCTCTCCCAAGCCAGCCTCCGACCCGCGCTCACACACAGACCTATCACCCGAGCAGCCTCGCTTGGCATTCACGGTCTCCCTCCAACTGCATCTCGCACTTCCCGAAGAGTCCTAGCGCGGGAGTTCCGCACAGTCCAGGCTCTGCAAAGCTGGAGCGTGAGTCGCTCTCTCCCGAGCCTTGGTTGCTAGTGAGGCACTAAAGGACAAGTCATTCCAGGGGCGGGGATGAGGACGGCGATGAAGGAGGGGAGCATGCCTTTCAATATCTGGGCCCTGAGTTCTTCCTCAACATGAGTAGCATTGACTGAACCTAGTGGGGAGAAAAAGCAAGTGTGTCCACCTCAGTTGAGAAAGGGGTAGGGAGAAAAATGAGGGACCTCGTGGATGTATTCGAACTAGAGGAGACAGGAGTCCTCCTGAGAAGAGCCCCAGGCTGTCCTGGAAACACCATCTTGTTCAGGAGAAAAAAGTTCAGAGATGTGACTCCTTGTTCAAGGTCTAGAAGACCAGAATTGAACCATCCATTAGGTTTGGACTTCTGAAGAGAGTAGGATCAAGATGAGTGAATAACCCTGTCCTGAATCCCAGTCTTTGTACACTCCTCCAACTTGGCGTTGGTACAGAATGCAGTATGCGAGATTAGCTTTGCCTGATGTAAACTAAGGAGACAGGGGTAGAGGAAGGAAAGGAGCACCCGGGAAAGGAAGATGGGCAGTAAGAGGAAGAGAAGAGGCTGTGAGACTGGTACACCTCAAGGTGCGCAGAGATCAGTCATTTAGTAGCTGTGTTCCCTCGGGCAAGGTCTTTAACCTTCTGAGTTTAGGTTTTGTTTGTTTAATTGTGAAAATATTGTAAGGACCACTGGGAGGGGATTTCATGTCTCATATTAGAGACACATTTGGCACTCAATTAATAAATACAAGCTGCTTTGCTGTTATTGTGGTTGCTGTTGAGAAGCAGGAGCTGTATTCGGTGGGAATGGGTCGGAGGTCTCCCCTACATTCGTGAGGTGACTCCCCTATACACAGTCTGTGCATCTATTGCATTGGGAATCGACACCCGAAGACGTGGAACTGCCGGCGGCCTCAGAACTCAGCCCGACAGGCCCGTTCCTGCCTGCAGCCTGGGGAAAGTGTTCAGCACCGCGGCCAGCGGCCAGTCCCTTTCATGGCGCAGCACCACAGGGGAGCTTTGCCCTGCCACCCCCACCTTTTTAATGCCTTAGTCCTGCTCTGCTGAGCAGTGGGGAAGAGTCTCCTCCCAGGCACACTTGGATAATAAGCCACTGCCTTAACCAAACCTATCAGCGTTCATCAGCCCCTGATTTAAATAAAAATCCATTACCTGCGTATTGAGAGTTTTCAAGTACTGGAGTGTGCTTACACATGCCTTTGCCAGATGGTTTGCAAGATCTCTATTATTCCAAGTCGTTGATGTTTGAAATCTAACACTGGATTGTGCACAAGTACACGGAAGATCCTACACTGTGAGGAACTGCAGGAGAGAAATTTGATACATACAATTGACAGGTGAATACACTACATGTAGTGACTTGATTGCACTGCTGGGTTACTCACTTTGGGCCAAATTGACTTTTAAAAAACTTTATTTCTAACTACTATTTAAGAAATGTTGCAACCAAGTTAAACCTTCAATTCCTAACAGGATTTTACTAATCCCAACCCTATATTATCAGTAGGCTTTTATGTGTATGGGCAGAGAAAGCATTTGACAAATCAAAATACTTTTTTAAAGTTCTTGTCAAAGAACAAGAATCAGGAAAAGATTGTGGGGCATACTTCTAGTCAGTGTTAAAGCTATGACTGATAAGTGGGAAGAAAAAGAAGAAAAAACTCAAAAAAACTATTGTGATAAAATGTTGTCATGATAGCTAAAATAATCAGTTATTTAACTGAACTTGGTCATTTTCTAAAATGTGGATGAGTATTGTACGATCAAGAAGAAGCAGAGGGCACTATTGAAACTGATCTGTCTATTCATAACACAAAATTATATTGTAAAACACATAAATCTGTCTTTAAATATGTGCTAAGCATGGGGAAATCACAAAATCAACAAATTCTAGATAATCCTGCATTTATACACTTATAGACCAGGGAGAAAATACAGTTATATAAGCAGCTTTAGTATTTATAGGTACTTTTCAAGAGACACATTATTTTGGTCCCTGGAAAAATATGGTACTTTCTGTAGACAGAGATAGGATACATGTTTTTTTTTCCTTTAAAGAATAAGATTATGATGATGATGATGTAATAGATGATGATACAATAGATAAATCAAACACAGTCTAAGCGAAACATCAAAATTAACATCACCACCGAGATATCCAGGGAAGAGCAGTATCATTTATATGGCATCCCAGATAGAAATGCAAAACTTAAATACAAGAAAACACCAGACAAACTCAAAATAAGGAATAGTCTATTTTAAAATTCCTCAAAAAAAGTGTTATATAAGACAAAGTAAAATTAAGAAAAATGTTCTTAAGAAGAAATACAAATGGTCAACAAATATATGAAAAAGTTTTCAGCATCCTTAGCAATTAGGAAGATGCAAATTGAATAATTTCACTCCAATTAGAATGCCAATCATCAAAAATTCAAATAATAGTAAATGCTAGAGAGGATGTGGAGGAAAGAACACCTTTACACTGTTGGTGGGATGATAAATTAGCACAAGCGCTATGGAAATCAATTGGAGGCTCCTCAAAAGACTAGGCATGGAACCACAATACGACACACCTATGCCACTCCTCAGTATTTACCCCAGGGAACTGAAATCAGCATACTACAGTGATACATGCATACCCATGTTTACAGCAGCACAGTAAACAATAGCCAAAGTGAGGAACCAGCCTAGGCATCTGTCAATGGACCAATGAATAAAGAAAGGGTGGTATGTATATGCAAAGCAGTTTTATATAGCCATAAACAAGAATAAAATCATGTAATTTATAGGAAAATGGATGAAAATTAAGAACAGTAAGTGAAGCAAAATAAGCCAAACTCAAAAAGTCAGTGCTCTTGTGTTTTCTCACATATATGGAAGATAGAAAGGAAAAAGGAAAAAAAGTTGGGGGAATCTCATGACAACAGAAGAGAATAGAGGAAGGGGACAAGGAAAGGAGGGGAGAGAAAGGGGAGAAACTGGGGAATGACAACGACCAAATTATATTGTTATATTGTGTGCATGTACAAATATGTAACAATGAATTCCACTGTTGTGTATAATTATAATACACTAATCAGAAAAGGAAAATAAATACCAATAACACTCTTCACAGAATTAGAAAAAACAATCCTAAAATTCGTATGGAACCACAAGTAACCCAAAATAGCCAAAACAATCCTGAGCAAAAAACAAAAACAAAACCAAGTTGGAAGTATTACAATTTCTGACTTCAAGCACATGCTAGAAAGTTACTGTGACCAAATCAACATGGTACTGGCATGAAAACCTACACATAGACCAATGGAACGGAGAAGACCGGGATATTAACCTACATATATACAGCCAACTAATGTTTGGCAAAGGTGCCAAAAAACATACATTGACGAAAGGACAGTCTCTTCAATAAATGGTACTGGCAAAACTAAATATACATATATAAGAATAAACTAGATCCCAACCTTCCCCACACACAAAAATCAACTTAAATTAGGTCAAAGACCTAAGTGTAAGAATTGAAACTATTTAATCACTACACAAAAACAGAGGAAATACTTCAGGACAGCATCAGTATAGGCAAAGTTTCTTTGAATAGAATATCAAAGGCACAGGCAACAAGACAAAACAGACAATGGAATTAAATCAAACTAAGAAAGTTCTGAGCAGCAAAGGAGACAACAGAGTGAAGAGACAATTGCAGAAGGGGAGAAAATATTTGCCAACTATTCATCTGAAAGGAATTGTCCACAATACATAAGGAACTCCAAAAACTTAACACCAACCCCCACACAGTTCAGTTTGAAATGGGCTACAGATCTGAATAGACATTTGTCAAAAGAAAACATGCAAATGGCAACACGTATATAAAAATGCTAAATATCACCAATCATCAAGGAAACACCAAATAAAAAAACCACAAGATGACTGTTAAAAGTCAGACTAGAAAGACAAATACCACATATTCTCACTCATTTTTGGAAACAAAAAAGTTATTCTCATAGAAGAACGGAGTGGAATAGTGGTCACTAGAACTGGGAAGGTCAGGGGTGGGGGTTCAGATGTAAAGAGATTAGATAAAGGGGAACTGAAACACAGGAGGAATCAGTTCTGATTTTCTGTAACACAGTAGGGTAATGATTGGTTACAACAATCTAGGATATATTTCAAAATAATAAGAAAAGGACAAAAATTCTCAAAACAAAAATGATTAAAGTTTGGGGAGATGAAATTATTATCTTGATTTGATCATTGCATTTTATTTTGAGTGAAATTAAGCATGTTATATATTTAAGGGCCATTTGCTCTTCTTTAAATGTGAACTGCTGGGCTAAGAATTTTGCCCATTTTTTTCTGCTTTTGAAGGTTGATTTTTAGGAGAACTTTTGTTGTTGTGGTGCTATCCCTTTACAATAATATAAATTGAAAATATTCTAATATGCTGCTCTTTTGTCTTTTCAATTTTGCCTTGAGGTTTTTTCTCTTCAATTTTGTTTATGAGGTTTTTTGTCCTTTTTTGACATGCAACATTTTGAAACGTATGTGTCATCAATTGCCATTCTTTTTTGATATTGCTCCTGAATTTTGAATCATATTTATTGCCATTGCCAAGTTATGAAGACATTTATCTGTGTTTTGTTCTATTTTGAAGTTTTATTTTTTAAACATTTATATTTCTGAATCCATTTGCAATTGATCTCGGTACATGAAATGATATATGGATCCAATTTATTTTATTTTTCCCAACTGGTTATTCAGTTGTTTCAATATCATTTATTTAAAAATGTATTTTTTCACTAATGATTGGAGGTGTTTCTTTCATCTGACATCAAATTTCTATATGTATCTCAGAGCCCATTTGCAACAGTTATACTCTGTTGATTTGTGTCATTCAATGAATTACGTACTCCCATGGGCCATTTCTTCTATTAAACTGTAATTGTATTTTCATATTATTCTTAGAATTTTTACTTGTTGATCTTATTTCCTGTGTTACTTAGGACTAGGATTGAATATATACATCAGGGAATCTAGAGACTAAAATAAAAGTTTATAGATTTATTTTTCTTCTAAAAGAAATCAGAATATGGGATATCCAGGGCTGATAGGAGGAACTCATGCTCACTTTGCCTCTCTGCTCCACCATCCTATAGTAAGGTTCTGTGTGGCTCAGGATTGATGTTGGGGCTCAGCTCATCCAAATGAATTCCAGATAAGAAGTTGGTGAGGAGGGAAAGAAGGATTTCTTAAGTCCTACTCAAAACCCTCACATATATACATTGGCCAACCCCATCTTCAAGAGAGATTAGGAAATGAACTTTTAGAAAGGACAGAAGCACTATCATTCCCAGGGTTCTAAACTTGGATAAACAAGTTATAGTCTTTGCCATGTTTCCTCAGACAGACTACAAATACTTCAAAAGCAAAGGTATTTTTTTCTTCTTTTTATGACCCACAAGACCTAGTGCAGTGTCTTTGCAGATCATAGCATCTAAAATAACACATTTACTGATTTGATTAAATTAGCATTTCATTTAAAATCACATGTGTAAACATAGGAAATGTAAAAAGGCCCATAGGCAATGTAAGTGCTTGTGTGTACCTTTAATGAAACACATCATTTACTTTAAGGTTCCCTTCAGGCTGCATACATAATGTACTCGCATATTTGGCTCCATTGCTTGGACTCTTTCTACCACATCTTGCAGCCTCATTTAAATAATATCATGCACATATTTCAAAAAGAAATACACATCACTCTTTCCATACTAGCAAGCTGTAAGAATTCAGATTTAAGGTCAAGTACATCAGTAGAGGAGTAAAAAAATTATATTTCTTGAAAAATTTTAATTTTAGCATTCAGGTACTTTAAAAAAAAAGTTTTTCAATTAGCAAATGTGCTACATTATCATGAGTGATCACACTGAATAATTAAATAATTACACAGCTTAGAAATTTAAAAATCTTTATGATTTTCTAATTAGAGAAGTAATATGTAGTTCTTAAAAGCTCAGCATGTTAGGAGATCCCTGACACTTCTTGCTTCCTGACTTTTCCTATAGGTATTCCGGTGGAACTTCCCATATTTCCATAGATACTCATCAACTAGTATAATGTTTGATGTTAAGCATTGTTATTTTTAATCTAGTTATTTAAACTCTAATTGATACAAGAATATATGCATTATACACACCCATATGTATCTTATAGTTTCAAATAATTCTACAAGACTTATTAAACCAAAGGACTCTAGTTTAAGCATTATTCTGCTGACATACTGTTAGGAAGAAGAATCTATAGTTATTCTACCCTTTCAACCCTTGTATCATCCATAAATGGGCACCCCCTGACACACATGTACACGTACACACACACGACTTCCTCTCCCTTCATCTTCCAATGAAAAAAATATTGTAATTTCAGATGAGATCTATCTCAAACATTCACATTTTAATTTGATGTAGATAATAGTAAACACAAAAAGCATAGTATCCTATGATAACATTCTCCTTTCTTGAAATACTTTTTGTTTTCCTTGGTGTTATAACTGTCTCATTGGATGGGCTGTCTAGTTTCTATGTCACTCTCACTAATCTGCCTCGCACAATATTCTCACACAACAGGTTATTTTAAGAATTTTCTCTGTTTCATAGAGGCAACACCTCTGGAGCCCCCCTCTCTCCTACTCCAATCTGGACTAATGTTTTTTGGGTATGCTATATAGATCACTGTTCAAGTTCCCCATCAGTATCCTGGGTAATTCCTTTGCCTGGCATCTTTGCCTGGCTGTGTATTGAGTTCTTTTCTTTATTGGTTTATCTTCTGTTAGAAGGAGTACATTCTTCAATAATTTCCTGAAAAAAGGCATATGGGAGATAAAGTTGTAGGACCTTTCATTTCATATATATCATTATTCTACCATAATAATTTATTGAGAGTTTATTGTCTTTGTTTATTTGTACTGCTATACCAGAGTACCTAGACTGGGTGACTTATAAGCAACAGAAACTTATTTCTTACAGTTCTGGAGGCTGGAGCCTCATATCAAGGCAAATTGGATGTCAGGTGAGAACCCATTTTCTGATTCAGAGACAGTCATCTTTTCGTTGTATCCTCCATGGTGGGAGAGGTGTGGAAATTCTCTAGGACCTTTTTACTGCAAGGGTCCTATCCCACACGTGAAGGCTCTGTTGTCATGACCTATTTTCCTACCTGGCTCCCCCACCCAATACTCTCACAATGGGTCAGGGGGTGTCACAATTTCAAAAGATGAATTTTGAGAGGGGTCACACAAACATTCAGTCTAAAGAGTTATGTACATGCATGACTACATGACTGGTGTGATTCCACATCATGTATAACTAGATGAATGAGAAATTATACTCCATATGTATAATGTGTCAAAGTGCATTCTACTGTCATGTATAGCTAATTAGAACAAATAAAAAAAAAGAGTCATGAAATTTTAGTGTAAACATAAATTTGCCACAGAATTTCAGAGGAATTGGCTCCATGAAATTTTTCAGTAAAATTTTTGAAATAGATAAAATTTTAAATGAAGTAGCCAGGTGTTTTAGTCAGCTTTTTTGCTGCTGTGACTAAATGACCTGACCAGAACAATGTAAAGGAGGAAAGATTTATTTGAAGACTCATGGTTTCAGAGGTCTTAGTCCATAGAATGCCATCTCCATTCCTTGGGGCTTGAGGTGAGGCTGAACATCATGGCGGGGGAGTGCAGCAGAGGGAAGCAGCTCACATTATAGTACTCCAGAAGAAGCAAGAGAGTCCACTCACCAGATACAAATAGATACCCAAAGCCACTCTCCAACTCCCACCTCTTCCAGCCACACCCTTTCACTTCAGTTACCAGTCAGTTAATCCCTATTAGGGGATTGAATCACTGATTGGGTTAAGACTCTTACAACCCAGTCATTTCTCCTCTGAAGCTCCTTGCATTGTCTCACATGGGAGCTTTGGGGGACATTTCACATCCAAACCATAGCACCAGGGAAGATTATATTTGAATAGGCTTTAAAGAATGTGTAGATATTGAAGAGCAGAGGGAACAGCATCTGAGGCAGAGGGAACAACAAGGTACACAGGTTCTGATGGAGGTAGGTAGCTTTGTATTGTGTCAGCTTAGATAAACTAATTTCAAACAGCTGCCACAAGTGGTTCTTGGACAGGACTGGTCACAACAGAAAATCACCCAATATTGGGAAGGTGAAAGTGAAGCAGCAGTTGTTTTGTGCTCAGAACATTCATGTAGGTTTAGGTGCTGTTGCTGTCATGCAGTGACTGGTTCACCTCTGTTGACACCAGACAGCAGCCAGGACCACAGCTCTTCCAAGTCTTAATGGATGTCCTCCTTCAATTTCTCCAGCTCCTGAGCCAGATTCATATTTAGCTACATGAGAAATGGTGTTAACTTCTGTAAGTCGCCAACAGCATGGAAGCCAGGATTTGGAGGTGATGTGTGATCCCTTTGGGTTCTGCAGATAGATAGAAGTGGGTTCCAGTACATCATCAGTCCCAGTACCTCCTCAAGAGCACCATGTTGTATGGATCTCCCCCACTTTATGTCTGTCTTTTTTTCCCAACTTTTGTCCTGCTGGCTTCAGGAATAGCATCTATATAAAAGCAAAGCCATTTGTAAACTACAAAACCAATTGCCTCAATTGCATAAGGTCAAATACCTAAAATTAATTTCTCATTCTAAGTCACTACTAGTGGTTCTGCTTCTTTGATCAAACCCTTACATGATAGCATGATAGTGACTGACTTCATAAAGGAATAACAAGGATGTCAATGTGGCTGTAACGGAGTGATTGGGAAAATGGTAAGAAAATGAGTCAAGAGCAGTAATGTGACCACATAGTGAGGGTTTTTTTTTAGGGGATGGGCACTGGGGATTGAACTCAGGGGCACTCCACCACTGATCCACATCCCCAGCCCTATTTGTATTTTATTTAGAGACAGGGTCTCACTGAGTTGCTTAGCACCTCACCATTGCTGAGTCTTGCTTTGACTCAGATCCTCCTACCTCAACCTTCCGAGTTGCTGGGATTACAGGCGTGTGCCACCTCTCCTGGCATGGTAAAAGTTCTTGATGGTCACAGTTATGATTCTGATTTTGTACTCTGATTGATGTGGAAAGTCACTGGAGGATTTGAGGCAAGAGAGTGACATAATCTGATTTATGTTGCAATATCATTTTTACTGCTGTTCAGAGAAAGATTGAAAGGAAGTAAGGGCAGAGTTGGGAAGGCCTTTTAGGAAGCTGTTTTAATAATATGGGCATTGATGTGATAAGAAATGTCAGTGACTTGGACCAGAGTGGAGACAAGGAAATTGTGAAGCACAGTTTAATTTGGAACTTCTGAAAGGTAGAGCCTATACACTGTGCTTATGTACCAGGCATAAATGTCTCTCGACCTGCATGACTGAAAGTATGAAGTGGCCAGTAACTGATATGAGAGAGATGGGAGGGGCCAAAGGTTTTGAAAGAATGATTAAGAGCTTAGTTTTAGATGTATTAAATTGGAGACATATATGAAAGTTAAGTAGAAAACTTGAGAAGGCCCTTAGGTATTAACTAGTATGGAGATCAGGTCTGGAGATAACATTTGGGAGTGACCAGAAATAGGTAGTGTTTGAAATCAGGAGACCAGTTGAGATAACCTTGGAAATGAATATGGCTAGAAAAGAGAAGTCCAAAGTTTTGAGATTTGGGGCCCTCTAACATTTAGAGGTGAGAGGCATGAGAAGGAACTCATAAGTGGTCAGTGGAGAACTAAAACCAAGAGAGGGTTTTTTTGTTTGTTTGTTTGTTTTCAGTACTGGGGACTCAACACAGAGCTGCTGTACCACTGAGCTACATCCCCAACCCTTTTAATTTAATTTATTTTTATTTTGAGACAGGGACTCACCAAGTTTTCCAGGCTGGCCTTGAATTTGTGATCCTCATGTCTCAGCCTCCAGAGTCCCTAGGATTATAGATGTGTATCATCACACCTGGTGAGAGCACGGAGTTCTAAAAGGCAGTGAAGAAAGAATACCAAGGAAGAAAGAGTGATCAGTTATATCATGTTCTGCTATGGGTCAAGTAAGATGAGAACTGATGATCTTGGTGGCCTGTTGGGGGCAAACTATTTGGTTCAAATAAGTATGGGAGTAGATAGTATGGAGACAGTGGGCATTGACAATTCCTTTAAAGAATTTTATTACAGGCTGGGGATATAGCTCAGTTGGTAGAGTGCTTGCTTTGCAAGCACAAGGCCCTGGGTTTAATCTCCAGCACCACAAAAAAAAAAAAAAAAAAAAAAAAAAAAA